>OU015503.1:35101005-35486005 GCA_907164885.2 Dolomedes plantarius | reverse complement strand
GGCACCATAGACGAGGCGGAGAGGGTATCGCCTTAAGCGCCGAACTAAAAAAGGCGCTAAAATGATACATAGGAAAAACATGAAATTTTAACCAATAACGAAAAAAATATTAGTATTTTAATCTAATAAACCCAATTCTTTTTTACACTTTATTTGGTCATGGTTTTGAAAATCACGGTTCAAGAAAAAAAATTATTTATTTTTTTATTATTTATTTTTATTAATTATTTATTATTTTTTAATTATTTTCGATTATTTATTTTTTTTACTTTATCACTATTTAAAAATCCAAAAAGATTAATAAATACTAGTTCGTACCCGTCAAAACATGACGGCTAGATAGTAAATAAATGTATTAATATAGAAATTATACTCAACACATCATTGCCAAATATTGAAAATAATAATAATGCGCAGAATCAAATTGATGTTTTTAAGCGGCCTCGTGCTTAGTGAGTATCTAATATAAAGCCAAATTTAAAAATGTCAGTGAGCATGCGCAGAAAGCAATTTTTTAAATTGTAATCATATAAACTTGACAATTCTATGTGTTAATAAATACTTTTTTAAAAATTTGTGATGAAATATCCCATCAACTTGAAAGAAAATTAAGTTAATTGGAAGTTAACTTGCGTTTAACTTTTCATTCCCGTCCCGGCGGATAGATGGCTGCACCAGTCTATAAAACAAAATTAACTGAAAATGAATTTAATTCTGCTTAAAGTTGGATTAAAGTATTAAAATAATGCCTTGTCATCATGTTCTGAGCTATTCTAAAAGTTTCAAATGTCTAGCTAGTCGGGAAGTTAGTTAAAAATCGATTTCAAGATTTGAACTATACAAACACACACACACACACACACACACACACACAAACAAACAAACAAGAAAGCGAGTTAATAAAAACATGGTAATAAAAATGGCAGAGAGAGATCTAGAGAGACTCCTCGGAACAAACTTGTTTATCATTAAAACATGTCACTGAGCATGCGCAGAAACAGTGAATTTCTAAAGACAGATTTAAACATGCCACTGAGCATGCGTAGATACAGTGAATTTCTAAAGACAGATTTCAACATGCCACTGAGCATGCACAGAAATATATTTTTAATTGTAAATTATTGTTGATTAATAGAAAATGTGGTTACAAAAACCAAATTTGACAAATCTACAGATTACAATCTTTCGTTTAAGACCAAAATGAAACAAACTGATGCAGTAGTTTTCTCCTACGGACTGCCCAAAAAGTCGGCTTAGCAACTTAAATATATAGATTGCGTTACACTGTAACTGATATTGCGTGCAATGTTATCAAAGAGAATTTCAGAGAATGTAGATGATTCTACGTTAGTTTACAATAGTGATGACGAAAAAGTGGTTCCAAAATCTGCAAGTACAATTCTAGACGGCCTCCAACTGACCAATAAACCTGGAAAACATTTTCTTACAAATGATGACAATGTCTAAAGAGCTGTGCCTTTCCAATGCGATTTAAAAATAATTATGGCAGTTATGATGAATCTTATAACGAACTAAAAAAATCAAATCACAGGACACGATAACCGAATTCGTATTCAAACCAGTGAAACAAAAGAAACACGAGATGTTAATTTTATTCAAGATACACGTGTAGATAGATCGCCATTCAATATTTCCAGCGACGAGAGGAATTTTTCAGTACCAAAAAACAACGTTAAACGTCCACGTTTAGTGTCCAGTAGAGACACTGTATGATTGGATGTCATATGCATGTATGTATAAATAAAAAAATAAATTCCATTTATCTTTAACCACTTCCGAGTGCTGCAATTTTTTAATTTAAAAAAATAACCCGTATAAACATAATTAAATTAAGATTCGTGGATTTTCACTTACATAGTTCAGTCGATCGTATCCAAATTTCTTATGAAAATTAACATTTTTTTTAAAAAACTAGGGGCTTTGCCCCTAGGCTCGCTACGCTCGCTCCTCTGTTATGGCTAATAGCGAGATACATAGGGGTGATTCTCGGGCAATGTAACAGCCATTTACTGTTGTCAGTCATCTTTATGCGAAGGGGAATCACTGTTGAATCACTGTTTCAGCTTTAAAATTCAATTAAAAATCGAAATTTTAAGATAGAGACTTGAAATGAAGTTTATATGAATGAGAAAGCTTTCATCTTCCAGATGATGTAAATATTTTCTTTGTAAGATAAAAACTCGAGGAGCATCGATATTACATCCACATGTGTGACGGTATTTCTCGAAAAAGTGGGTTTAATATTTTGATGAAAATATTAGTCTGTTTTAAATTATTTTTAAACAAATGAGGTCTTGTTTGAAAGAGAAATGTCTGTAGTCTTAGATTGTAAAAAGATCAAAATTCTACGGTTAATTTTTGGCGAGTTATCGTAATGTGAACATGAAAAAGTCAATATTTTTCCACAAAACATAAAATTTAAAAAAAATTAAAGTCCGACGAAGATGAGACATGTCTTACTTTCTTCCCCACATTTTTCTGCATCTATTGGTATCGGTCTCGACCCCATACCCCCAGCGGTTTCGGAGGAGATAGCGTGACAAGCTTTTGACAGCGGCTGCGGCGGCGGCGTCAGTTTCTTTTTTTTAGAATAGAGAGATTTTATGGCGTTTATTTATATGGACCCTATCTCCAATTTTTATGTGTTCACTGTATCGCTTTTTGCACGTGTTTTTATTTTTTATTTTATTTTTATTTTATTTTATTTTTTTTTTTTTTGCACGGTAGACTCTGAAACATATCCCCCATGCAAAAAGAGAATCTGGTGTATATGATGCAAAGCGTAATTACAAGATAAAAATAACTTTTTATATACCAAGTTTTTAGATTTTCTGTTGAATCATATAAACTTGACAATCCTGTGTATTAATAAATACTTAAAAAAAATTTTTTTTGATGATTTATCCCATCAATTTGAAAGAAAATGATCGGCCTGCACTGTGCACAAAATGTAAAGCTGTACCGTGAACCACGCAGTTTAGTACCTCGAAAAAAAAACTCTTCCCCAAGGGACAGGCTTACGTCGCATTAAGGGGACTCGGTACCCTTTGAAGAAAATTTTTTCCAAAAGTATGTTTATCTATAGTATACACATATTATTATAGGTAATACTTATACAAACTGATTTTAACAAGAAAAAAAAAATTTTGTGGGTAAAAATTGAGAAATTTAATTTTTCTTTAAAAAATTAAAGAATTTTAAAAATTATTTTTCTCCTTTAGTTTTCAAAATTCTAACACGATTTTTTTTTTGGAAGTGTATGACATTATGCTTTATAATTTTATGGATCGATTTTACAATTAATGAATTACTTCCTGAGAAAAAAAATAAAATATACAAATACAGGCAAAATCGCAGCAAAAAGCATGGTTTCCTCAACATTTTGATTTTTAATTTTTTTTCTTTTCATTATATTGTAAAATCCATATAAGGGTGCCGATATCAATATAAGGGTGCCGAGTTAGAACCTTGGAAGGACTGCGCATCGAAGAGTTTGACTGCTCCAAACTTACTGGAAATACCTCTTATTTCGCCAAATAACAATTTTAATATTTTCCTATTTAAGGGGGTCCAGGACACATTTTGAAAAAATTTTTATTTATTGAGTTAAAATTTTGAATTTTTTTCTAATGGTTAACCATATAATTTGTAAACAAAATCACACCATAAAACTTCTCTAAAAGTTTTTAAAAAATTTTAAAATTTAAAATTTTTAATAAAACTGGAGTAATTTAAAATCGTTATAACTCGAAATATTATTTGTCGAATTTCAAAATTGTTTCCTTTAATTAAACAGAAATATATAAATTTTAATTTTGATTCACCATTTTTTAAAATACTAATTTTTAAAAAAATTAAAAATTTTTAGATTAAAAATTACAAAAAAAAACTATGTAACTTATTTTTAAAAAATCATATTTTCCAAAGTAAATATTTTTTTGAAATTTGCTGAATCAAAATTAAAGTAAAATAGTTGAAAAAGACATGTTACAAGTTTCAATCCTTTATCTTTAACGGTTCTTGACTTATAACAATTTAAAGACGAGAAATGGGGAAAAAACCCATCATGCAGAAAAACGCACTTACAGGTTTAAATAACTATTGGCTACTATTAGAATGTTGAAAAAAAAATAATAATTTCTCTTGTTCTAATTAAGATAGAAACATGATTTAAACGTTATTTTAAGCGCAAAAGAACACAAAAATTTTTAATGAAATAAATTTTTTTTCGAAAATTCGAACAATTTTGTGTCCTGGACCCCCCTTAATTATTTTTCACTCGTATTTATTTTTATTTTTCTCTCCTTTTCTCTCTTAATTGCACAAAACTTCACTTAATTATTCTTTTTCACTTTCTTTTATTTAATTTCAATCACTTTTTAGTCGTTTCCACTATCCACAGACTTTAAAAAATATTACAAATTTTTAAAATTTTTCGCACAATATTTTTGTAAACAAACTAAATTCACATGTATTCCGTTTTCAAAATCGTCAAACGCCGTTACCCAAAAGTGCAAGCATTGAATTCGATCGAAGCGCCACCTTGAAGATTTTTCTGCGTAAAGATGGCTAAAAGTATTAAAAGAATGTATTGTCATCGTGTTCTGAGCTACTCTAAAAGTTTCAAATGTCTAGCTAGTCGGGAAGTTAGTTGAAAATCGATTGCAATATTTGTACTGGACAAACAAGGAAGCGAGTTAATAAAAACGTGGTAAAAATGTGCAAATACAAGCGAATATTAATTTTTTTTTATATAAATTGGTTCTTTTTATAACGTGGTTCTTTAATCCCTAGTATCAACTACATACCTCGTTGACGATCCTGTGAAATTTTAAAAATAAAATAAACAAATCAAACTAACAAAATTAAAAAGCGAGCATAGACTGCCAAACAAGTTAACTTAAAACCAACCCTAGCAGTGAAAACATAAAACTTTTCAATAAACGATTGCGCAGTTGCTTCATATCCTTATATTGAAAATGGACAAATATAACTAAAAATAAATAATCCAACAGAGCTAGATAATTATAAGAAGAATGCAGGCAAAAAACAAACAGAAATCAAGCACTCAGGGCTCCACGCACCAGAGGCAAGATTCTGTAGTAGTGCCGGAACTGAACCAGAAATCAAGGTATCCGACTGGTCTCGTCATCAGGGAGCATAACCAAATCAGTTACCTCAAGAGGAACTTTCTGAATAGGATGCAGGTATAACCAAAAGACACCCCAAGGCCCCGAGTTCACCATTGAAACATTTAGTCAAAAGAAAATGAAAAGAGAGAGACAACTTACAGTAAGGGCTCAACGCACCATACATGCAAGTGCACATACATTCGTAATAAAAAGCCAAAGATGCATACATACCCTAATTCCGTAGGTGATGGTTATGGCGAAAAAGCAGCCAATTTTACCCTATTAATTACGTCACTGTAACAAAACCACATCGCTACTCCCCATTGAAGTTTAAACAAATGTAAACAGAAACCCTATCCTAAACGTCTTTAAAAATTCCTGAATCTAAATGCCATTTTTTAAAACTTTTAAATTGCCAAAATATTTAGGGAAATTGTTCTTACATATGTTTTCCTCGAAAATACTACATGCCTCCAAAAAATCTTCAGCGTTCTTACGCATGTTTTATATTTATATTCAGTATAGTTGTAAGTAGAAGATATTATAATAAATTTTATAGTTCAAGTTGCTATGGAAATTGGTAAACGTAATAACCTCAAAGTTAAAATCTAATCTTTTATCATATATCCCAATTTTTAAATCGTTATTTTGAATTTGAATTTTTAAATCCTGATAAGTCGCAAAATGATAATTATCATTAGTCCTGTTTAAAGTTAGTTCCTTTGGGTAGATTTGATTAATAAATTCCAAATCGTTGCAGTTAAAAATTATGAGGTCATCAATATACCTAAATCCTGTAATATTATTTGAGTTAAGAAATTTAGTTTCGTAAGAATGCAAGAAGATGTTTGCAAAGTCTCATTATTCCAACCCTTCCAGGGATTAAAATAAGAAAGTACGTGATAAAAACAGTGATACAAATGGTGAATACCAAATCTCTGTACAACGTATTTAGAAATTTGTTTCTGAGTAAGTGTTTTGTCGTGAGGCATTCGCCTTTTGTTATCAGTAGTGATTTGCTGGCTATTTTATAATGGGATCGCCCTATAGGTGCGCCAGCATTGCTCCCTATGAGGGATCGACACGGAAACGACCAAGCCTTGTTCGGGATTTGAACCCAAGTCCACTGTGGGGCAAATCAGATCGCTAACAACTACATCATGTGGACAGCAATTTGAACATATATTGGACAATTATATAATTTTATTTTCCGATACGCCATGAAAAGTCGACACATGACTGAGAGACGTATTTTTCGAAATAATTTAGACCAGTGTTTCTCAACCTCCTACAATGATTTCCCCTGATCCTGCGCCCCCCCAACCTCAAGCCACTTCGCATATTTTCATTAAAAAGGCTTATCTATATATAAAAAACTGTTCCGTAATTGACTGACTGACAGACAATTAACGCACAGACCAAACCGCTACACCTAAAGGGTTGAAATTTTGCATGGCGATTGTTCTTATAGTGTATCTGTGCACTAAGAAATATTTTTGAAAAATTGTTCTGAGATTTTTTAAATGAAATTTTTAAGCTGTTTTTATAACATTCTTTTAAGTTTGCATTTAAAATAATAATCTGAGGGTTATAAAATTTATATTACAAGGAAGATCATAAAAATTCCTTTAAGATGAAATCTTTTTCGTATCTTTACCTCCATTTTCTGATTTTTGGTGAATTTTTAAAGATTAATTTTTAGAATTTAATTTATTAAATGCTGATCACGCAATTTCTTTTCTTTTTGTGGTACTTGAAACTAATTTTGCGTCACGTGCATAACAACGAAATAAATTGACAATTTTTTTTTATTGCTAATGCGGCAGGCGATTGGACATTATCCAAAAATATATTAAAATACAGTAAAAGAAATTTTCCTCAAATTGTATTATATTAACTGTACTATAGTCTGTAGTATGTTCTATTAGATTTAATTTTAATATTTTCTTTTACATTATTTTGTCTATAAAAATATCCGTTACGATTTTTTTATAAATATATCTTTTGGCATTAATTGCATACATTGACCATTGTATTTAATTTGAGTGTACTCCGTAGCGAAGCACGGGTATTCAGCTAGTTAAGACATAAGGAAGAAAGCACTGAAATGCATTATTCATAATTTAATTACAACTAACTGTTACTAAAATGCATAAGAAAATAGTTGCATAAGAAATTTGCAAGAAAGAGAGAAAATTAAGTCTTCCTCATTCAAAGACGTGTAAAAGCAAGAACGTTCCTATGTGAGATCAAAGAGGGAGGGAGAGGGTATGATCTCCCCCCCCCCCCGCAGATGTCGCCCCTGGGGTTGAGAACCCCCTGATATTGACAGTAACTCTTAGTAACAATTACCGACAATCACTCAGGGCCATACAACAACTCAAACATGCTACGAAAAATAGTGTATGATTAAAACAAATGGCCTAATTGCATATGACCTTGCAAGTCTCGTGATCCTGTTCAAGCCACGTGGATACTCGCATCAATTATTCGGAATGAATTACAATGAAAAAGACTCCAAGTTACCGAGATGATGCATCAGACATTTTGTTGCTCACTGCCGCAAAATGAGACAACCATTTTGATCTGATTATTATAGAAATGTCATTTTTTCTTTAAATTTTATTTAAATTGTATTTTTTTTATGAAATTAATATATTTGATGAAGTATTTAAAGCTAATTGAAGGGACAATTTATACTTTTTTGCCTCACAATTATCTTAAAATTTGAATATTCAATCAGTATACCTAGGAACAATTTTTTTAAATGCATTTTAACGTGAGATTACGTTCCTCCATAATGGTCCTACGGAAAGGAAAATTTCAGACGCTAAATCCGTCCGTCCATCCGTCCTCGCGAGTTATAATTTTGGTAGCGCGCCAAACCCAGTCTATCGCTTTAGAAAGCATTAAACATTTAAACAGAAAACTACCAAAATGTGTCAAAAATTTGACATACATATATACACTGCTCAACACAATTAGGGGAGCACATGGTTTTAACGAAATTACGCAAATACTTACACCGATAAGTAACATAAAATAAATTATCCATAATTTAAAGCCTAGCAGGAAACAGAAGAAGAAAACTTCATATGCAAATCAAAGTTCATGACGTCAAAAACCAGAAAAAGAACTTAAGGGCGGAAATCGGGATGTTGTAGAAAAGTCTGTTTCACTGCCTTAACTGTGAAATTCAATTGCTCAGTTATTCTTTTTGAGAAAAGGTGACTTGAAAATGTCTCAACAACGTGATTTACCGGAATCCATGGCATGGCGTATTATAGGCAGACTTGAATCCGGGCAAACACAATGTAGTGTCGCGGACGCTGTTGGAGTCGCCAGAAGTGTCGTTGCAAGGCTGTGGAATCGATTCCAAGAAACAGGGGATGTTAGACGTCGACCAGGGCAAGGTCGGCCACGTGCCACTACAGCAACTGATGACCGGTATATACTGTTAACAGCTCGTTGAAACAGAACAGACAATGCTACTCAGCTGCAAAGACAGTTGCTCTTGGCAACAGGACGAAGGGTGTCCAGCCAAACAGTACGTAATAGGCTTCATCAGGGAGGTCTCTATGCACGTAGGCCAATGGCCTGCATTCCGTTGACCTCACGCCACCGTGCGGCCCGAAGAAGATGGGCTGCTGAACATCGAGATTGGGAGCAACATGATTGGAGCGGAGTGCTGTTTACAGACGAGTTCCGATTCAGTCTGGAGTGTGACACTGAAGTGAAAATAGGGTGGCAAAGAAGTAAAACAAAATTAGTTCAAAGGTTATTAATGAGAGGTATAGTGATTTTTACATGTGTACATTGCAATAAGATGTTGTGTATGTTCTGACAATGTTAACAATTTGAAAGTTGAATAACTTCACTTTTTATCAACTTACTTGACATGCAGATAACCCAGAGAATGTCACTTTGTTAGAATTCTTCACTCTTGTGTCTCTCCCACTTGAGCATTGGAGATGGGAAACTGAAAGACTGAATCAGTTCTGTAAACTGGAGCAACGTTGAACTTATGAAACCCACGATGTCGAGATTTTCAGTTCAGCTACCGTAAATGATGGATCGATTTCTGCCACGTGGAGACCGGTTCCTTGGCGGAACAGTGTTTACTAGAACTGCATCAAACTCGCAGATAGATCTGGAATCACATACTAAGCACGAAACGCAGGGGGTAATTTGCAAGAAGACACTGTATCATTGGAACTTGAAAAAATTTAGACTATGTACCCTTTAGCACTCTAAATGAAGAATAACAGAATCACGCATGCTGAAGTCAAAGAAATTGGCACAGACAAAATCTTCTCGAGAAACACTTGTTTATTATTTTCCTATGAAGCCTTATAAAATCACCATTTTACACCTTCAGCCAGCCAGTATCGTGAAAAATGTCCGAAGACAAAAATTCGAGGAGACACGCTGCAAAATTCCAAACAGCATTCATCTCGCTAAAAATCGTACTCTCCTTTTATGGAGGGGAAGCAAACCTTTTGTACCCAAAACCTGTTCACACAAGCCTAGGTTAATGTGCTTACTCTGATAAAGAGATCCCATCTCCTTTTAGTCTAAACAACAAAATAAAGTCTGTAGAAGGGGATAAATAATAGAATAATAAACACTAGCTGTATCAAAGGACTAAATTAAAAGAGAAATTAATTAAACTGCGATTATATTGTTATTATCTTTAGGAAACATCGGCGTATGAATACATGTAAGCTATTGCACACGTGGGAAGTAGTTATTCTTGCAGTTAAGTTGAGAAATCGAATCGTGATGCGAAATTCGAATGAGGTAATCGATTCTATAATTGGAAAATGTAAATATATTTAGCTATTGTAGATATTAACAGTATAATCGCTTTAAGCATACAATATGTATCTGGAAAATAGTTATATTTTAAATTAATATTAATACAGCTAGCAATTAATTGTTTAAAGATGAAATTAATTAAGTTAAGTTAATAGCGGTTATAATTAAGTCTTTAAATTTTAGAGTAATTAATTTTACATAGTGGCATTATGCCACAGACACCCGACGTGTTTTGGTATGGAGGGAAAGGGCCACTCGAAATAACCCCACATTCGTTCGTGAAAGGTCACAATGCAGACGAGTTGGTTTTATGGTATGGGGTGGAATCAGCATAGGTGGACGTACGGACCTGCATATCATTCGGAATGGTACTTTGACGGCCCGAAGGTATGCAGACGAGATACTGAGACCTCATGTCATACCTTACGCTGCAGCCATTGGAGATTCCTTTGTTTTCCAGCATGATAATGCCAGACCGCATACAGCTCGTCTTGTGGAGAACATGCTTGAAGCTGAAACAATACAGCGTATTGAATGGCCAGCGTGCTCTCCTGACTTGAATCCAATCGAGCATGTTTGGGACATGCTCAGACGATGCATTGCTGCGAGACCAAGGGCTCTCTTTCCTCTCCGAGAGTTGGAGATTGCACTTCTTGATGAGTGGAACAGTATTCCCCAAAGTCTTATCGATAACATCATCGCATCCATGGAAAACAGGTGTGCAGCAGTCTCAGCTGTTCAAGGAGACCACACGCCATATTAAAAATCTTGCATCATTTCTAAACAATACTTTTTTTTTATCGTTTACATGTAACCAAATTGTTGCCGTAAATCATCTTTTCATGTTTTTTCCATATTTTCAAAGAATTAAAGCTTAATTACAAATTTTTTTACGTCTTTTTTTCTGTATTGCGCATTGATATGCGTGTACTATCCATTTTATGCCAATACGTGGCTGTCTCGCACGGTTTTCTTCACTTCTTTGCTTGCTCCCCTAATTTTTTTTAGCAGTGTATATACGTATATACATACGTACATGTATATAGATACCTACATGTATATGCATTGCACATACATACATATATACATACAAAAGAGGTAAGCAACGATAAGTAATCCTACGTTAATTACCCGCGGTAGTTTCGTTAGAAGAGACTGCTTGAATTTATTTCTTATTATTAAAAATGATAGAAAATTTTCAAAAAAGATAATAGACCCCCATTTTCTAGGGTTACTTGAAGTTAAGTTAAAGTTAGTTTATTTAATTGTCATCAGATTGAATCCATTTCATCATTCATCTCCAAATTAATTTGCTGAAGATTTTTCTGGGTTTTCTTTTAATTCACAAAGATTGAGCCGGTCCCACCATTTAGCTTATGCGGCAATGTAAACTTGATAACCAGTCCCTGCAGTAATTCCTGAATACGCAGCCGAGGGTCCGTCCGTTCGTGTATGATGCTTCTTATCGTGTACAGCAGCGTTTCTTAAACCCAAACGGGGTCGCAAAAATTTAATTCTGAAATAATGCCAAATATTTAGGGGTACGTAAATTTCGCATAAAAAATATCAAAATTTCGCAACAAAAGAAATTGCAATATATAAAATTTCGCATTGATTCGCAAATATATATATATATATATATATATATATATATATATATATATATATATATATATATATATATATATATATATATATATATATATATATATATATATATACCGGGTGATTCAAATTTAAGTATCCCTGTTTGGGACGCCCTGACAAGAAAAGCAGTGGACGTAACGTCTTCATATTTCGAGGGTATACATATCAGGCCATGGGGAATTGATTGGTGGGAAAAAAACAATTAGTTCCAGCAAAGACCGCTAGGTGCAAATGAGGCGCTTCGATCGGTTGAATGTAAGGAAAATGAAACGACTGTACGAAGGAAGAAAAGAATACGAGGTGTCGCTAATTAACTTTATTAGTACAGTTCGTTACACATGCAGGAACTAAACTGCGTTGACTAAGCTTTAAGTTTGCAAGCGTGTGCAGCGTACGCTTTGTTTCCTGTGTAGCAGCAACACATCTAAACTTCCAGTCCTTTTCGCCATGCTGTAGTTAAGTGAGAATTTGAATATTCGACTGTGCGCGCAGTACCGGAGAATAAAATTTGCATACGAGCTGGGCGAAAGACCCGTCGTAACAGATAAAAAAGAGGACTCGCAGGTTCGGAACATTCTTCGACTGCCACGATGGTTCTTTCGTTGCCGAAGCGTGCTTTGCTGCTAAAGTTATTTTATCAAAACGGTGATAACGCCGCCAAAGCTCTTTGCTTGTACCGACGGCAGAAAGCTTTGCGTACGGGTCCAGTAACACCATGTGCCCTGCGGCGAATGGTGAAACGTTTCGAGGAAACAGGTAGCTTTGCCGTTCAAGCAGGCCGAGAGCGAAGGAAACAGATACCGCAGGTTATGGATGATGTGGCAACCGCTGTCGTTGAGCAGGCCCTCCTCACATTGGACGTGAGGTTCAACAATTGCTGCGACGTCATTTTACGGAGGATCGCATTATCAGTCGTGCATTTTCTTCCAGATGGCCTCCACGTTCACACGACTTAACACCGTACGATTTTTGGCTTTGAGGTTACCTCAAAGATAAAGTTTATCGGGGAAACAATGGAAATCTGGCGAATTTGAAGAACAACATCCTCTTGCACGTACGCAACATCGATCCCGACCAGTTACACTCCGCTGTGGATCATGCTATAACACGGTGTCACGCGTTGACCTTGAAGCACGGTGGACACATTGAAAACCACCTGTGAAATTTTGTGTACTGTTGTTACTACGCGCATGCCTTTCGTTTGCGCCTTCAGTAACATTTCTGTTCGATCGACAGTTCTTGTGTAACGAACTGTACTAATAAAGTTAATTACCGACACCACGTATTCTTTCCTTCCTTCGTACAGTCATGTTTCATATTCCTTACCTTCAACCGATCGCAGAGCCTCATTTGCACCTAGCGGTCTTTGTCGGAACTAATTGCTTTTTTCCCACCAATCAATTCCCCATGGCCTGATATGTATACCCTCCAAATATGAAGACGTTACGTCCACTGCTTTTCTCGCCAGGGCGTCCCGAACAGGGATACTTTAATTTGAATCACCCAGTATATATATATATATATATATATATATATATATATATATATATATATAATTTATATACTTATTTATTATATATATATATATATATATATATATATATATATATATATATATTAATTTTAAAATTTCGCACTTGTTTAAAAGAATCACAATTTTACTTACTTGAATAGGTAAGTATCAAAATTCTTAGTAAAAACCAAAAATTGTAGTAGTCTCCTCATCCTCTTCCTTAAGTCTTTAGCAATAAGTAATAAGCAAATTTCGAGAGTGAGATCTCTCAGTTAAAGACCGTAGATGGTCTTAGAGGAGCAATTATGTTAATAAATTATTACTATTATTACTTAATTTCTAAAAAAATCCGTTCATCACCAAGTTTTTGCCAAAAAGTAGTAAAAAAATTTTTTTTTCGCATTTATTAGCTCATATCTGCAAATTTCGTATTTATTCGCATCTATTTCATAAATACGAAAATTGCGTATCCCTACAAATATCGTAACAAGGTTTGATTTGTTATGCAGCAAAAAAACAGCTACATCCGTCTCATTAAAACGTGATTTTCTTTAATTGAATTTTTGTACGTATGAAACATGTATTAAAAGTATTATTTTCCATAAGTATATTTCTTATCAAAGAAATAAATTATTTATGAGAATATATTTATCTTAATATCCTTATTTCCTGGGGGCTCGATGTTAATAAGGGGTCATGGATGAAAAAAGTTTCTGAAGCGCTGGTGTAGAACAGCCTCCTTCTACTGTTGCGTCTTTTAACCAGTTCTGTTTTAAGTATTCAAAATCGACAATTTTATGATATCCATCTACGTATTCTGCCATTATATGATTGTTTGCAGTTTAAGAGAAGGTGTGCGGTTTGTTTTGACTCTATCAACTCGAGAAATGACTCTCTCTACGCACTCAAAAATAGTCAAAAGAGTCATGATATGAAATAACATTCCGTGTTTTAGATTATTAAATCCATATTTGATATTACATAACAAATATCTAAATTCTGGGATGTTTTCGTTACATATATATATATATATATATATATATATATATATATATATATATACATATCATAATTCAATCGATATGAACTCCATTTGTATCAACATATGATGACAAAAGAAATCAATACTCCCCCAGATTTTGAAATAGCACATAGACCCATATGAAAAACCCAGGTCTGGAAGCCCGGGGTATACCGCAAAAAGTTATAATAATACTTACATAAGTTCTCTTTTAAGATAGCTATTCCTTGAATTATTTGAGGGCGAATATAACGAATTATATGTGAGGGAAAGATAGTTGAATTTGTAGAATAGATAAAAAATGAAATTTACACCCGACTCATAAACTGGTGATAAATCTTCAAAAAAAATATTGAGTTGCGTGTATTTTGGCTAGTTTGAGAAACAAAATGGATGCTGATAAGTTAGCCTGTTTATATAAAAAGACTATAGATCATAATATGATGACAAAACAAATCAATACTCACCCAGATTTTGAGATAACCCATAGACCCATATGGTTAATACAGAATCCAGATCTGGAAGCCAAGAGAGGGAAAGATAGTTGAATTTGTAAAATATCTAGAAAAGGAAGTTTACACTCAAGACTCGTAAACTGGTGATAAACCTTCAACAAAAATATTGAGTGGCGTGTATTTTGGCTAGATTGAGAAACAAGATGGATGCTGATAAGTTAGTCTGTGTATATAAGACGACTATATAGCATCATATGATGACAAAACAAATCAATACTCGCCCAGATTTTGAGATAACCCATAGACCCATATGGTCTCTGAAAAACCCACGTCTGGAAGCCCGAAGTATACCCCTTAAAAGTTATAATAATACTTAGATAAGTTCTCTTTTAAGATAGCTATTCTTTGAATTTATTGAGGGCGAATATACCGAATTATATGTGAGGGAAAGATAATTGAATTTGTAAAATAGCTAGAAAAGGAAATTTACACTCAGGGCTCGTAAACTCGCGATAAATCTTCAACAAAAATATTGAGAGGAGTGTATTTTGGCTAGATTGAGAAACAAGATGGATGCTGGTGAGTCAGCTTGGGTATATAAGAGGACTATAGATAATCATATGATGCCAAAACAAATCAATACTCGCTCCAAACAACAAGGGAATATAATAACATCAAATGAGCCTTTTGTAGTCACACAAAGTTTTGCAGCATATGCATACTTTTCTGATAAATCGAAATCATGAATCTATAAAACATCAGTACTAATACTTTTCTTTCTATAAGAATTTTAGTGACTCAACACAGGGAAATCTCATGCTAAAGATTGGTCGCTTTTGTGTATACCAGTACGTTTCTAGCAGTTTTCTTCGTCTTCAAGTGAAAATACAGCCCATTGTTCCTAACGTAATTGCAAGAAATGCTACATATTGATTCATTTCTTGAAGGTTGATTAATCTACTCTGTAAACTATCTGTCCGTTAATGTTTAGTAATTTCCAAGGCAACTAGAAAGTAATTCTCGAAGAAGATCAATATTTCAAACTCCCTAAAACTTTTTTGGAACTGAAAATGGTCTTGAAATTATATACTTAAATCTGTAACTGGGTGTTTTATTTTTATATATAAGGAGAGTTTTCTTTTTAGTTTTGGTATATTAGTTAAAAAGAGATGTTTGAATGTAAATTTGAGTAGGTTTAGTGCACGAAATTTTATTTTCTTTATTTACCTACATTTTGTAGTGATTTACTTTCATACATGTGATTTTGATCTACCATATTTTTAGGACCATAAGACACACATTTTTGCATAAAAAAATAGACTTAAAATTGGGATATATATATATATCACATATATCTTTATATAACAACATATTTGTCGAAATATATTTTACAGTATAATTCATAAAAATACAAGTACATAAGAATATCTTTATATATAAAACAGTTCCGTAACTGACTGACAGACAACACACAGACCAAACCGCTGGACCTAAAGGGCTGAAATTTTGCATGGCGATTCTTCTTATGGTGTAGGGGTGCACTAAGAAAGATTTTTGAAAAATTCTTCTTAGAGTTTTTTAAATTAAATTTTTAAACTGTTTTAGTAACTTTTTTTAAGTTTGCATTTAAAATAATAATTAGAGGGTTGTAAAATTTATATCACGAGAGAGATCATAAAAATTCCTTTAAAATGAAATCTTTTTCAAATCTTTATCTCCATTTTCTGATTTTTGGTGAATTTTTAAAGATTAATTTTTAGAATTTAATTTATTAAATGCTGATCACGTGATTTCTTTTTCTGGTACTTTATTTATCGCCACGTGCATAACAACGAAATAGGCAAAAAAAAATTTTCTTAAAAGAAATGTTCCTCAAACTGTACTATATAAACTGTACTATATTCTTTAGTATGTTCTATTAGATTTAATTTGAATATTTTCTTCTACATTATTTTTTCTATAAAAATATCCTTCACGATTTTTTTATAAATACATTTTTTCATTTTTTTTACATCAATGCATACATTGATCGTTGTATTAATTATAAATGTATTTATACATATTTTTGGCATTAATTGCATACATTGACCATTGTATTTAATTTGAATGTACTCCGTAGCGAAGTACGGGTTTTTAGCTAGTATAATATAAGAATATATAAGTTCTTATTATATCTAAGTATATACAGTGGTCGATTTCTAGAAATAGAGGTGCCGGAACTGTTACCTTCCGGATTGTGTGTGGGGTATTCCATATTATATATATATATATATATATATATATATATATAATAGACCAGGATCACTCACTAACAACAAAGTAATATGTGATTATATATATGTTTTAAACTATCGTAATTTTTTTTTCTTAAAAAGAGGTATCGGAACGCCGTTCCGGCGCGTTCCGCCTCAAATCGAGCCCTGTATATATATAAGTATAATTCCTATAAAATACAAATATATATAATATAAGTATATAAGTAGTGTCTTTTTAATTTACGTGAATTTTGAAGTGATTTTTTTTCCTAAAAATGTGTCTCTATATAACATCTTTATATAAAGACGTATGTGTGCGTATAATTCATAAAAGTATATAGGAATCTATAACATAAGTATATATGTGTATAAGTATAATTCATATAAAATACAAATATATCTTTATATATATATATTTCCTCTGTCCGTACGTATGTCACTGAACTCCTCCTAAGCGGCTGGACTGATTTTAATGAAATTTTGTGTGTGCGGTTAAGTTGATTCGAGTATGGTTTAGATTCACAATTTGATCCGATAGGAAATGTTTTTATAATTAATTTACTTATTTATGCTTTGTTGTTGATCTTTGGTTAGTTTAGATACACAATTGGATCCGGTAGGCAGCGCTTCAATCGCGTTTCAGAATTTTTTTAATTTTCATGAATTTTAATGATGTATACACGTGCATTCAATAATTGGATCCGGCAGGCAGCGCTGCAATCGCGTTTCAGAATTTTTTTTTTTATTTTCATGAATTTTAATACTGTATACACGTGCATTGAATAACAATTAACTTAACCTACAAATTTAAATTATCAATTCTCATTTGATTCTATGCAACTTATGAAGTATTGAACAGCTCACTGATTAGTCATACTAATAGCTATGTTAATGAAATTTCGTCCACATTCTTGCTAATTGTAAGATAGGTCGAGTTCTGATAACTGTACGCGTGGTGGTGTAAGGTTTTTTAAAAATATTTTTTTTTTTTTACATTTTTTCATCAAAACGGTCCAAACAATTTATAGTTTCTTAAAACAATTTTATGATTTTTGGATTTACAACGTTTGAACAGCACAACGTCTGTCGGGTCCGCTAGTCTATATATATAGTTCTAGTCTATATATATAGCTAGTCTATATATATATTTCCTTCAGGGTGTTGCATTTACAGTGGCCAGCAGTGTATATAAAACAGTTCCGTAACTGACTCACTGACTGACATACAACGCACAGACCAAACAGCTGGACCTAAAGGGCTGAAATTTTGCATAGCTATTCTTCTTATAGTGTAGGGGTGCACTAAGAGAGATTTTTGAAAAATTCTTCTTAGATTTTTTAAAATTAAATTTTTAAGCTGTTTTTATAACTTTTATTAAGTTTGCATTTAAAATAATACTCTGAAGGTTATAAAATTTATATCACGAGAAAGAACATAAAAATTCCTTTAAAATGAAATCTTTTCCAAATCTTTACCTCCATTTCCTGATTTTTAGTGCATTTTTAAAGATAAATTTTAAGAATTCGATTTATTAAATTCCGATCACGTGATTTCTTTTTCTGGTACTTTAAATAAATTTATCGTCACGTGCATAAAAACTAAATGCACACAAAAATATTTTTTTCTTGATAATGCGGCAGACGATTGGACATTAACCAAAAAAATATTAAAATACAGTAAAAGAAATGTTCTACAAACTGCATATATTTTAACTGTACTAGATTCTTTAGTATTCTTTATATTAGATTTAATTTGAATATTTTCTTCTACATTATTTTGTCTATAAAAATATCCCTTACGATTTTTTTATAAATATATATACATGTATATATATATATATATATATATATATATATATATATATATATATATATATATATTTACATCAATTGTATACATTGATCGTCGTATTTATTATAAATATATATATTTTTTTTGGCATTAATTGCATACATTGACCGTTGTATTTACTTTGAATCCACTCCGTAGCGAAGCGCGGGTTTTCAGCTAGTATATATATAATATAAGTATAAGTATATAAGTAATGTTTTTTTTAATTTGCGTGAATTTTGAAATGATTTTTTCCTAAAAATATGTCTCTATATAACAATCATAATGATCTTTTTATAAAGACATGTATGTGTCCAAACATTTTTTACAGTATAATTCATAAAAATACAAGTTTATAAGAATCTATAATATATATATATATATATATAAAGTAAATTTTTTAAAATTTAAAGCTTGCTTTGTTTTTGATACATATTTCTTAAGACTTCTATGTAAAAAGAAGGTTAAAACGATTCGATTCTCCACTTGCTTCTGACTCTAGTTGTGGGAGGATCTGAGTTGACAGTTTAATAAAGCCATCTATCTGCCTTTGAGACTGACATTTTGAAGGATTGTTATGTCGATGAGGGTATTCTGATAACCTTCCACTCCCAATTAATTTTTTCTTACTCTTTACAGCTACAGAAATGTTGATAATCAAATAAAAGTGGTATTTCAGGTAGCCTAGACATTCTGCACTTTTGAAAATTTTTCTTATTTCAAGTTCCGCCCATCAAAGGAAATCATAAGTGTTTAAAACATAGCCCACTACATTTATTCCCAAACAGTTTAAATTTAGAAACATTATTCGCAGTTTTTTTAAAGGACAATTTATGCACTACTTGTACAGATTTTTTCACTCTGTCACAAGGTACAATTATTAAAATATATCCTTAATGCGGGTGTGTAGTAACCCTATTAGACTCGCTGACCTCAAAGTTAACCTATGGAGAAAATGTGTCCAAGGATTGCTACAATTTGCGCCCAACGTTGGGCGCCAATTGTGTGGAGTTTTAATGGTTCAGAAAAGGTGTCACATAGTGTAACAATTATTTATTAACAAACGAAGTACGTTACACACGGTACACACAAAAGTTTTAGGAAAATATGGGACAATAATGTAAAACCATGCATTAGGGTTGCCATCTTGGCTTTTACTGAAATGTCTTTCTGGCTTGCCGCCAGAGGGCACTGTTCTTGGGCGGGCAGTGTTCAACTGTACTGCAGGGAGCGGTTACAATTTTAAATTTAAATTATTCAGGGGAAAAACCTGGTGCAGTGTGTTTTAAACGCTCATCAATTCCTTTGGTGAACGAAATTTATAAAATAAAACCTGTAGCAAGGTGCAGAAAAGTTTAGGCTATTTGAAAATACCATTTTTATTGGATTATCAGCATTTATGCAGCTGTCAATAGTAGACACATTTTTTCCATAGGTTAACATGGATGTGAGCGAATTAAGTAGGTTTAGTGCACAGCAGCTTTAATATTAGCTCAGTAAACGTGTCAGAACTGAACGTTCGGAAGTGATAAGGCACAGCATATGGCGTTGAAACTTGTAGCTGCCATTGATAAGGTTGCTTAGGTACGTAGTGATGTGAGGCTCTGTCCTCCATTTTAGAAATATCTTTATCTCTAAAAGGGTATGTTATAGATAATTCTTTTTAATGGAGACGTTGGTTTGACAAATAAAAATGTTTGCGATACCCTCAACTTCTGAAAATAAAAAAGAATGTTTAAATGACAATTTTTTTAAGAGATTGGATTCAGGTACTTCTATACGTGTGTATAGGTTAAAAAACTACACTGTAAAAATGAAATGCTGAATAAGGGTGTTATGTTTCTGGGTAGCGAATTTACTTGTTTTGGGTATCCCATATTTGTATCTTAACCTTCCAGCACGCGCGCTCAAAAATTTTACATGAGCGCGAACGCGTCGTATTTTTTACGGCAGATGTTATTTTACCGTTTTTGGCACGAAAGACGACATAAATGAATGAATATTGATAGTAAATTTGTTAATAAATAAAACATTGACCTTATTGTTGAAAAATACAAATGGTAGTAAATTATTTTTAAATGTTCATATATTTATTTGTACATTCCAAAATTTCATCAAGCATATTTATGTCACTTATTTTCGAGAATGATCCTATTTCACCCTCTATATCCTTCGCATGGTGTTTTAGTCCAGGTAAAACTTTCACAATATTCATCTTTTTCGTCTTTCAGCAGTTTGCATACTTCGCTTTTCGCCACTTAGAAGATTTATCCTTACCAACATAGATTATGTCATCATCATTTCCTTCCTCTGAATTATTATTATCGTCATCATCCAAAATATATTGTGCAGATTCCCAACTGATATTATTTATTTCTATATCCTCTTCGCAAAAATCGCTATCGCTCTCAAATCCAAATGTTTCCTTCCTTTCGTTTTCTTCATCAGATAACTCTTGAAGAATGCAGGAAAAATCAGTTGGTTGTATATATTTTTTTGCCATGAAAACCGATATAAAAACTATAGATTCGACTTTATACAAATTAAAATAATACACGTCAATTATTAACAGAAAATTACAAAATACTTGAGAAAAAAATATTTTCCGAATTTTCACCCATGACCACGCGCGTGTCGTAAATTTTACATACAAGCTACTACGTCGCACAAAAACCCGGTTAACAATAAAAATTGTCATGTGATTTCCTGCTGGCACATTCCATGATGTGGGGAAGGGTTAAAAGGAGGAATAGAAATGACCTTCAGATGTCCCAGCTGCAATATGTGAAAAAAGTGCATTAAAAACCCAATTTGTCGTAAAATTTGCGCAGACTGCGTGCTGGAAGGTTAAACATGCTTTTAGTAAAACAGCATGCATGCGTTGATACTAAATCAGTGGCGCACCCAGGAGGTGGGCCAAGGGGCCTTGCCCCCCCCCCCCCAGAGAAATAGAAATTGCATTATGAATATTGAATTTGCATTATAAATATTTTTATCCGTTCAACTCGCCCCCCCCCTCTCAAGATTGAATCTTAGGTGCGTCACTGTACTAATTCATCCATACAGTTTACCGACCGCAAAAAATACTTAAACGTCTACCTAATAATGCATCATCCTATAGCGCCGAAGTTGAAGCCATTGACATGGCCATCACTGATGCTCAGGGCCGAATTTAGACTTGCTGAGGCCCTTAGCTATACGAACCCCAGAGGCCCCCTGCTGTTTTAAATTACATCAGGTGTTGTTGGAAAAAATTTAAATATGTACGCCTTTTAATGTATGAAAATATATTTCTTTTAATTTTTATTAAAAGATAAAAAAGGATGTGTTTACAAAGTCACAGAAATAATAATATAATTAAAGGGTTTTAAAAACGACAAATAAGGCTCATAGAACAGAAAGTTTTAAATTAAAATATTAAAATATGTAAAAGGTAAAAATTAAATTAATATAACAACATAAATGGTAGTATATAAAAACTTAATATTTTATTCAGGTGAAAATTTAGTCTCAATTAATTTTACAATGCGCTTAAATTATTTTAATGTTGTATTTTGTATATTTAAAGTTATTTAGAAATTATCGTGATATGTCTGGCTTCATTTGAGTGCTTTTTCTACGAGATATTTTTATATCAATTTTTATATATTTTTTGTTTTTTTATTTGAGACCCCGGCAGATTGCGAGGCCCTAAGCTGTAGCTTTTTTAGCTTATATGTAAATCTGGCCCTGCTGATGCTATATGTAAATTAATACAGGAAATCGACATATACAGTGATTCTAGAAGTACACTGCGCTATATGTGCATATTATTTTAAGAGAGATAGGATTAAAAATATAAAAACCTAATAGAAAGTCATGAGATAGCAGTAAACTTACACTGGGTTAAAGCCCAATGTGGGATTAATATGAAAATGAGATGGTAGACGCTGCAGCTAAACAAGCGACACCATTGAATGAAATCACAGGAAATTATAAATTAACTAAAGAACAGATTAAGAATGAAATTAAGAATTATTAAATAAATATGTGGAAAGAAAATTGGGGGAGAAGCAGTTTAGGAAGGAAAGAATTTGAGGTATTCCCTAGAGTTTCTGCGAAAAGACCGTCGGCAGATTTCCTTGGCATAACTGAACATGGCTGTATAGGGGTCTATCAAAACAGATTTTTTGCTAAAACAGATTTTTGTGAGTGTGGAAACATACAAACTATAAAGCACTGTATATACAATTGTAGCAAATGGGCTGAAGCACGAAAAAACTTACCCTTGGGCTTTGAAGATTGGGAGCCTAGTAAATTATTTACGGAATATTATTGTAGAAGGTATATCAAGAATATTATGCAGGAACTTATGAATATACACTTCCCCCTACAAGGGGAAAATGGATAGCCCCTCAGATTGAAGGGCGAAAAAAAGACACGTAAACGAATTGAAAAAGGAAAAACTTCGGGACCCGGTTCGGCTGGATTGCCGTCGGGATGATTAGTTTTATTATTGAAGGGCCGCATAACCTTCGGGTGTGAACGTCGGCGATATAATTATTATTTCCGATCGCAAACTATGTATGATTTAGTATAAGCATACGCATACTGTTTTAGGTATGTTACCAAACTGAAAGTATAACTATAAGGGCCCAGACAGTTTACCGACACACACACACACACACACACACATATATATATATATATATACAGTGGAATCTCGATCGATCGTTCCCCGTATGATCGTTTTCCCGCATGTATCGTTTATTTCACCCAGTCCAGAATAAATTCCATAGAAAACAAGCAAAAGCAGACCGCATGGATCGTTCCTCGATCCATCGTTTTTCCGCAATATTCGTTCAGAATATCGCAGCTTTATATTAATTTATCGGATCGATCGTTTTTTTCAAAATAACTGAACCTGTAATATAAATGTCTGGGCTGAGCTAGAATGACGCTCTAATTACACATTGAGCAGAATCATTGAGATGCACGGTCTCGTATTTTTGTTCTCTCCTGTTTAGCCTGGTTTCGCGTTATCGTACCACTAACATTATTTGTTCGTCGTTGGTGTTTCTTAATTCTTTAGCCCCTGGAGTATCCTATTTTCGGCAACTCATTCCAAATTCTCCAACTATTCAACATTTCTGTTCTTATCAGCAATGGCTCACAATCAGCCGACCTAAGCGGTTCCTGCTGTCCTCTGGATTTTCTGTTGGCCTTGGGAGGGAGGCGTTCTGGTGTTTTTGTTCTAGGGTGTGAGAAGTTTCTGTTTGCTGCAGTAGCCGATGAGGGTTTCACCTGGAAGCAGAACTTCCTGGTGGTCTTATGTCGGACCCCATCCAGTGCAATGGAATGGTTCTAGTTACAAACGATTCACGATTGCCACTTCTTTATACTCTCACACAATAACCGATACCGAAAAGAATGCAATTTGCAACACAGAAAAAATATTGTTTACTTGTGGAAAACCGCCAAAAAACAAACGAAGATTAAGTACTTTTATTTGAATCAAAATTCCTGTGTATCTACGTGTATTTCTCCTTTTTTATTATTATTATCTTGGATTTCAGTACAACTTTGTAATTTTATCTTTAGTTACACTACAGGTATGTACGCATTTATGTATGTGGGTAAATATATTTTAGAGATATCAAGCTTTAAGGAATGTTAATACATTTTGGTATGTTCCCGCATCTATCGTTTTCCCGCATCCATCGTTTAGTTCAGTCAGTCCCTTCGAAAACGATAGATCGATATTCCACTGTATATATATATATATATATATATATATATATATATATATATATATATATATATATATATATATGTACTTGAGTACTTTCATATGTAAAAACACAGGATTCAAAAATATGCATTTGATAGTCTATGACAGAGGTGGGGAACCTTTTTACCATTAGAGGCCACATGTAAATTATGTTACCAAACTGAAAGTTTAACTAGAAGGGCCCAGACAGTTTACCGACACACACACACACACACACACACACATATATGTATATATGTATATATATATATATATATATGTATATGTATGTGTATATATATATATATATATATATATGTGTGTGTGTGTATATATATATATATATATATATATATATATATATATATATAATATATATATATTTATATATATGTACTTGAGTACTTTCATATGTAAAAACACAGAATTCAAAAATATGCATTTGATAGTCTGTCTATGATTAGTAAAATATCGCGAAGAAAATTGTCCGTAGCTTAACAGAAATAGAATATGTAAGCGGTCAACTGATTCACCGTTTTAAGATAGCATCGGCAAAATGCCAAGAGAACCAGACAAATCAGTTTTTATATTTCTAATTACTTGAAAAGCTTCCCTAGCTGTTATTTTTCTATCGATGGCATACATAGTAATATTTTCTAACTCGGTTTTATTTTCATGCTTTACCTACGATATAAATACGACTAGACTAAATCGTGAGTTAAAAATCCATTTGAAAGTTTCAACTTCAAGTGGAAGTTTCAACTCCAAGTGAAACTTGAAAGTTTCAACTTCCATTTTAGTTGAAGTTTCAACTTCTGATTAATGGTAGTAAAAACTACCATTAATCAGTCCATACAGGTGCCTGTGATTGTGTAATATGAGAGGATCATTATGTTATGAAAACAATACTCAAATTTTCATGATACAAAAGATTTTTTTTAACGCAAGCACTTCCACAAGACTCATTTGTTGACTTATTTACTATGGGTCACTGTGTATGGGAAGCCTCACTCCCTTGAGAAGCCAACACAAAGATGCCCATGCCTTAGTCGAGATTCGATTCCGAGCCCTTTGCGTGGATGCTCGTGAGGCTAACCACTATACGATGGTGCTGCAATAACGGAAAAGATATTGCTTTAAATTTTTTTATTCTAAATTAAGAATGTGAAAATAAAACTAGATTACTTCTATTATAAAAAAAAAGTTGGTTATATACGTCCTACTGCCAAGACAAAGTGTA
Organism: Dolomedes plantarius; assembly: GCA_907164885.2. NCBI lineage: Eukaryota > Metazoa > Arthropoda > Arachnida > Araneae > Dolomedidae > Dolomedes > Dolomedes plantarius. The sequence goes on along the minus strand of OU015503.1, from coordinate 35,460,324 downwards.
ACATATATTAATACTAGTGATACAATTAATTTAATGGTGAAGTGTATCGGAAAATACGATAATTTTTACATAAAAACGGTTTTTACGGTGTTTTTTTTTTTTTTTTTTTTTTTTTTGGGGGGGGGGGGGGGGGTTACATAATGTTTTTTTTCGGTTTTATATAAAAGTCGTAAAAGAACGGTTTTTTACATTTAAAAAAATGGACTTAAAATTGGGGTGCATCTTATGGTTCGAGGATAATATTAAAATAAAATGAATATTTTATTATATATATTATATACATTAACCACCGCTTATAGTGATCAGTGGTTATAAGAATCAACCGTTTATAAGAATCAATATCGCAAAAACAAAAACAAATGTGTTATTTCCATGTTAAAAGTTTCGCTTTAAAGAATCAATCCACCGGTTTTAAGAATCACTTTACACCGGTTTAAGAATTCACTTTAAGAATCGCTTTCCTTTCATTTTTCCAAAAAAGCCACTTAAACCCTCAAAAGGCACGAAGCTCTTTCTTCAATTTTTTTAATGAAAAAGTGATAAGATGGGATGGAATACAGTCGTAAAATGCATCCCTTTCTTTGTTAGACATAACATAATAGTTTCCCCTTAAACGCTTTAGCACAACACTGTCCTATTAGCTTGACCCGGGGGCATCTTTACCCGTCCGGGTCCGATTTCACTTTCCTCCACTGACAACCAAAGACAGGGACTCTTTTTTCCCACCTCCTACATATTGGTTGTGGATTCCTGGACCCTGAAACATATAAATCTTCGGCGAAGTGTCCACTATGACTTAGGCAAACGTGACATTAGTAGATTCAGCACGTTATCAAACCGTGAAACGTATGCTAGAAGGTGAATCTTCGTCAGAAACTATTGGTATTGAAAGAGGTATAAACAGCCTCCTGAAAACTTCATGACGCCAAACTACCATAGAAAGCTTTTTCTTGCTCCCTTCCTGTAGTTGAAATGTTAAAATTGTTATGTAGGTACGTTGTAATTAGACTTTTTTCTGCTCTTACTATAATTATGTGTATCTACTTATAGGTCTCGAAATTAAGTTGTATTTTTAAAATTATAAAAAATAATTTTAATAAAAGATAATTAACGTAAATTAAAGAGTATTTTATGGTAAATTATCTAATATATGTATATATAGGTGTGTGTGTGTGTGCCTGTCCAAAAACCTAAATTTCGGCTATAAGAATCAACCGCTTATAAGAATCAAAAACAGTAATAACAAAAGTGATTCTTATAAGCGGAAATCACAGTATATCATATGTATTGTTCCTGTCTGATCGTCTCCTGTACTTCCGGACTTTTCCTTCTTCGATTATATTAACTTTTTTTTATTTTAGTCATAAACTGTTCCCAAGGAAATTCTACTGACAGCTACTGTAGTGAATTGTAGCTCAGGATTTCCTGATCACTTCCTGTGTAGCGCGCATGCGCATTGATTTTCACTATATCGGATTCCCGCGTAAAGTAAATTCTTGTAACTTCGAAAAGGTGCTTCTTACTGTAAAGAGCTAAATTCTATGTTCATTAAATGTCATTTAAATGTTAATTCTGTTGACTTTCGTTATGTCTTTGAAACTTTTAGCCTGAACCACATGTTGACTACTTCCATATATATTATATATATATATATATATATATATATGTGTGTGTGTGTGTGTGTGTGTGTAATATAGCCATTACATCACGTCCTTAAACTATAACCTGAAAGGAAAAACTAGCTCATGTCTGGCATGTCATTTACATGTCTGGAGCTGGACTCAGCCTGAAAGGAATAAAATTAAATTTGGAAGCAGTCAGGTCGAATCGCTTATTAGAGTGACAAAAGTACATCCGTCATTTCAGAAGAAGGCGCGGATGTAATATCACCTTCAACATTAAACGCGAGAGCGAGAGGAACATGTGACTATTATTTGTAGGGACAGCAGATTTTGGCGCTCGAGAAGCTAACCCACTCCTGAATTCGGAGTATACACGTGTAGAAATGCAAAGGCATGCGATTCAAGGGAAGTTCTGTGGCTAAGGATTTTAAAGCGATAAATTAATATAACTGGGGATTGGATTTAGGAAAGGGAGTTTAAATGCTAGAATGGAGGACATAATATTTAATATATTACACACACACACATATATATATATATATATGTATATATATATATATGTATATATATATATATATATATATATATATATATATATATATATATATATATATATATATAAAAGAGCTCCTTTGTTTGTTTGTCCGCTATGGAATCATAGACTGTTTAACCCACCGGGACCAAATTCGGCACAGTTAATGTTTAGGACCTGAGAAACTTAACGCAGCAAAAACGAAATTTGGGGCTCGATTGTTTTTTTTAATTAATTTTTTAATAATTTTTTGTGCCCCTAAGAGTTGCGCGTACCACCTGTGGATACAGCCCCTTCACCACAACCAGCTGCGTTAAGAGGGTTGGTCTGGGGGTGACTGGGGGTCAAATTCCAATGCGCGAGTGAGAAGAGGGTTGGGAATAACCTTTGGCCCTGGCTCCCCAGATAGATCGTTTGGATGCTCATATGACGTCACATTCGTTTTTATGCAGAAAGTGATGCAGACGATTTTTTAACGGATTTTTAAACGGATGAAGTTTTTAAAAAGTATAAAGGAATAAATGCATCTGGATGTTTATCTTTAATTAAAATGAAGGAGAAAAACTAATAATGCCACCAAAGAAACGTGCTTCGTTTGGAAAGTTTTCTGATGCGAAAAGAAAACAAGCGCAAAGAGCAGTCGAAACAGATGAAGAAGGCAATCGAAGGCTTCAAGGTATTGCTGAAAGAAAGCTGCACAAAGGCAACAAGAAAGCGAAGTGCAACGTAATCTACGACTTCACTCTGATAGAACAAGACATCCTCAAAGTTGATGTCGTGCCATGAATGCTGACCAGTAGAGTTTATGTGCATTTCACTCAGAATGTAATTATGCATCTGCTAATGAAGTAAGGATCATTGCTGTAAGTATAGGATCAAGGTCGAAAATGTGTGACAGCTGTGGTGCTAAAATGTGGTCTAGAGAATCACCAGGAATGTGTTTCAGTAATGAGAACGTATTATTTCCTGAAATTCCAGAACCACCCGAGCCTTTGAGAACATTGTTCACAGGTAATACATCTGATTCAAAACATTTCTTACAAAACATAAAAGCTTAAGGAAAATAGGCTTCATGGGGAATCCCGCCTTACTTTGATTAAATAAAGGGGATAACGCATCTTGCACTTTACCTCTTGGGTGATGTGGAAAAAAGTGCATTTTTAAGGGAAAAATAAATAATAAAGGCAAATGTAAATTATAAAACTTATTTCTAATTAAACAGTGGATCAAACAAATCAAATTAAATCTAATTAAACAGTATCTAACAAATATAATTAAACAGTAAACTTATTCAATCCAAACGTGCGAATCCCGCAACACGATGTTATTAATTCTCAATAAAATCAGACGTTTTGTCCGCAGGCTCAAAGTATCTTTCTTTCTTATTGTTTGTATATAATTTCAGTAGAAACGCGCTAAGCGCATTCTGTTTGGCCAGATGAACATGAAGAGTGGGTGGGTGGGAGGGGGGGGTTGCAGCCCAGTATTTTTTTGATGGAATGCATTAAAAATTTTATATCTATATATCTACTCGGGCAACGCCGGGCAATAATGCTAGTATATATATATAAATATATGTATATATATATATATATATATATATATATATATATATTATGTATATGATGTATTATATTTCTGTGGCATTATGGCAGATGTTGATATGTCATTTTTTTCAAGTTTTCGGCAAATTGAAAAAGTAACTTTTGTTATGAAATGAGGCGGTGAAAGTCAAAGTGGTGTAAATCAGTAAGTCAAAAGAGTTTAACTGCAAAAACTACAAAAACTTCCACCATAAATTGAACAAATTATAATTCATAACAATTATTACAATATTGCAAATAATAACTATTTACAATTCCACTATAAATTGAACATGGAGATTACATATTTGCCTCCAAATGAAAAAAGTTGAAAATGTGACTTACATCACTTTGCCTTTCAACGCCTCAAATGCAAAATTGCTCAATTAAGTTTTTCAATTCAAATACTCTTTAATTAATACTCATATTCAACCTCAAGCATATGGCTGGTATTAAATGAAACTTTTCAATTAGGGATTAAATATTCAATTAGGGACCAATTATCACCTCTTTTATACATAACAGCATTTGGCAATACGAACAACATAGTATTAGTTCATAATTCCACTATCAGCATTTGCAACATTAAAGAAGCAATTTTAAGTGTGACATCTAAATAATTAAGTTGCTAAGCCGATTCTTTGGACAGTCCATGAAAGAAAATTACTGCATCATTGTACTGCATTTTGGTTTTAAACGAAAGATTTTAATTTATAGATATGTCAAATTTGATTTTTGTAACCGCAATGTCTATTAATTAGCGATAATTTGCAATTAAAAAAATTGCTTTTTGCGCATGCTCAGTGACATGATTAAATCTGGCTTTAGATGATCACTAAGCACGAGGCCGCATAAACTCATTAATTTGTTTTTGCGCATGCTCAGTGACATGTTTAAATCTGGGTTTAGATACTTACTAAGCACGAGGCCGCATGAGCACGTTCATTTGTTTATTCCGAGTAATCTCTCTAATTCTCTCTAATTCTCTCTCTCTCTCTCTCTCTCTCTCTGACATTTTTATTTTTAATTATGTTTGCGAGGTATAGAATTAAACCTGACGAAGTTTTAAAATAAATTATACCTACCTAATATTTGCTTAAGATAGATAATTGTTCAACCCCGATAAAGTCGGGACGGGCCACTAGTATACCTGATAAAATACAAAATATTATTTTCTAAAAATCCTCCCATAAATTTGAGTTGCAACTTATCGTTCGGTGGGTCTTATGGTACCCGAAAAATATGGTAATACAAATATTTAAAATATTTAGTTATTTTAACTAAAAACTACACTTTAGAAATACAAATGATACTTGAGACATAAAACTTAAAAGATAAAACAAAATTTCTCTTCATATAGATTTTTCAATAAAAATTTAACACGTTCGCTGCCATGAGCATCACCCGTGGATCACCGGTATCATTGCATATCATGTTAAATAAAATTTCCTGGGCAATTCAGAGCTTCGAAATTGGCGGTTATTAGTGGCTACACTTTTCAAACTTATTTAGTACATCACTTGAACTTTCAAGTAAGGTAGAACAAATCATCGGGACTCTTCGGGAAATATAACAAATTCCTTATCGAATAGGGAAATTATCAACAAAAATTTACGCAAATATACGGCATCTTTCATACCACCTCATTTTATGTTTTATATCAACACATGCAAACAAATTCAGGTTAAATACAAACGTACATACCTGACCTTTCACAATCCATAATTATTTAGTATCAATAATTGTTTGTAACACAGAATAATTACAAGATAAAAAGAACTTTTTTTATACCATGTTTTTAAATTTTCTGTTGAATCATATAAATTTGACAATTTTATGTATTAATAAATATTTAAAAAAAATTTTTTTGATGAATTATCCCATCAACTTGAAAGAAAATGAAGTTAATTTAACTTGCATTTAACTTTTCGTTCCCGTTCCGGCCAATAGATGGCTGCACCAGTCTACGAAACAAAATTAACTGAAAATAACTGAAAATTAATTTAATTTTGCCTAAAGATGGCTAAAAGTATCAAAACAATGCATTGTCATCGTGTTCTGAGCTACTCTAAAAGTTTCAAATGTCTAGCTAGTCGGGAAGTTAGTTAAAAATCGATTGCAAGATTTGTACTGGACAAACGCACACGCAAACACACAAACAAGAAAGCAAGTTAATAAAAACATGGTTAAAAAATAACACTAAAATATGTTGTCACTAAGTTAATATTGGAGACTGAAGATAATCAATTTAGTATCAATTTTTAACTGTAATTGAATCAAACTGTGGAGCACGTATGGCCATAAGTAGATTCCCCCACATTTCTCCTTCACTGTTAGCTACGTTTTTCCCTCCTCGTTTGCGTTTTGAAAAACTGACGTTTGGCCAGCTAGATTGAGACAATACCCCTATGTGTGCTGTCTACGCGTTCCTTGTGATACATCTGTAGTTAGCGCCCAAATGAAAATTTTCCTGATTTGCCATGATTAAAGTGATACACACAAAGTTCTTTGCAAAATATTACTATGAAATTTTGCTTAGCGTTCTTTTGTTCTATTTTCTTTAAAATATCCTCAGGTTTATTAGTTTAGGACAAAAAAAAATATTGATATTTTACGGAAAGCAAAACTCAACCTGAAAAAAAATTGCTTTTTTTACCTTTTAGGGGAGTCATCACCTTTAAGGGTACAAGGGAGCTTCAACCTCGTTTTATTTTTTAATTTTTCAAAATTTTACTCTCATTTACAAAATGAGAATAATTAATGATCTTTTCTAATACGTTGAAGAAACTGAGAATTCCCAAATAAATAATTTGTGGAAGAATAAGACCTGTTTTTCAAAAAATGCTTCAAAAATGCTAGCCTTTTTCAAAATGCTCCACGCGCAATCACTTTCTCCTGATTCCTTCGAAATTTCTCAGAATTGTTAATCTAAGTGTTTTCCACAAACATGTGCATCGTGCTTTGAAACCACAAATATTTTTCAAATTTATAGACCATGAAATAAAGCAAAAATATGCAAAAACATAAAAGAAAAAAAACAGGCAGATTAAGAAATAATTATTTATGTCTTTAGATTCATAGAAAAAATATCATTGCACAGATATGTTTATATATGTATGGTAAACTTATATTTAAAAAATTAAGGTTTTAAATTAAGGTTAAATTTCAATTAAGGTTAAATTTCATTAATGATTTAGAATGCACATGGAACAATTTGAAAAATGCTAGAAAATTTTGAAATTTTTTTTTGAAAATCAGACAGTAATCTGCCAAAATATCATTATTTTGAATTCTAAGGGTCTTCAATTCAGTAAAAGGGACTACAAATTATTCTTTTTTTGTGTATAGAGTTAAAATTGAAAATTTTAAAAATCGAGGTTGAAATGTCCCTTGTCCCCTTAAATCTTAAAAAAAATCGAATTTTTTTTTTTTTGCATTTTTAGAATATTGAAACATTTATGAATCATTTATAACAAACCACGTTAAAATATTCCAGTTAGAACATTCCAATTAGAACATTATGACGAGAAATATGTAGTTCCGATGTAAACATTACCAGTGTGGGAACTTTCTCGTAAGCGTTTTTCTCGTAACGATGACTTTCATGCTTGCGTGCACTGTCTGTATAAACTGCAAATATTGCTTTCAACTTTTCAGGGTAAGTGTATAATGATGAAACCTAAAATATTCACCTAATTTGTTCTCTAAATAATTATGTTACCAAGAATTTGTAGTATTTGTAATTGTAATGTGCTTTTTCAGTTTTTAAAAATCTGATTGTCGTGCATTAAATATTCTTTGGTATTTTAAAATTTAAATAGATGTAGAATTATACCTAATGTTTTTGCATCATAAAAAGGCAAAAATTATTACTGAAACTTTATTAGTGTTGTAAGTCTGCGCACAGTGTATCAGTATTAATTTGAAATTTTTAGAAAATGCACTAACTTCTTACTTCATAAATAAAATTCTAATTTAATTGTAATAAAATTAATCAAGGGAATACAATTTAAAAAGTTTAGAGAAGTAATTCTGAAAATTTTATGTACATTGTACAATAACAAAAAAAGTTATAGATTAAGGTATCCGAACACGTTCGGAGCACTTTTTTACAAAGACGTGGTGTATGCACACTTTAAATACATTTTTGGATTTAATTCCAATAAAGATTAACGAGAGAATGTCAAAATTTGAAATAAACTTCTATATTTTTTCCAAATCACTAAATATCTGTAGAATTTTAAGGAAATTTTAAAAAAACTTCAGAAATGCTACATTAAAAACAGTTAGTCTTATCTGAATAAAAGTTATACCAAACTAAACTGCATGCTTTTATCTAGAGAATGTACTAAAATTTTGAAGTTATATCAAGGAATAAATATTTTACAACTATTCGAATATTCATTATGAAAATTTTGCCAATTTTACAAGGTTATTATTGAAATAGTAGGTCATAAATTGGAAAATATTCATTCAATCAAAATTCTTTTAATACATCCCCTAGAAAATAATATATAGACTAGGCACACAAAGTTTCATAAAAATTTAATGATAATATTTTTAGTTATCTTTTTTTGAAGTCAGCAAAAAAATGGTCATATCTCAATTTTGAGAAAAATGCAATTTAAGTTTTACAAGCTTAGAATTACAAGCTATGTGAAGTAATTTAACGTTGCCACACAGTTTGCAAAAGTGTTCTTACTTTAATTATTTCATTAAAAGTTTACTAAAATTATATTAAAATTGAAATTCTATTTGTACTAATTGTTAACAGGTGTATGGCCCTTTAATAAACAGCCACTTCCTGTGATTTAAATCTCCACTTCCGGTTTTCTAGTCGTTTTAAAATCTTTAATATCTCGGCTTCTAATTAACGTACAGACAAAAATAAACCTGTTTTGTAAAGCTCAATAACTGATCTGTCTAATTAAATAATAAAAAAACTTGTAACTTTTCACCCAAATTAAACTTTTCAACGTAGTCGGATACCTTAATATAGATAAAAGTTCGAACAAACAACAAAAATTCTGATTTTTCTACTTGTGTAAAGGTGATAACTCTCCTTAAAGCAATTAAAAATTTCCTCCATAATTTTTTAAAATAACATTCTTGAAGATAAATTGTTTTGAAACCTTTCCTACGCACTAAAGTGAGAAATTATGCAAGTCAAGCTATTGGTTTAGTAGGTATGTCCAAAACTAAACATGCTACGATCTCTTAATTTTGCATTTAAATTTTTAGTGAAACAAAATTTCATATTCACCCAGTATTTTTATTAGTATAATCTTATTCATAGAAAGACGCATTTGAGAAAAAAATTGATGTCTAAATAAATCCTTTATTAGTAAAAATATACCAAACATAGCAATCTATATATATAAAACAGTTCCGTAACTGACTGACTCACTGACTGACTCACTGAATGACATACAACGCACAGACCAAACTGCTAGACCTAAAGGGCTGAAATTTTGCATGGCGATTCTTCTTATAGTGTACAGGTGCAATAAGAAAGATTTTTGAAAAATTCTTCTTAGATTTTTTAAAATTAAATTTTTAATCTGTTTTTGTGACTTTTTTAATTTTGCATTTAAAATGATAATTTGAGGATCATAAAATTTATATCACAAGAAAGATCATAAAAATTCCTTTAAAATGAAATCTGTTTCGAATCTTTACCTCGATTTTCTGATTTTTGTGAATTTTGAAAGATTAATTTTTAGAATTTAATTTATTAAATGCTGATCACGTGATTTCTTTTTCTGGTACTTTAAATTAATTTATCGTCACGTTCATAGCAACGAAATAGATTTTAAAAAAAATTTTCTTGCTATTGCGGCAGACGATTGGACATTATCCAAAAAAATATTAAAATACGGTAAAAGACATGTTCCTCAAACTGTACTATATTAACTGTACTATATTCTTTAGTATGTTCTATTAGATTTAATTTGAATATTTTCTTCTACATTATTTTGTCTATAAAAATATCCCTTCCGATTTTTTTATAAATATATTTTTTCATTTTTTTTACATCCATTGCATACATTGATCGTTGTATTTATTATAAATATATTTAAACATATTTTTGGCATTAATTGCATACATTGACCGTTGTATTTAATTTGAATGTACTCCGTAGTGAAGCGCGGGTTTTCAGCTAGTAATAACACATACGTCTAATCCCTATTTAAAAGAAGTTACTGTAAGAACATGCAATATAAAAAAAACTTTTTTTCAAACGTACCTTTAATTTACACTAAATAAAAGCCCAAATTTAACATAAAATATCTAAATCCCAAAAAGCATTAAATATCAGAATAAAAATAGAATTTTATAACTTACCAGAAAGCCACGTTTTGAATGATCAAGGATGGAACGGTTCTCGGGTAGTTTCATTTGCAACTGCCATTAAACCAAAAATGGAGATCCCCAAAATTACCAAAATTAGAATTTATTTCTCGAAAACCAGAATCTCTAGGAAGTAAACCTCCTCCTCTGAACTAATTATGGAAAGCCATGTAAAAATAGAAAAATTCAAAAGTAATGGATGCGTAGCGAAGAAAAAAAATTGGCAGAGGCAAACAGACTTACCAGAAGTCCGTGTACAGGCGAAATGACCGATAAAAAAATAAGAATATGAAGTTGGTAACGTTTAAAATAACCTCGTAATTAAAATTAAATTGATTGGCCTTTAGATAAATCACGTAATCAACATGTTCCATAAACAGCTATAAAACAACTTAGCTAAAAACAACTCAATTGAAACGAATGAGAAACCACCATATTGATATATTTATCGCCAAATTTCAGGCATAGGATATGGGACTTCTACCTAATACTATAACATATGGGTATAACCTCCTAGCTTCAGTGCAAAAGATTCGTTTAAGGGGGTCTGGGACACAAAAATCTTCAAATTTTCGAAAAACAATTTAATGCTTTAAAAATTTTCCCAGGTCAAAAGGACGCTTCAATCATGTTTCTATATTAATTAGAACAGGAGATATTAATTTTTTTGTTTTGCAAAATTCTATTAGCAACCAATCTTTGTCTAAACCTTTAAATGCGTTTTTCTGCATTATAGGTTTTTTCACCATTTCTCGTCTTTCAATTGTTATAAGTCAAGAACCGTTATAAATGGTTCAAACTTGGAACATGTCTATTTCAATTATTTTACTTTAATTTAATTCATCAAATTTGAAAAAAAAATATTTACTTTTAAAACTATGATTTTTTTTAAATAAGTTACATCATTTTTTTTTTAATTTTACATTAAGTATTGTTAATTTTTAAAAATTAATATTTAAAAAATACTGAGTCAAAATTAAAACTTATATATTTCTTTTTAATTAAATAAAAAAAATTTTGTAATTCGACAAATAATATTTCGAGTTATAACGATTTTAAATTACCCCACTTTTATAAAAAATTTAAAATTTAAAATTTTTTTAAAACTTTATGAGAAGTTTTATGATGTGATTTTGTTTGCAAATTATATGATTAAAGGGACAGTGGACCTTCAAACCTAACTTTTTTGTTTTGAATAGATTTTGCTTGAAATTTGAATATATGATTAGTACCATAGATATGTAAAAGTGATTAAAATTTAATGATGAAATATTAATAATTTATGAATTAGGAATCATTAATTATATCAAAAATTGGCCTAATTAAAAATGTCCCACGCGCATTTCTTTTGCATATAATATGGTAATTTTTATTTACAGGTTACCTTATAGAACTTACAATGAAACTTATTGCTTATTTTAAGCATTCATTAAAAATATAAAGAGAAAAAAATAATAATAGTGAAAACACCCTTTTTATTACGCAAAATGCCTATAAATTATCTTTTCAAGTACAAAATTTAGACATTCTGAGCTACGAAGCACAATTCTTTTCAATAAGATTTATTTGATATACAGTTAAGTATATAAAACTCAAATTTCAAAGCAATACGATAATTAGAAATGCGCCTGGAGCAGCTTAAATATTCGTATGGCATGAAAATTTTTATTTTGAGAAAAACACATTTAAAGTTATTGCTATTAGTAACCACATAATATCTAAATTAAATACAAATGCCTATAACTAGGAAAGTAATCACAGAAATTAAAAATTCTTTTTGCAACACATTCCTACTCGTCCGTAGTTTCACAATTCAATAAAAATTTTTAAAAATCGAATTTTTAGACAAATTTCACAAGTTTGAAAGTCCACTGTTCCCTTAACCATCACGAAAAATTTTCAAAATTCTTACTCAATAAATAAAAATTCTTTTAAATTGTGTTCCGGATACCCTTAATTCCTCAGTGTGATATGGGCATAAGATATGCTGTCAAATTTCAGTCGTGTAATATATTGTCATTCTCAGTATCTTTTGGTTGTTTGTAAAATAAAGTGCTATAATTATAATTTTTTTTTCGTTTTCATTAGAGCCGTACGAACTACCACTATCATTAAGATGCAATGCAGGACGTCTGGGAAATCAAATGTGCACGTATGCAACTCTGTTTGGTCTTAGTGCTCTGAACCATCGTCAACGTTTCATTCCCCTCTCTTGCAACGCAAGGTACCTGAAAGGCATCTTTACTGGTCCAAGTAAAGTTTCATCCATAGAGGGATCTCTGTATACCAAACTGAATCCGTGGATTCTCAAACCCTACCTGAGGCCTGAAGACGCAGCTATTCCACGGAATTCCAACTTTTTAAATGGGTAAGAGAAGATTTCATGATTCTCATAAGATTCGAAAGATGATTTTTTTAAACAAAATTTAAGGGGACAGTGGACTTTCAAAATTGTGAAATTTGTCCAAAAATTCGATTTTTTTTATTTTATTGAATTGTGAAACTACGGACGAGTAGGAATTTGTTGCAAAAAGAATTTTTAATTTCTTTGATTACTTTCCTAGTTATAGGCATTTGAATTTAATTTATGCAGTATGTGGTTACTAATAGCAATAACTTTAAATGTGTTTTTCTCAAAAAAAAAAATTTCATGTCATGCGAATATTCAAACTGCTCCAGGCGCATTTCTAATTATCGTATTGCTTTGAAATTTGAGTTTTATATACTTTTTATTTACTTTGAAATTTGAGTTTTATATACTTAACTGTATATCAAATAAATCTTATTAAAAAAAATTGTGTTCGTAGCTCAGAATTTCTAAATTTTGTACTTGAAAAGATGATTTATAGGTATTTTGAGTAATAAAAAGGGTGTTTTCACTATTATTATTTTTTTCTGTTTATATTTTTAATGAATGCTTATAATAAGCAATAAGTTTCATTGTTAGTTCTATAAGGTATCCTGTAAATAAAAATTATCATATTATACACAAAAGAAATGCGCATGGAACATTTTCAATTAGGCCAATAATTGATATAATTAATAATTCATAATTCATAAATTATTAATATTTCATCTTTAAATTTTAACCTCTTTTACATTTCTATGGTACTAATCACATATTCAAATTTCAAGCAAATCCATTCAAAACAAAAAAAGTTAGGTTTGTAGGTCCACTGTCCCCTTAAGGATAAAAGAAAAGTTTATTTATTTTTTTGTTTTCTCACATTTTGTATTGATTACTATACATGTAAAAAAAATACTCGAGCAATTCAAAATTTAGAGCATGTGTAGGTTTCGATGCGCCTGCCGAAACAATAGCTCTTTTCACAACGTTTTCTGGCTTTAGTATTTCGATTTAATAGTAGGAAGTTTCAAAATATTTGTCGTCAGGATTTTTTAAAATTTTTATCAGTAAACGTTGAATAGCAATGACTATAAAAGGGATTAGTAATGATTGTAAAATAATTTGTACCCGGGATAAATTTTGTTGTTGTTGTTTCTAATGCCCCCTGGCCGAAATTTATTCCATACCAGGCCCATATAGGCTATCGGACAGAGGGGTGCGACTTCGGTTTTTATAAAAGCACCACAAGGGTCGGAGTCCGATTTAGCCAGGTGCCACCTCAATTTTGACCAAGTATCTCCAAAGATGGCATCTTGGAGGGATCGCACCCTGTCCCACCCTTTGTGACCTCATAGAGGGATTTTCCGGTCTATGAATTTTACGTGTCCATATCCGGCATAGACACGGAGATATATAATGGCGCGTGTCGGGATTCGATCCGAGCACCCTCAGCACCAAAAGCCAGCCCGCTACCACAAGACTACCTATAGCCCGAAATAAATTTTACTTCAGGATATCAATTTTCTGAAATTTTGTTCCAAACAAAAAATCTTGATGGCAGTCAAATAAAAATAGAACAAAGTAACGTTCATTGATCTGCCTTCTTAATCCAGCCGGTTCAAAAATAAGTCCAAAAGATAATCCGTCCTTCCCGAAGGTATACGGATGATTTTGAAAGACGACAAATCTCGCAATGACAATCAGCTTGACTAGAACCATGCAATACGAAATAAATACATGCGTTCCATACAATAGAAAATGAATACATGCTATAATAAAGAATTGTATAAACCCATACAACATCAATACTATGCATCTCTCTATTCTAAAAAAAAAGTAACTCCCGCTGCCGCTGTCAAAAGCTTGTCACGCTATCTCCTCCGAAACCGCTGGTGGTATGGGGTCGAGAGCGATACCAATAGATGCAGAAAAATGGGGAACCAAAGTTAGACATGTCTCATCTTCGTCGGACTTTAAGTTTTTTTTTAATTTTATGTTTTGTGCGAAAATATTGACTTTTTCATCTTCAGATTACGGTAACTAGCCAAAAAATGATCGTATAATTTTGATCTTTTTGCAATCTAAGACTACAGACATTTCTCTTTCAAACTAGACCTCATTTGTTTAAAATTATTTTAAAACAGACTAATATTTTCATCAAAAAATGAAACACGGTTTTTCAAGAAATATCGTCCCCTATGTGGATGTAATATCGATGCTCCTCGAGTTTTTATCTTACAAAAAAAATATTTACATCATCTGGAAGCTGAAAGCTTTCTTATTCTGATAAACCTCATTTCAAGTCTATATATTAAATTTTCGATTTTTAATTGAATTTTAAAGCTGATAATTCAACAGTAATGAAACGCCCTTCGCATTAAGCGTGACAACAGTAAATGGATGGAAGCTGTTACATTGCCCGAGAATCACCCCTATGTATCTCGCTATTAGCCATAACAGAGGAGCGAGCGTAGCGAGCCTAGGGGCGAAGCCCCTAGTATACTATTAAAACACACTACAATATATTAACCAATATACATATACGTTACTTATGTCATGATACAATACTTATATACGATACGTTACGATTCACTATAACATGCGACACAATCCGGTTCAAAAATAAATCATTCCAATCTTTCAATTCTTATAAATCATTGCCACCATGAAAATTTTGCATGCAAGTACAATTTATCTTTTGCAGGTACAAATATCCGTGCTCCTACACGTTCTTCGATCACGTGAGGGAAGAACTAAGGCGGGAGTTCCAGTTTGAGGAGCATCTTGTCCAGCATGCTCAGAGTGTTCTCCGGAAGGCCAATGTCCACGGCAAGAGTAATGCCACTTACGTGAGTGTGCACGTAAGAAGGGGCGATTACATGAAGAGATGGCTTGAAGTGTACGAAGGGGTACCGGTTAATATGGAATATTTCCAGAGAGCAATCCAATATTTCCGCGACAAGTACAGCAACGCAATCTTCGTCGCGGTCAGTGACGACAGACTGTGGTGCATCCGCCATCTTTCCACCAAGTTTGGAGTGTACGTTCCTGAAGAGGCCCCCTCTCCCGCCCACGATCTCGCCCTCTTGGCGAACTGCAACCACTCCATCTTGTCTTACGGCACGTTCGGGTTTTGGGGGGCTTACCTCGCGGGAGGGGAGGTCTTGTACTTTGACAGGTTTCTGAAGCCTAACACGACGTTCACGACGGAGAAATTTATATTTGAGAAAATGTACCCGCCGCGATGGAAAGGTATCGTTACCGTCAACATAAACCAGATATTTCCGAAGGCAAATGGGACAGTGAGCAAGCAGAATAGCACTGTTGTTAAAGTTTAGCAAGAAGTTTGTTTTTAGATATCAGATAATTTTACGCGAGCGACACTCCTAAAGCCATTGCTGGTAGCACCTCCGAGAAGAAAATATCCGCTTTGAGAAAAACACGAAACTATGATATTTTTTATAAACACGAGGCATATGAAATATACAGTGATAGCAGAGAATTTTGAGCTTAAGTTAGGAAGAAAATTCGACTGTCTTCCGGCAGAAAGTAGAAAAATTACCCTGAGATTGTACTTAGATTCTCAGAATAAATTCAGAATTACGAGTTAGTATCTAGGCAGCTGATGTCAATATTCCAATTCTTTGAAAATGCTTTAAAATGAAATGCAATATATTTTTTTCCTCTCATAGGAATTTTAAAAAGTACACTTTAAAGAAATAGGATTATAGGTTATTAAACTGTATGGTCTTCCGATTTATGTTCGTATTTATTTTTAGATAAAAATATATGATATTCTAAGATTTTATTACGAGCTTTAACTAATGCTTGACAAAGTCGAAAACTTACTGTAAGTATTTAAGTCTGTAAATTTAAAATCGGCTTGAATATATCTTTTTCTGAAAATAGTAGAGTAGAGAAACAAAATTTATAACTTATGTGCTTCATTGTAACAATTCCTTTACTATTTTTAACATTTCATTTTCATTTTAAAAATGAATCAATATTTTGAAATAAAAAACGTATCTCTCATCTATTGGTACATAATTCAGCTAAATAGTTTTGTTGAATTGCTTTAGAAAGCTCCAAAAGAATACCTATGCATATTTGTACGAAATATGTCGCCAAATGTGTGCCAAATATTTATAAAGACTCGCAATAAATTTGACTTTTGGAGTATAACATTCTTTAATGCTTGTATACCTCATTGCTCTTGAAATCAACATCATTAACGTTTTACAAGGTATAGAGCGGTGTTATGCATTCCATTAAGAGTTATGAGGTTATAAGAATAGTAGTGATTTAAAGTTTAAATGCCAAAACCATCTCTTCGACAAGAACGAATTGTTTTATCATCCACAACTGATAATCACCTTCAATCCCTTGTAAATTTCGTACCTTGACACTTTCATTTAAAAATGCTATGTCTCTAGGGCATGAGCTCAAAACTACTTTGTTTCTTCCAAGAACATCCTAACCCTGCCAAACAATACCATTCAATAATTACAAGATAAAAAGAACTTTTTATATACCATGTTTTTAAATTTTCTGTTGAATCATATAAACTTGACAATTCTATGTATTAATAAATACTTTTTAAAAAATTTTTTGATGAATTATCCCATCAACTTGAAAGAAAATGAAGTTAATTGGAAGTTAACTTGCGTTTAACTTTTCGTTCCCGTCCCGGCCAATAGATGGCTGCACTAGTCTACAAAACAAAATTAACTGAAAATAACTGAAAATTAATTTAATTCTGCTTAAAGATGGTTAACAGTATTAAAATAATGCATTGTCATCGTGTTCTGAGTTATTCTAAAAGTTTCAAATGTTTAGCTAGTCGGGAAGTTAGTTAAAAATCGATTGCAAGATTTTTACGAGACAAACACACAAACAAGAAAGCGAGTTAATAAAAACATGTAAAAAAATGCCTGAAAGGACTAACCATCTGTAAAGTGTACATTAGTCCACAGACGTCTTATCCAATTCTTATGTATATGTCACTTCTAAAACCGTTCATTGAGCTTTCGGTAAGGGGTGAAGAAATACAGGCCTTTTTGTGTAGATTCCCGTAGACTATTACCCGTTGACAGTTTGTCACAGTTGTAGAAGTATCAACCTGCAGGCTTGTGCTTGAATGCAACTGCTTCGCAGGAAGATCTCCTGCGGATTCTCGATTAAACCTTGTTGTTATAGCTAAATAAATCTTTTTTAATGCTCTTTGTTGATCGAAGACCATCTCCTATCATATCTGAAACCTTTCTCTCATTTCATACGATTCCTAAAACCTAGATTCAACGTTATGTGAAATTCAAAACTCTTGTCAATATCAAACATCATCAGTCACTTCTGTGGCTTTACTAAAGCTTCCCAATGCTAATTTATTCCTCTTAAAATCGTATTCATTTTGTCTGAGATCGTGCAAGAAATCTGAATTTGCAAATTCAATTACTCCACGCAAAGAAAATTCTTCACTTGACATAGTCCCCCGAAAATAATTCCTCTAAATTCGTGGTTGTAATCTTCAGAGGTAATTAATGTTTTTCTTCAAGTTTCGGGCATGTGTGTATATCAAGTAATTTTTTTTGCACGGTGCAATACAGTATGCATGTGTTGTTACAATTCCATTAATTTATAAGTTTTTCCAATTGAGCGGTTAAACTTGAATTCTAATGTTTTCAGTTACCTCCGGAAAAAAATGGAATAAAGTAGATCTTAGCTTTGGAAAATAATGCAGAAAAAAAATATATATATATACAGGATGTTGCCGAATTCGACCGTCAAATTCAGAGGGGTGATAGTAGGCATCAAGACGTGCAATAATCATATAGGAATGTATGACCGGAAACGCAAGCCTGACGCTGGAGGGCGCTGTTTACTTAATCGGACCATACCTCTTACCAACCTCACTGCTTGGCCGGAAATATCGCATTTTTCTGGAGGAGGTAGAAAACTCAAAAACAAAACAGAATCACATAGGAATGTATGACCAGAAACGCAAACCTGATCAAGTAGAGGATAAACAAAGATGCAGAAATTATGGCTTTTTATTTCTGCATCTTTGTTTATCCTCTAGCTGATCAGGTTTGCGATTCCCTTCATACATTCCTATGGGATTATTGCTCGTCTTCATGCCTACTATCACCCCTCTGAATTTGTCGGTCGAATTCGGCAACAACCTGTATATATATATAAATAAATAAATAAATATATATATATATATATATATATATATATATATATATATATATATAATTCGATTAATATGATGAAAACCCACAAATTGTATAGGAGAAAGTGAAAATTTTACAGCCCTTTGGATATAGATCGGGTACAAAAATACAAACAAAGGTGAATTTAGCACTAAAACGGAATTAATTTACATAGTTAAAAATTTAAAAAAATAAAAACACTATAGTCTTCAGGTCTACATTTATGAGGTTCCTCTCAAAGTATTAAATTTGTAAATTTCTACACCTACAGCATAACAGGAGGCTTTGAACTAGGCATCTCTCTTTCTGTGGGCTCTACACCAAGACATAGCCGATTAATACGCTAGAGAGAAGAAAATTCAAATACGTAGTTTCGCTAAATTTTGACTCCTGACTGAAAAAGTGCAGCCGTTCACAACAATTCGAGATGGGCGATGGTTCTTTCCGATGAATGTACTAATTTAGTATTTTTACACAAAATAGTGTTATGTAATTCATAATCACACCTAGGATGTCTTCTTTTCGGAAACAAATGCTTCCTGAAATTTAAGCCCCTATCTGATGAACTCTCTAAAAATTCTCTCCGTATCTGCCAACTCTCGTATGTATAAATGGTCGAGTTACGAGGCAGAAAATTTGCAATAAATTTCTGAAGTAATGAGGTTACCATCAATGGCTTTTTTTAAATCTGTGATTGGACTGGATTTCATACTTGTTGACAGATATAAGCTCTAGATATATAGAAATGTCATAGTTATGTCTAGATAAAAAATAGTAAACTTTTCACGTTTGAGCTAATTAGTAAGGTCGCACTTAGCTTTTATAAGACCTTAAAAGTATATAGGGGGGGGGGGAGGATATAGATGTCGTACCAGGCTGCAAGGTCTTAAGATGCACCTCTGAAGTTCACTAGCCCGGAGAATCTCATCTCGGGTTGTTAAGCCTTTATGAAGTCCTTGAATGGAGTGAAAAGAGACATTATTTTATATGTGGCTGGAATTAAAGTGATCGGTGAAGATACATAAAAGTCAGTTTTAACAGATTGTAACGACAGATTTCTCTCTTTAAACCTCATTAGATTTCATTATCCGTATGTAGCATAATGTATGGGCAGAATTGTAAACAAACAGCCTATACAGATTGTCTCTGCATACTTGAAGACAATGAATGAGGTAGATTGTTAGAATGTGCCTTTGGCATGAACCACCGATCGGCTTTTGATAATTGGCCTTTTTTAAATGACGTTAAAAGAGGGAACCAAAAACAATTTATTTTCTATCGTTATTTTTTTTTCATTTCAAAACATCGAAGTAAATTCTTAAATCAACCAAGCACAAACTTCATGCTTTTTCCATCATAAACGGTTCAGTGTAAGTGTTCAGTAAAGGTTAAAAAGAGATAACAATGTCTTAAGTGACACTGACCATTGTCCAGAAAGAATTCAAGTATTTTTTGCTTAGCAGAAGGAACTAGCTACTTGTATACTGGCCGCTGAGTAATGGTCAGAAATCCTTCCATATTGCAGATCGTACTTTCTGTGCTATTCCATTTAGACGCATACAACGACTTGGAATGAATGTAGCGGTCATTTTTTACGCCCGTGCACTCAAGTTTGCCATACCCACTGAGCTATATAAAAGAGTGGCGTGATGAGTGCTTATCAAATAACAAAAATAGGGCCGTATGTGTCAAAGATCAAAATAATTTACAGACCAAAAGATCGAAATAATTAATAACTTCCCCTAAGTGCACTTCTAATGTGTATTTTTATTTCAAATCCTAATGCATACCCTTTAATGCAATCATGATTATGCAGTATGCACCTTACTGTTATTCTAAAATGCAGAAAATAACAGTTTCACACGTAAATTATTTCAACAATTTCTTATGTTCTTTGCAATTGTGCCGCATGTATTCTTAAGCAAATTTTTTCAAGATAAATTCTTATGTTACACTTATAGTATATTGAGATCTTTTAGACCCGAGTTTTTTCTCATTAGTAATATTAGAGCGAATATTTTGAACAAATTTAGAGAATGCGCGTTCTTTCAAACTTTAACCAGGATAACTCATAGGAAAAATCAAATTACAGGTTGTGGATTAACGATTAGCGACCATCTAGGGCAGTGGTTCTTAACCTTTTTAACTATCAACACCCCCTTGAATCTGAAAATAAGCTCTCGCACCCCCTTGAAAAATGCTTCTATTTTTATATTTAGGAAAAGACATTTATTTCAAGATAATTTATTTATTGCATGAGAAAATTAATACATTTACGATACATGCTATAGTATTACATATAAAACAATATCTACATTTTTAATGGCTACGTTGTTGTTTGTTCATAAATATCCTTTTAAAACGAGGTTCTTTTTTTAAAGAGCCACACGTAAGTCAATCAGATGCATTTAAGCGATTTCTGGCTTTTGCTTTAATGTGCAAAAGAGATGAAAAACTCATTTCACGAAGGTAAGTGGTGGCAAATGTTAAAAATGCCTCAATTGCTGCTTTTGCCCACTTTGGATAAAATTCTAACTGCGTACACCAGAACTGTTCTAAGTCCAGTTTTTTCAAATTCCATTTCAATACGTGCATTAGCTCGTATTGCGAAAAGATCGTCTTTTAATAAAAAGGTTGTCGTCCATTGAATTTAGGTCAAACAAAAATGGATTGAGTATCCATGTATTAATTTTGCTTATATTTCCCGTGGAAAAGTAGCCATCAAATGATTCATTCAATTGGTAATTTTTATTAAAAATTTAGAGCCTTCTCCCGCACCCGCAGGGGTGCCCGCACCCGCGGTTAAGAACCACTGATCTAGTGAAACACTTGCTACCTTTAGACATTTTTCAGGACACTCGATACAATTCTGGCAAAATACGAGTTTCCTCTTTCTTCCTTCCATGAACTGATCGAAAAGGGATCTTCGCACTTAGCCTTACGTGATCTGAACTCAAAAGTCCGTAAATTTAGAACCCATAATGCTTATATTTCCAATAAGCCTTGAAGATCCCGGCAACCCTTTTCTGACCGGACGAACATCCAACAAAGGTTTTAATCCCAATACACGGTTGACCGGGTTTTGATGATTTCGCCAAAAGAGCTACGCCGCCTAATGCGTCTTCTGTTAATCTCTTTTTCTTTTCCTCTCGCAATTTCTTTATCTTTATATTTTTTCTCTATTTGAATAATTGTTCCTAACTGGTTGTTTTTCAAGCAGTTTACAAGCCCTTTGGATAAGAGCGGATATTTCGGATTTCTTCTCACGTTCTGTGCAGTTCCACTTGCTGATTGACAGTGTTCCTCCGTAGATTGAAATGGCCGAAAAAAAAATTTTTTTTTTCGTTTTGGATGCAGAGGATTTTTGTATGGATGTCGGTTGGTTTCGATATCGTACGAATGTCTTCTTCGCACCAATACCAGTATTTGCGCGAGGGGAAAAAGTCGCCAAATGGAGGTGGATCATGTATTGGTAATTAACCTAACTACAGAAAATTCCTAAATATTATTTTCGATTCTTTTCTGAAACTTCGTCAAAATAAAGCAAGGTTGCCAGAACGATAATTGTCCATAGTTTGGTGTGGCCTTGAAAAACTAATAACGCCTTGATAAATTTATTTTCTTATATTACCATGGTACTTTTCCGTTAGCGGGACGCCACTTGGCACCAAATGTAAGTGTCGGCATGTCTTCGCCAATCATAAATGTAAGAATGAAAAATTGTAAAACAGAATCGTACGGTCCCAAATTCTCACCAAAATCTTGCCAACCTATTTTTTCGTCCCAAAGGCTTGGCGCATAGCTGCGTTTGCCAGAATGCGAATTTTAAGCAATTCTAATTTATCCGTTATGGTTCTTCGTTTCGTATTGCTGAAAAGCCAACTATCGCAGGCGGCGTATCACAAGTTTAAATGCAGGCACGACATAGCCCAGTACCTATGTACAGTGAAAAAGGCATAATTTTTTTTAAATTTTAATATTTCCTGACTCAACAAATGGTGCTGTTTGGCAAAAAAGACACTGTAAAAAAATCCCAGCGCAATCACTCATCGTCTTCAGGTTCCACACAGGGGATCAAAGAAAGGAATATTAATTTCAAAAGTAAAAAAACAATTTTTTAATTTTAATTTTAATGTTTACAATAGCTTTATTTTCTGACTCAAAAACATTTCTAATTATAAAAAAGAAACAGGAAAACATTATGATTTCAAAAAAATATCACTAACCTGCAATTTACTTTAATAAGTCTTCAATTTTGGATTTCACATGAGGACCAAAATAATTATATTTGGTGTCAAACTTTCGAAGTTCCTTTCGTGACTTGATTCCACTGCGAATGTATCCAT
Source organism: Dolomedes plantarius (assembly GCA_907164885.2). Taxonomy (NCBI): domain Eukaryota; kingdom Metazoa; phylum Arthropoda; class Arachnida; order Araneae; family Dolomedidae; genus Dolomedes; species Dolomedes plantarius. Next base: position 35,437,331 of record OU015503.1, on the reverse strand, counting down.
CACTGGCTTCTGCGCCACATGTTACCAATGATGCTTGTGTTACCAGTCACACATGCCTTTCTACTGCTTGAGAATCGCAAGGGAGCTTCTCTATTTCAAATTGTGAACCGTTTCTGGTCATACTTTCTATGTCTTCGTCACTGAGGTTCATGGTAGCTGGTGGTTCCAAAGGATTGTCCCAGTTAATCATCTCAAAATATTCCTCTGCTTCGAAATTTAAATTTGGAAGATCAAATTGGCGTATTTTCCCCTTACAGTCAATTTTTCTTGCTTTCAGTATTCTTCTGAGGCCAAGTTCTCGAATATGTGATCGTTAATCTAACAACATTGAAAACAGAATGTTTTCAGAGTGAGCAAAATAAGAGTTCCTCTGAATACCTTTGTGAACAATTGACTTAAAATCTTCTGGCAAGAATGAGCTTTTTTTATATCATTCCGTGCAGGTGACGTGCTCCATGAGTAGCTCTTGGGATTTTCTTTATTTCAAACAAGGATGACATGTGAACTTTTATGACATATTCTACTAGGAGCTTAAAGTGTTCTGTTGGTTCGGCAGTCGACACATATAGGAGCAGAATTCTGTTGACTGTAGTGAGCCATCTTGAATGAGACATCGTTCCGGGACTTCTGTTTGCTAAATCTGGAAGGCACTCCCTCGAGGATACTGCCCTAGAAATATCGAAAAGGTATTTTTGGTCTGCACTGAGGTCTTTTTAATCAATTTCAGGCAGAGCAACTGGAATAGAAACAAAACTTGTCACAGCAAGGGTTTTGCACGTTTGCAGAGATTTTCCTATTGTTCCGGAAAACTGGTGTGGCCTAGATGACTATCCGTTAATCTTCTTGAAAAGGTGTTGAAGAGGTAGTTCATTAGTATGCAATAAGCATCCAAACCAGTGCAGTTTAAGGTCAACAAAGATTTCAAGTCGTCTAACTGCGCCTTTTTTATTCTCAACGTTGACTTTCGTTCCATCACACCCAACGGCAACCAGTTCCGAAAGTGTAATTCCCTTTCTATGTAAAGAAGTTGATGATGCTTCGTATAATATCCGCACTAGACCCAGAATCCGAAGTCACATGTCCTATATAAACAGAACCAGGTTCTGACAACAAAACAATATGCTCTTCCACAGCTATAGTCCTATATAAAGAACTTCCCTTCTTTTCTTGAACTATAGTTTTGTCCTTTCTTCCATCGAAGTTGATGACGTACAAAGACTGTGTTACTTGTGTATAATTAAGCTGTGATCGTACCTTTTGACGTTTTCTCCTCAGTTTACTCCTGTCAATAACTTTAAATGGAGTATCTTTGGATACAATCCCTACATCACTATTGCACAGAGGATGCAATGATAGCAGCTGACCTATCCGATACTCCCGTTCTATCACAAGCAACGGTTAGATTTGGCAGTGATATTCTCATTTGGACTGTCTTGGAGGTTGAGGTAGTTTCATCGTCAGTTGTTTTCCGACATTTGGCTTCATGAATAACGTAATCGTCATCGTCTTCAGAGATATATATCTTCAAATTCTGAATCAGACGGCGTTTGCTTCTAAATCGGTAACATTTTTAGATGAGGAAGCATTATCTTTCAATTTCTTTGCCTTAGCTTCCTGATTTTCCCTTATACATTGCCTTTCTCTTACACGCTTCAGTTTTGGGGTTGCAGAAATTTCAATTGATCCTATTGCCATTTTTCTCTCATGCAGTTGATCTGCTAAAAAGTTTCGTTCCATACTTGGAACTTTTACGGAACACTTGCATTGTTCGTAATTTAAACATTTACATACAGAAATATCCAACAAAGTACTGTTTGTTTGGTCAAAAAAAATCTTTCTTAATTTTGTCAACCCCCTTTCGAGATTTGGGCATTCTTTTTATATTTTTGGCCTTTTCATTGTAATTTCTAATAAGACGAATAACTTCTTGATGACTTACCACAGGCAATGAGTCTTTCTTCCAAATTCTTCCAATGTCACAAGAAATAATTTCGCTGATATCTTTTACAGAATGATCTTTCTTGTTCCCCTTCCTCCACAATATATCATAGGACATGCTTCATGAAATCAACATACGAGGGGAACACTGTCTCTTTCAGATGTACTGGAGTTCCAAAAGCACTACAAGAAGTTGTTTCACCTCTAGTTGAGATCATGTTTATGTTTTAATTAAAAGCCCGTATTAATATAAATCACGATAGATATAACTTATTGCTTCAAACTACAAATTATAAACAAGTTGTTTAAACAAAGACAAGCATCAAACAAAGACAATATTCCCAGAAACGAATCATTCCACACAATAAAAGTCAGGTGCCTGCTTAGGTCATGATAAAATAGTTATCAGAATAGAATACGTGCTGCCATTTAGTAGATTTTTGGAGTACAAAATTGCGATTTGTGTACGAAATGCCGTTTCTAACACTGAAATTTGACAATAAATATTAATATTAATTTTAATTATTTAATAAATATTAATTAAATATTAATTAATATTAATTTACAAATTAATTAATTATTCAATAATTAATTATTATTATTTGATAAAGAGGCATTTAAAACTTTTAAAAAGGGCAATACAAATATTCACTTGAGTTGTAGAACCTCAAGATGGCAACATTTTGAGCTGAAATTTGGAGAAAATTTGTTTCAGCCAGTTTCACACCAAATAATGACTCAGGCAATGTGAATTTCGAGAAAAAGTTTTTTAGCTCCACCCAAATGTACATCTTACCGCGCAAAAGATCGGGTATTAGATTTTTTCCTACTTGTATATGTTTAGTCCAGTAGTGAAAAACCGAGTTTTCCATTTCGAAAGACCTCGGCGGAATTTTCTGTGGCCTAAAAACAACGAAATTTTTTAACTTTTTTTGGTTTTTTTCAAATATCTCGGCAATGAATGGTTATAGAGTTAGATTGCATCACAATCTTAAAGAAGACAAAATTTTGAGCAAATCTTACATTTACATCTTTTTTCTAAATACTATAACAAGCGAGCTACAGCGTCAGGAATATGGGATTTCAACTTGTCGAGAAATACGCAAAACTTACTTCTTTAACACAGTAACTCGTACAATTGCTATATATATATCCATATTTGAGAAATGCATAATATGTGTATTACAGCATACATATATTTTTTACTCGCACATACTTGAATAGTGTGCATATTTATATAATTATCTAGCGAAGCCCGTACACTCCTCACGTTTATTCTTCTGCACGTTAATACTCGCAGAAGTAAAGCAAATTTACCTCTGGCTGTATAAACCTCGATTCCTGAGTTGACTATGACAGTTACTTCACGTGGATTCGTCTACACCGGAAATTTTCTAGCGATATAACCAGTGAAACAAAGCATAGTAAACATTTGTTTTGCTTGTATAAATTCCACTGCCATATTTGCCAATAAACCACTTGGGAGAGTACAACTTAGGGTTTTGTGAAATTCTGAAATCCATGTCAGTTTAGGCCGGGAAAAAAAAGCTACGATGCAATCTATATATTTAAGTTGCTAAACCAATTTTTTGGGCAGTCTGTCAGACCAAAATGGAGTAAAAACTACTGCAGTAATTTACTTCATTTTGGTCTTAAACAAAAGATTGTAATCTGTAGATTTGTAAAATTTGCTTTTTGTAACAGCAAATTCTATTAATCAGCGATAATTTAAAATTAAAATTTGCTTTCTGCACAGGCTCGGTGACATGTTTAAATCTGGCTTTATATACTCACTTAGCCCGAGGCCGCATAAACACATTAATTTGTTTCTGCGTATGCTCAGTGACTTGTTTAAATCTGGTTTTAGATACTTACTAAGCACGAGGCTGCCTAAACACGTTAATTTATTTAATCCAAAGAATCCCTCTCTCTCTTCCATTTTTATTTTTAATTATATTTGTGAGATATAGAATTAAACCTGACGGAAATTGTTTATTTCGCGCTGTTGAGTAACCCTATTTCATTTTGCTGGTTTCAATGGTAATTTTTTAAAGTGCATTTCTCTGTTTCAAATATTATGATTTTCAACATTTGGGATAAACAGAATAAATCTGTAATATTCATTGTACATCGCAAACTTCCTTCGCTGAGGTCGACGCGAACGACAAATGGTCAGTGTCACCCTATGCAGTTATATAACTCACTGACTGTGCCTCACAAACAGTCATGTTATTACGATCAAAAATATATCGGACTCCTAGTATTAGGGCAGTTTCATGTAACGTCACCGAAGGGTACGAAGGGCAAAATCTGATGTCCTGCGTTTTACACGTGGAGCTCCGGTATGCTCAGGTATATATATATATATATATATATATATATATATATATATATATATATATATATATATATATATATATATATATATATATATATATATATATATATATATATATATATATATATATATATATATGTATATGTGTGTGTGTGTGTGTATGCTAATTAACACTTAATGGCAGCATTAACAATAGGTCTGTAGCAAATATTAAATTCTATTTAAATCACACACTTGAAACTATTTAAATAACACTAATTCTTGACTATTTAAATCACATCAAAGAACTTTATTAATTAACATTAATTAAATCCCCAGTCAACCCATCTAAATCACCATTTTCCTCATCTCAGCTCACGACATGCGACATCGTCCAACAGCGGACAACTCTAATCTATTCTTTGTTCTTTTCCGCGATTATGCAAAGGCGCGGGTATTAGTCAGCGTCCTGTGACTGATGATTCATTCTCATGCTCTCTCGAACATTCGAGAATATGACGCCATCCACTGCGATTCGCTCAAGTCCTCTCTTAAACCGAGAGGAGATTAAAAGCGTACTCCGGTGTTAATAAATAGTGAATTTCTCATAGTAAATTACCGTTTAGCGCTAATTTGCCTTATTTTAACCCAATTAAATCTAGTTTATTATAGTTTACGTTCCTAGCATTACATATATATATATATATATATATATATATATATATATATATATATATATATATACACATACACATACATACATACATATACATATACACACATACGTGTCTCCACGAGTTTCAGTAATCTATGCAACAAACATTTTGCCCTTTGTTTTTGCCCCAGTTGAGATGTGACATGCTGCGTGAAACTGCCTTATCGACAACCTGCAGCTCAGTTGTTTATCACATGACTATAAATATCCGTCGATCACTTTAAAATTCAGCATTGTATAATTTATGGGAACGGCTGTCATGATATGCAGTGTTTGGATGGCAAGTGCGCAACCGCAGTTGACATTTCACGTATCATAAATTCAACTGCAGAATGCCACGAGATACTCCACAGACCACGGGCATTGTCAACACCAGGGCTTGAAGATAGCTGGATCCGAAGAACGAATCCTTTTTGTTCCTATTCAAATCTCTCCTAACCGGATAGAAATACTTAGTGTGAAACGATTTCTATCTAAACCAGAGGAAATAAAAACGTGATATCTATGAAAAGGTTTTGCGTGTATTGAATTCCAAGGAATGATATTTTTTTTTATTCATCTGAATTTATCCAGAAAGGAGCGAAAAAATTTCGATCCTTGAAATTCACTCCGATTAATATATATATATATATATATATATATATATATATATATATATATATATATATATATATATATATATATATATATATATATATATATTTAGACCTATTACTGGTTTTCTCTTTCATCTTATTCTTATTTATATATATATATATACAAAAATTTGTCATATATATAAATATCTACATACATATACATACATATTGCTCCGTTTATCCTGGGTTCGTTAGGATTGAATAAAATCTCTTCAGAGGCTGAACACAAAATAAAATTTATTATTCTGTAAATTCTTCACACGCATACACAAATCCAAACAGAAAGCACGTAACAACTGTCTTCTATACAGCAGAAGACTCTAAAAACATAAGTCAGGATACCAGAGTCTTCAATACAAAACGCGCCTTACGCACTTTCAACACATTCAATTCTCAGTAGAAAAGAACTGAGTTCCAATGCCAATGTCAGGTATATTTATAAACTTCCAAAGCACCCCTTGTCGGTTAGTCCGCTAGATATCTCTAGAATCTTCCAGAAAGGTGATAGTTGGCAAGTTGGAGACCATTTGGTGCCAAATTGCCAAATGTGGCGAAATATCGCCAAATTTGGCGGTGAAATAAGTCACCAAATCCATCGCCAATTTGGCGATAACTCTCATATTTGGCTAGATTACCATAGACTCATAAAATTCATAACAATATTTATATATATATATATGACAAATTTTTGTATAAAAGTCTCTTGAAGTCTCCAAATTTTAAAAATTTTAGTCATATCGGAATGGCTTAATTTTCTTTGAAAATTCGCCAAAGGTAGAAAGGGAGCTAAGTCTTTTGCGAGAGATATTTTTTGTTAAGCTTCGTAACAGTTCCTTGATGGGAGCAAATGAATTGCTCCGACCGGATAAAATATCCGGAACGATCAAATTCCTCAGGAGCCAAATCAAATCCATCCCGAAACAATGTTTACATGGGAATAAATAAATAAAAATATTCAAGGAAACCAATTCGATCGGAACTTTGGCTCATATCTATTTCAAGCCCTGGTCAACACTATTTTGCCTGAGAAACAGGAGATTTTTTTTAGAGTGTTATAATATCTGTAGTTGCCAACCGTTACATCACATGCCCTTCGTGCCCAAAGTGATCACAGTTAAATGTGCCAATTAAAAAATGTGTTGAATTGTTATTTTGCAGTATTATGAATTTATTGGGATTTTACGATTAAGAAGGAAAAAAATGTGCCATGTTCATGTACAGTCTTTTGATATTAACTGAAAATTTCTATTAGGTAATATTTTTATTAACCTGAACCTTACTGTATAATCTTTGCCAATACTATGTCTAAAAAGTGTTGAATTATTGAGATAAAATTTATATGTGGCTTGAAATGTATTTTACATCTTTAAAAATTGTTGAGATATTTGTGAGAAATACTCTTACATTTGTAAATAGTCTATGCAGCATGTAAATCTTTATTCTAACTTCATTTTGTGCATTTTGTTTTCTCCCGAAGATGCTGAGAAGACGTGTACTTACTGTGGGAAAAGCTAATTGAACAACTAATTTGTTGCAATTCTCACTTTTGTCTTACACTGTTTTAAAGTGTTTAAGTACCTACGGAATTTACTTTAGTGATATTCTCAAGTTTCATGCGTCATTTTTTGTTTCACTCTCTATTACACATCCAAACGTAGGTAAATGTAAAGAAGTGTTTATCTCTTGGCGTAGTTTGGTGTTCAAAGTTTTCAAAAATTTTGAACTTCAGAATTTTCGAAAATTCAAAAGTTTTCGAAATAACACTAAAATACCACTAAAATACAATGGTAACAGCAACATAGCGGCCAACAAAATTACCTGTATGTGCAGAATATACAATCAAAAATTCTGAAAATAATTTTCAAAATTTTCAAAAATTTTGAAATTTCGAATTTTCGAAAATACAAAAGTGTTTAAAATTCGCCAAAATAACACTAAAAGACGACGGGAACGGCATCATAGCGGATGACAAAATGACGTGTATATACAGAATACACAATCAGTTTTAAACAATTTATATAGCATAAATATTTCAGAATAAACCCTAAATGATATCACAGGGCTACAAAAAAAACCCTTTTTTTTTGGTGCGTAAGATTTTAGAACTGATTTTAGCTATATTTGGGGCGCTGAATCTAAATATGAAATCAGTTTTTCTCTATCAGCTTTACTTTTTTAGATACAGTAAAACCTCGTTTATCCGGATTAACTGGGACCAAAGGCAATCCGTATAATCCGGATAATATGGGTAATAAACAATACAAAATCCTTAAATAAGAAGACTTACTTTGTTTTGTAACAAAATTACATAGTATTGTTTACAAAACATTAAAAAAAATATTTTTACATCATTTCTTAGCAAAGAATTGCTAAGTCTAGTGAAGTTTTCTTAAACTCAACGAAAAACATTTTATTATCATAATTTATTGTACAATCTATGCAAGAACTGTACATTGAATCAAACTAAAAAGCGAATATTTGGCGTACTTTTAGTGACGTTCTTTCTATCACTGTGAAAAATTGTTATCTAATGTGAACACTGAATAAAAATGTCTACAAATCTGATCCGGAGATCCGGATCAACAAAAGCCGGATAAACGAGATTTTACTGTACATCCACTTATCTATCAATATTTTTTTCTATTCAATACATTCAAGTATGGGTAATTTGAACTCCTGGGAAACTGGACTCCTGTAAAAAATGGGTCTTCAAGGATGTTTTCCATATGATTGGCGCCTATTTATTGGCAGCTGAAAGCGAAGTTTGAAATGTGTCCTTCTACACAGTGGGAACAAATATGGTTCAATACCAATTGCTCACTCAACAAAAATGAAAGAAGAATATGACACCATAGCGTTGGTCTTGGAGAAGATAAAGTATCATGAACATCAATGGGTGATTTGTGTGGACTTAAAAATGGTAAATTCTCCTTGGACAGCAAAGTGGCTACATCAAATATCTTGCATCGTGTGCCTCTGGGATAGCAGAGACAAAATATACCACTGGGTTAGAAAAGAATGGCCTAAGACAGAAAACATGAACGTTGGGGAAAAGAATGTCATTAACGACCCCTTAGTTGGACGAAAGGAAATCATCTTTCCTCCACTGCATATCAAGCTGGGCCTAATGAAGCAGTTTGTAAAGGCTCTTGATAAGAGCGGATCGTGCTTTGCATATAAAAAGTAAAAAATGCCTAAGTTGATTACGGAAAAAAATTAAAGCAGGAATATTTGACGGCCCACAAATAAGACAACTCATTAAGGATCCTGCCTTCGTAAATTCCATGAATGAGGCTGAGCGAAAAGCCTGGACTTCATTTGTTGCAATTGTTGGAAATTTTCTGGGCAAATGCAAAGCTGAAAACTATGTTGAACTGGTAAATAGTTTCAGATCCCTTGGGTATAACGTAAGCATTAAGGTGCGCTATTTACACAGCCACTTGGACTATTTTCCTGAAAATTTAGAAGACACCAACCAGTGAGGAACAAGGTGAAAGATTTCACCAGGATATAAAAACTATGGAGGACCACTACCAAGGAAGATGGGATACGCACATGATGGCAGATTAAAGCTGGAGTTTAAAAAGAGACTGCTCCAAAATACATTCAAGATTGTCACGGAAAAGAAGTTTCCGAATTGTTCAGTGACTAGTTGGTTTCATCGATGACTTTTTTCTCTTTCTTGCTCTTTGTACTAATTAGATAAGTACTACTGCAATATTCTCTATGATTTTTATGTTTCTTTAACATTTTTAAAAAATATATAATAATAATAAAAAATACCGTGTTTAGTTTTTTAATTTGATCCATGGATTTAACTTAAAATAGTGTAACGTATATTTCACTAAAATGTTATATCTTAGAAATTTGAGCTCCTAGGCAAAAACTAATGCCATATTTAAATTCAGGGCATCAAATTCATATGAAATCAGCTCCAAATACCCCGGCACCAAAATCACTGTTGCCCTGTGTATTCTTTCCTCATAATTGACTCTAAAAAACAGGATACTGTATTGCAAACTATAGAACAAAAAGAAGCACTAAAGCTAAAAACTCATCAGTCGAAGATTAATTTTCGGCTGGCAATAATAAACTTTTGTTGTATCTGTCACTGAAGAAAAATCTGTTAAATACAAACCTGTTACCCATTCATAAGATTGAACGCAGAACATATAAGATAATAAATTTAGCGCATCTATCGCTTATGTTGAAAGGAGTGCTCACTTCTTTACAAGAACCTAATTGGAGAATTGTAATAATTTCTAATTGAAGAGCCTAATTTAAGGATTTTCCTATTTGTTTAAAATAGCCCTATTTTAGTGTGATTTTGGCAAATTTTAAAAACTTCACCAAACAACGCCAAGGGGTACCAACTTCTTTACATTTACCAAGACGAGTACTTACTGTGAGAAAAGCTAATTGAACAAAAAAAATTGTTACAATGTATGATAATTAATAAAATTCTCAGTTTTGTGTTATACTATATTAAGGGGTCTAAGGAACCTACTCTAGTGATAGTCTCAAGTTTCATGCATCATTTTCCCTTCCACTCTCTATTACTCATACAAGAGTGAAATTTTCACTCTTCGAAAGCGTATGCCTCAAATTCATGTAGCGCAGGCCTGCGCAACTTGATATGTAATAAGGGCCATATTACTTTCTGGAAAGCTACTGATGGCCGCAAGGAGATATGATAGATGGGAAAGCGAAAAATATTTTCGTACTTCCTTTTCATAACGGCCCTGGCGAGAAAGGGAAATTGGCACATTTCTGCCTTGGCGAGAAACAAACGGTTACTATTTGTTATGTATGTAACCATTACATCTGTAACCATTTGTTATATACGTTGTTGATTTTAAATAAATTGCTTTCCGAATTGGTACAGCTTTGTCAGACGCACCTCCCTGCCAAGTTTGGCGATTTTGTGTATGGCGTGGAATCCATGCGGTTTGGGCGAATTTTTTTTTTTTTTTTTTGGGGGGGGGGGGCGGATTTAGTCGTGTGCGGTTGTGGCAGTAATTAGATTGAGAGTTTAAATTTAATAATAAATAATGAGATTATATAATATTGATTGTTTTCTTAGTTTTTTAACTTTAGCGCAGAGTTGAGTATCTTTTGTGTTTTGTTTGTTTATTTTTGCCATTTCTGCTGTGGTTTTTTTAGCGCATGCGTTATTGCTATTTTGTAATGTAGGAAATTTATTTGCTAACTGGAGTTAGATGAGGATTTCTGTTATGTTTTTGGAAGTTTAATACAGCCAGCGGTAAGTTTCTTTTCGACTTATTTTTTATTTCTTGGTCGCTACTGATGTTTTTGTTTACATTTAGCACTTTAAGCCTAACAGGTGTGCGGCATTCGGAAAAGTTGCGCCAAACATTTTTCGCGCTAACTTTTCACCAACGGAGGTGCGTTGGCGCAAAAAATTTTTGGTAACAACTTTTCGCCAACGGAGGTGCGTCCGACAAAGCTGTTCCACAGAATTGTTTTACATGAAATAATAAATACAAATGTATATAAAATTCGGTACTTTTCCGCTAGAAGCACTACACTTGGCGCATTTTTAATCTTGGTGGCGCACAGGTACAACACATCGTATTGGCGAATGAAAAAAACTCAAAATAACACCGGATGTTCCGCAGACGTTAGGAAACATCAGATTTGCCAATACGACGCATTGTATCAGCGCATCGACACGATCAAAAAGGTATATGTAGACAAAAACAAATAATGAAGCATTATAATCTCATTGAAGGATCAGAAAAATGCAATAATATTTATTTTATCTTAAATAACACATATGGAAAGAAAGAATACTAAAAGCGCTAAAAAAATTATTTAACACTAGACAGAAGGCATGAATTTGGAAATTGCATTCAACAAAGAACTGAACATATTTTCTTTTGAATGCATAAGCGGCCACATGAATTCTATTAAATAGATATATGATGTTGTATATTGCTTAAATTAAGAATCTTACAAGCATGCGACATTCCATTCATTTTTAACCGAATACTTTCAGTTATAACATCTCATTTTAATAAACGAGATTCTCGCCAAATAATTTATTTATCAATTCTTAGTATTTACGTTTCATTTATGCCACTTGGCACATTTATCAACCATGTCAAAAGAAATACCCACTTCTTTACAAAAGTCTAGAGTGGTTTTGTTAGTACCCCGGTGGGTTAATATGAATAATTACAAGATAAAAAGAACTTTTTATATACCATGTTTTTAAATTTTCTGTTGAATCATATAAACTTGACAATTCTATGTATTAATAAATACTTTTTAAAATTTTTTGATGAATTATCCCATCAACTTGAAAGAAAATGAAGTTAATTGGAAGTTAACTTGCGTTTAACTTTTCGTTCCCGTCCCGGCCGATAGACGGCGGCACCAGTCTACAAAACAAAATTAACTGAAAAAGCATTCCATTCTGCTTAAAGATGGCTAAAAGTATTAAAATAATGCATTGCCATCGTGTTCTGAGCTATTCTTAAAGTTTCAAATGTCTAGCTAGTCGGGAAATTAGTCAAAAATCGATTGCAAGATTTGTACCGGACAAACACACACACACACAAACAAACATCAAAGCGAGTTAACAAAAACGTGGTAATAATTACAAGATAAAAAGAACTTTTTATATACCATGTTTTTAAATTTTCTGTTGAATCATATAAACTTGACAATTCTATGTATTAAATACTTTTTAAAATTTTTTTGATGAATTATCCCATCAACTTCAAAGAAAATGAAGTTAATTGGAAGTTTACTTGCGTTTAACTTTTCGTTCCTGTCCCGGCCGATAGATGGCTGCACCAGTCTACAAAACAAAACCAACTGAAAATAACTGAAAATTAATTTAATTCTGCTTAAAGATGGCTAAAAGTATTAAAATAATGCATTGTCATCGTGTTCTGAGCTATTCTAAAAGTTTCAAATGTCGAGCTTGTCGGGAAGTTAGTTAAAAATCGATTGGAAGATTCGTACGGGACAAACACACAAAAAAACAAGAAAGCGAGTTAATAAAAGCATGGTAAAAATATGATGCGGTCGCCAACCTATAGCGATATGACGCCAATGTGGCATTACAAATTTAAGAACCATGTGGTGAAAATTAACGGTAATCTTTCTAGCAATCCCCTAAACACACCAAACCTTTGACGTAAAAAAAAAACGACTTGGGAGGAAACCCTATCATGTTCTTCATATTGCCGCTTAAAGCCTTTCCCGTCAAAGACTCTGTTGCTGAATGGTCAACGCACCGGACTGCTGAGCAAGAGGTCCCCGGTTCGAAGCTCTACATTATTTTAATTTAATTTAATTCTAATTCTATTTCTGTTAGTTCTAGAAGTTGCTAGAACATTCTTTAATTTCCTGGAACGGCGTTCCAGAATATTATGTTGATGGATAAAAGAGCAAGTAGCTCAACCTGTGAGTTCAGTTCTGAGTTGTATCAGCTAAGTGTTGTGTGCTAATAAACATCGTTGTATTCCCTCTACGTGTGTGTTCAATCCATACGACTACCATCTACGCGACATCTTTGGTGGAGGCGCCGGGTACTCAGTTCAGTCTGGAAGCAGAAGAAATACGAAGAAGCCGTAGACTTTTAAATCTTCCTCCGGAATACGGTCTTTACGTAGCCGCTCCACGAAAGCGATTCCCGGCAATGCCTGAAGGAGAAGTCAAGCCACAAACCGTCCTGCTGTCTCCAGCACTAATTAGGGAACCGAGAAAGCCGACAATTTTTAGAGGCGATCCTGGACAAGATCCAACCAAGTGGTTAAAAGAATACCTTAGAGTCTCAAAATTTAATCAATGGGATGATACTCTATGTCTTGCGAACGTCTACTTTTTCCTTGATGGGACCGCCAAAATATGGTTTGAAAATAACGAAGATCTGCTGAATTCATGGGACGACTTCGAAAGAGAACTGAAAAAAACTTTTGGTGACTCTCAGCTATATATACGGCGAGCTAAGGATTACTTAAAATGCCGAGCGCAGAGAGCTGGGGAAGCTACACAATCTTATATCCAAGACATTTTAGGACTCTGCAACCAAATTGACCCGGCCATGTCAGAAGACGATAAAGTGTCCCACTTAATGAAGGGCATCGCAGAAGAGGTGTACCAGGCCTTATTAACTAAGGAGATAAAAACGACAGTCGATTTCAGTAAATGGTGTCAGTACATTGAGGAAATGCAGCAAAAGCGAATAGGACGTCAGAAATTCAGTCGCTTGCCGAATGTTGTCCCAATTGCCTCCGTCGACGAGGAACAGGATCTAACCTCACTGATCCGTAAAATTGTCCGTGAGGAGATACAGCGATTAACTACACCCCAAATTGAAGAGCCCCAAACAGGCGTACAAACCATAGAAGCAATTGTGCGAGATGAGGTTGAGAAATCTTTGGCTCCCATATCTAGTGGAAGCTTCCGAAGGTCAACTCCCACATACAACCGCAGCATCCACTCGACGTATAACAGGCCGGAGCCGGCACAGGAACAATTACCCCGAAAAACCGACGTGTGGCGTACGACCGACAATCGTCCCGTTTGCTTTCACTGTGGCCGCCCCGGACATGTCGTTCACTATTGCCGGGATAGAAGAGCAAATTTTTAATGCTTACAGAGCTGATAGAGGAAACACAGCCCAGCGACGCAGGATCTCCCAGAACACCGCCGACGAATCCAGCCGAACGTTTGAAAGAAGTTTGTCGCCTAGCCCTAACCGAGGTCGATCGCCTACTCGTCGCTTCAGATCCCCATCGCCGTATAGACGTTCCAGTGTCTCACCTGGCCGAAGAAATGAGGAAAACTGAGCAGTGCGACCTTCCTTGGAGGTGAGGCCGCTGAAAAACAAAATCCTCCCGCTGCCGCAAAGATGACGAAGAATTATCTAGAACTAAACATTGACAGTCTACCAGTACGTGCACTCGTGGACTCCGGCGCATCATTTTCTGTCATCTCAGACCAATATAGACGTCAGCTGCGAAAGATTATGTTCCCAATCAACGGAAGCATAATCCTTAAGGTCGCCGACGGAAGTCACGTCCGTCCAATAGGGAAATGTGTTCTTCGCTTAAACGTCAATGGTCTAATACGTCCCTTTGAGTTTACAGTTATGCCGAACTGCAGTCACAATGTTATACTTGGTTGGGATTTTCTCGAAGCCTCGAGAGCAGTCGTCGACTGTGGCCGATCGGAACTAGTGTTTGACGAAATGATGTCAGATCCTGAATCTGCTGAGACATGGCGAGTGAACACCCTTCAAGACTGCGTCGTACCTCCGCACTCTATTTCTAAAGTAATTGTCACGAATCCCAAAATTAATGCGATCACAGACGTCATAGTGGAGGGAAATCGACTACTGCTGCTGAACAAAGAAGTTGCGGTGCCCTCAACGATCCTGACGTTTTACGACGATACAGCCGAACTCTGGGTCACGAATGCTCAACCAGAAGCTAGGTTCATTCCCAAAGGCATGTGTGTGGGCTATGCGAAGACTCTAGACGAGAGGTATCTGAACTGCATCTCCAGTGCGCATATCTGCTCAGCCGCCAAGTTGAAATCGAGCCCTTCTCCGGTCGACTATTCCCAAATGCTAGCCCAAGATCTCACGGTAGAACGAAAACAGCGACTCTTAGAATTACTTTCTGAGTTTCCTGAAATTTTTGATCAATCAAGAAAAGCCGGAACAAAAGTAAATGTGAAACATCGTATAATCACTGGCAATCATCTACCGATTAGCCAAAGGGCTTACAGAGTATCTCCTGCGGAGCGTCGAATTATTCAAGAGGAAGTAGAAAAGATGCTAGACAGAGATGTTATTCAACCATCGGAGAGCCCATGGTCGTCCCCTGTTGTCCTCGTGAAGAAAAAGGATGGAAGTTGGCGATTTTGTGTCGATTATCGTCGGCTCAACAAAATTACGAAAAAAGATGCCTACCCTCTGCCACGTATTGACGACACATTAGACAGCTTAAAAGGAGCCAAGTTCTTTTCGTCGATCGATCTCTATTCTGGCTACTGGCAGATTGAAGTGGACGAGGCAGATCGCGAAAAGACAGCTTTTATCACACCAGAAGGACTTTACGAGTTCAAGGTCATGCCCTTTGGTCTGTGCAATGCGCCGGCAACCTTTGAAAGAATGATGGATAACTTGCCACGACACCTAAAATGGACCATGTGTCTCTGTTATCTAGACGACATTGTCGTGTTTTCTGAGACCTTCGACGACCATCTTAAACGTCTGAATGTCGTACTTGAATGCATCCAAGAAGCTGGGCTTGTCCTAAATCCAAAAAAATGTCTCTTCGGGGCTGAACAAATTAAGATTTTGGGACATCTAGTATCGGAAGGAGGTGTCCGCCCCGATCCAGATAAAGTAAAGGCCGTGAAGTGTTTTCCCATACCCAAAAGTGTGCACGACGTCAGATGTTTCCTAGGACTCTGTTCTTATTACCGCCGCTTCATCAAGGATTTTTGTCATCAAGCTCAACCCTTACAAATGTTGCTGAAAGGTGACTCTAAATTTCGTTGGGGACGTGAGCAGTCGGATGCTTTCGACCGGCTAAAGGAAGCACTGATATCTGACCCTATACTGGGACTTTACGACGAAAACGCCGAAACAGAATTGCGAACGGAAGCCAGCGGCTATGGTATTGGAGCAGTCTTGGTTCAAATACAGCATGGAAAAGAAACAGTTATTGCCTATGCTTCGCGGACACTAACCAGAGAAAAATTATTCCACGACTGAAAGAGAATGCCTTGCCGCCGTATGGGCTGTTCACAAGTTTAGACCATACCTCTTCGGCAAACACTTTTCAATCGTAACAGACCACCATTCGCTGTGTTGGCTAACTAATCTAAAGGATCCCTCAGGAAGACTTGCGAGGTGGGCCTTGCGACTACAAGAGTATGACATCTCGATTGTTTACAAGAGCGGAAAGAAACACAAGGACGCTGATAGTTTGTCCCGAAATCCATTGGAAGAAGACAATATACCATCGGAAGTCATCGCCGCTATAGATTTTGCTAACGTTGCTGACGAACAAAGAAAAGATCCAAGACTTGCGGAGTTAATACGGACTCTAGGAAATGGCGAAACAGTGAAAGGAGAATTTGAGCTGATTGAAGACGTACTATGTAAAAAGAGTTTCGATCCAACCGGCAAGAAATGGCTTCCTGTCATTCCAAAGCATCTACGTCAAGACATTCTTCAAAGTTTCCATGACGCACCCACGGCCGGACATCTAGGATTCGTCAAAACGTACGACAGAATAAGGAAGCGGTTTCACTGGCCAGGGCTTTACCGAAGTGTGCGACGATATGTCATGCACTGCCGGGAATGCCAGCGTAGGAAAGCCGTTCCACAGAAGCCACCGGGTCATCTAATGCCTATACCGCCTGCTGTTGCGCCATTTCATCGCATTGGGATAGATCTCCTTGGGCGTTTTCCAAATTCGACCACTGTAAATAAATGGATCGTAGTCTTCACCGACTATTTGAGTCGCTATGCTATTACAAAAGCCCTGAAAACTGCTGAAGCTGCGGAATTAGCGAGGTTCCTCGTCGAAGATATACTTCTAAAACATGGAGCGCCCCGAGTTATCATCACCGATCGAGGGCAAGTGTTTCAATCAAGACTTGTTTCAGATATCATCCGGTTGTGTAACATTAGTCATCGAATGACGACAGCCTACCATCCCCAGACCAATGGCCTTACCGAGCGATTCAACAAAGCACTAGGCGACATGTTATCCATGTACGTAGACGTAGAACAGAGAAACTGGGACGAGATACTGCCGTTTGTGACCTTCGCTTACAACACCGCTAAACAGGATGTAACCGGATTCACACCTTTCTATTTACTTCATGGCCGAGAAGCCGAAACAACGCTCGACACTCTTTTCCCCTTCTGCCCTGACGTGGAGAACGACTATACTAAGCATCTTGTCGTGAAAACCGAAGAGGCAAGGCAGTTAGCCAGACTACGAACCCTAGAGGCGCAAGAAAAGGACCGTCGGCGTTATAATTCCAAGCACAGGGTGGTGTCCTATTCACCTGGAGATTTAGTATGGATTTTCACGCCTGTTCGGAAAGTAGGCTTGTCCGAAAAACTGCTTAAAAAATACTTCGGACCATACCAGGTGTTACGACGATTATCTGACGTAACCTACGAAGTCCAAGACTATGAGCCAACATCAAGACGCCGGAAAACGATAGACACCGTCCATGTTCTTAGAATGAAGCCTTACTACGACCCTGAATTACAAGCACAACATCCGAATGGTGATTCTTCAACATCTGAAGACGGCCATTGTGAAGAGGATCCGCCTACCAATGTAAAGAATGATTACACCGGACCACAGACACGTTTCAGATCAAAAGTTGCTAGCAGTTAGGCAACCTAGGACAGCGGGACGCTGTTCTTCTAAGGAGGGAGCAATGCCGCTTAAAGCCTTTCCCGTCAAAGACTCTGTTGCTGAATGGTCAACGCACCGGACTGCTGAGCAAGAGGTCCCCGGTTCGAAGCTCTACATTATTTTAATTTAATTTAATTCTAATTCTATTTCTGTTAGTTCTAGAAGTTGCTAGAACATTCTTTAATTTCCTGGAACGGCGTTCCAGAATATTCTGTTGATGGATAAAAGAGCAAGTAGCTCAACCTGTGAGTTCAGTTCTGAGTTGTATCAGCTAAGTGTTGTGTGCTAATAAACAGCGTTGTATTCCCTCTACGTGTGTGTTCAATCCATACGACTACCATCTACGCGACAATATTTACCACGCGGTGGTTGAGTCTGTGATTTGTAAGTAGGTATTCCTAAGATCATATGACAGCTTTTTCTCGCTAAGAGTCGCAGTTCTTCGATAAGTTGGCGACAGGTCGGTATAAGGGGAAAGCCCCTATTTCAGATCTAGTATGAGGCTTGATGGGTATACTATTGATTCATATTAATGCAAATGTTATATTTTAAATAACAAATTCCTATCGTGCATTCAGCTGAAAAGTTAAAGATGTATAGAATACGTATAGTGCTTTCCGTAGTGAAAATTCTATATTTATACAAGAGACTGAGAAGTAGATATAAAATTATATATATGAGAGCAGAGTTATTTGCAAATAAAGTAGGAATACATAAATTGTGATAAAGTATGTAGAAACACAGAGCAGGGCTAAATTTTGCGCTGATTGCACGAAGAAAAGAAGGTAACCACGTAGCTGTAAATTTAATTTATAATGTACGGAAATTTTAATAATGAGTTTATAGAGTACTAGCGGCCCATCTCGACTTTGTCCGGGTTGAACAAAATATTATACCAATAAATTTCCAGTTGATAGCCAATAAATTGTAAATCTTTTTTTACCTTAAAAATAACCTTAATAATACCTTAAATCAATATTACGTTAGTTAATAATTAAAGTTAATTTTTATAAAGAAAAAGGCGTGCCGGAGAACGGCTAGATTCGAACCGCTAACGTAAGAACAGAAGCCCACCGCGATAGCACCACGATAAGGATCGTTGAAGACTTCGGCACAAAAAGCGGTACAGGACAGTAGCGGTAACAATGGAGATTGTTAGGATTAAGCCCCTAACTTTATTTCTACTAATTAGACATACATAATATATAGCCTATGTCCATCTGGAATAATGTACCTTTCAACCAGTGAAATAATTTTTCAAATAGGTGCAGTGATTCTGGAGATTACCCTCCACGTACAAAATCTCTCTCTCTCTTTATATATAAGTATAGATAGATAGCACCACGCTAAGGATCGTTGAAGACTTCGGCGCAAAAAGCGGTAGAGGACAGTAGCGGTAACAATGGAGATTGTTAGGATTAAGCCCCTAACTTTATTTCTACTGATCAGATATACATAATATATAGCCTATGTCCATCTGGAATACTGTACCTTTCAAACAGTGAAAGAATTTTTCAAATAGGTACAGTGGTTCTGAAGATTACCCTCCACGTACAAAATCGCTCTCTCTTTATATATAAGTATAGATATAGCTCACTTCTACCCAGACTTGGGTGTATATAATTTGAAGTGGCACTCTAAATGAATTTGATGCAAACACAGTTTATACATGAAACAATGTTTATTGAATTCGTTGCACATATAGAATTTGCTTTTACAGCAATAAGCATACGTACCACTTGTACGGAATATATAAATACAGCTTTCAAGAACAATATATTTTTCAATACTCACGAACAGTAAGTCAAACCAGCAGTACTGCCACGTAAACTTCGGGCCCCCTAAGCACTAGCTCAAGATAGTACTGGAGCTGCATACCTCGTAGCTCCCTATCGCTTATCTATCAACTTTAACAACCTTCTTCAACCCTAACCACCTTTTTTATTAATGACGCTGCATGGTATTTATACTAAGCGCGTATGCCGAAATTAGCATATCTCAAGCAGCTTCTTTAATTCATTCACTCAAAAGTTCGATTCTTGGGAATCGAATCTTGTGTACACCTTACAAGTTACACTGCAGCTTTCCATTAAAGCACATTTTCTTTTTCAATAAGAAAAGGCAATAAATTCCAGAAGACAAAAATTGGGAGCATTTTGATATATCGAAGCGACGAAGTAAACAAGACTGTGACGTAACGTGTGTGTAATATATTAATATAGTTCCTGCTATCACGGACGCATTAGTACGTTAAAATTTATTCAGTTAATTCAACTATCTCACGAGGAAATGGCCCTGATTGTATTGTTGTGTGTAATAATAATAAAATAGTGATGATAATTTCCGATAATAATTATCGGAAATTATCATCGCTGTTTTGTTAATAATAATTATTGTTTAAAAATTATTATTAATGGAATATGTGATTTTCAAAGAGGTGAACAATTAAATTCCGTCAATTAATCTTAGCTTTCAAGACACTTAATTTTTGCATTTAGAAATCAGTAGCATATTTTGACCTTTGCTGTTTATAACATTACTAGCCGGTCGTTTTACGGATCCGCTCCCTTCAGCAATCATCGTCAGAGAATGGAAACACTAAAAAACAACGAATAAAGGTATTTCAATTTTGTGGTTACGCATCTCACATCCTGCAAACAGTCGCAGGCAGAACAAGAATTATCCCCCCCCGGTGAGAAGTTCCCTTCCCTTCACCCCTCCGCGTATGGGCGAAAAATTCTTTCTTCGAGAAGTTACCTTCCCCTCCCCTTGTATGGGTGTGGCGCCATCTGGTGCACCTTAGCGCAAATAGAACCAAATATTGTATAAAAAATTAAATAAAAATTTTCTAGAATAAAATTTAAAATTCGGGCTTCGACTCATCGTCTGCACGTACTCATCGTCTGCATTACCTGTGTGCCAAATTTCATGGCTGCAAGTGCCATAGATTCGTCTGGAGGCAGCACACAGACAGACAAACACTTCCTTTTATTAGTATAGATTGTTAGACATTAATTTGTGAAATAACGGAAAAGAAAAAGGCAGCAAAATTGCCGAAAAGTATCAATCGTCATTTTTTGCATTTTCCTCGAATCTGTGATAGAAATCTGTAGAATGGTCATTCTCTGATGTGAGGGTAAAAAATTATTGTTTTTCAAGGACAAGTGTCCAATAGAAGGAAGTCGTAAATTTTAATTTTTTTTTTCCTTAACTGAGAAGGTAATAAATTACGACATGAATTCAAGAATGCACACCCTCAGTTTCAGTCACCCAAAGAATCAATGAAAGAAAACTACAATTTGGTGCTCCTTTACTGTCGATGCAACTTTATCTGAAACTGTTTATTAATTTGCATATGTGTGTTTAATCAATTAGTAATTAATAATGAATGTCCTTTAGCCATAAGTAACACACATCTCTGGCCCAAAAGAAAATTTCCGTTGCATCGTTGGGGAACGGTTACCGTTGGCAGAACTTCCAGAAACAAATATGTGCCAACTGCAAGATGTTTATGCTGGGCCAGCAATTATAAAATGTTCCTGTCCCAACTGCAAATGAGAGGTGAATTGCTCTCCCAACGAATGGGCCAACTAGCAGCCAACAGTTGTTTCAACATGCGGTTCCCCAACAATTTCCCAACGGTACTGTGTTACTTGAGTCTACCACATTTTATAAGTGTGAAATTCCCGCAAGAAGTGTTATTATATAATTTAAACATAATTCTTAACTGTTTTTTCGGCAACACTTGCTTTTTGCAATGGCATGTGCTCTATCAAGAAAAAGTTAGCATTTCTCGTTAGAAAAGGGAAAGAATGCAAGTTTATCTTTTGTACTTAATATGCGGAAGCGAAAGGAATTTTTAAAAAAGTAGTTTATCATTTGTTTATCACTTTATATTAACAGCTGTGTTGTTCACTCAAAGCTTTGTACTGGCACAACATCGAACAAATAAAAATATATCAATATCAGTGTGTCACGTCTCATAATCTGACTCGTCGAAAAATGTGTTTGAGATTGTTACAGATTATTTAAAAGAAACAGAAACTGTTCTAGTCATCGTGTTGGTATGTTTTATTTTTTTTTTCAAAATGTATTTCCTAAAAAATTTGTTTTACAATTCTTATTACGAAATCTTTAATCCTCATTGGACGTTCAAATACCGTAAGACGGTATAGGGTTACTTTGTGATTGCAGGGGTAACTTTGTGACACATAGTAATTTTTTCGTATTTCGGATCTTGCACCGCACCCGTGATACGGGGTAGCCAAATAACAGAGACAACAGCTTGACTGACATACAGAGACACCTAGTGGCCAGTGTCCGAAGCTTCTGCGTGCCATTTGGCTTCGCTGGCCAGTGTATTTATTGTTCAAACCTGTTGTCAAGCTATTGACTCAAACTTCGGAAACTTTGTGTGCTGAAGGCTAACACCTTATACAACCAACTACCACAGGTAATTATTTTTATTGTTAATATGTTGGTTAGATTGTGGAGCAATATAACGTTTGTGTAGTGATATTTCCGAGAGATATGAGAACATAACCTAAATATCGAAAGGTGACGGGGTTACTTTGTGACACATTTGACACTGTCACAAAATAACCCACAAAGTCGACCCACCTCCTCCAGCTTCTCGATGTTGCATTTTTTCGTCCTCTAAAATATCACTGGAGAGAAAGAAGTATTGACAATCTGGAGAAAAACTACCCGAAGGAGCAGAATGTGCCAAAAGACGAATTTCCTCATCTTCTCAAAGAACTGATGGCTGCCCTGGGCACCCGAGGTCTCTTTGATGTCAAAGATATACTAGATAAAGCTATCCAATATTTGTAATTGGTATATATATAATTGTGTATGAAGCTTTTGATAAGCGTTTTACTGTCTAACTTTGTGTCAAGTAATTTTTCCTTTGGATTTCAAGGCGAAAACACAGATGTCACAAAGTAACCCCACTTGGCAAGGCAGCTATGTGACACATTTTGACTTTGACATTGACATAATAGACTATACAGGCACCAGAGAGCAAGAGCTCCTTATCCTCAGTATCAAGGTTAGTATGTGACATAAGATTACCGTTCCCAAGGTTACAAATAGTGTTGAAAATGATTAAGGGAGAAAAATTAATTAATTAGTTGAAAATCAACTAATTAACTAGTACTAGTACGAGTAACCAATGTTGCATGGGTAACTTAACACTCGATTACTATCCTAAAAAAAATTACGTCATTGCTGTCGTCGCATCTGTGAGATTCATGACATAAAATCCCTGATATATCAATTTTTACACTATTACGTATTTAAAGGGGGTAAATAATGCTTTTCTAATGATTGGAGCCAGACTTTTATAAGGTTTGGAGAAGAGAGCCATCACTGAACCAATTATCAGCTGTGACATTACGTCCGGTGTTAGTGATGAGAGTAAACAAATCTTTCTACTACGTCCGTGCTCTTGTTGCTCAATTGGTATGGCCCGTCCGGTTGCTTTCCAGCATAAATTTCCAAATTTGTTGAATCCAAAATGTCCAATTCGGTTGAACATTTTGTAATCAACAACAATCCACAAAAATACAGCTATAAAACAAAAAATCAGATTGAAAAAAAATATTTACGAATCTGCTGTCGTCGTATCTGAGAGATAAAAGGCTTGTGATGTCAAATACCCTCACCTTTTAAGAACGTAAAGTAAACTGACATCTGGCACCCCTCCTTCTAGGAAGATAGGTGGAGGATGCAGCCTCCCTTTCTACGGATGGGCTTGCAGTCAGCAAAAATAGTTACCGTGTATCTCATGGATACAAGGTCAGTAATCGAGTGTTAAATGATAATGGAGAATTTAAATAATGGGTGAAACAAGAAATATTTTAACTTTAATATTTCAATAGTAATTAAAGATCCGGGTTAACGTAATACATTACTACGTAAGGAAAGGATGTTCCGATGTTTTACAATTATTAGTTTTGGGCTGCTTTTAAAACTGATCGGCTGTCAGAGGAAAAAACTTAAAATCCGCCACAAAGTAACCCCATCTTACGGTAGCTAAAAGGTTAACCCTATCAGCATGGAATAACAATTGTTCTGGCATAAATATCCTTTTCGGTCACTTGGAATGCAGCTTGTGCTTACTATGAAAATCTGCGTGGGTACAACTCGAGATCCATGCGTGATAACGTGAACAAACATATTGGAAACTTGAAAGCATGAAATTGCAATCGTTAGGAATTGCAGACCCGGGTAATCGGGAGAAATTATTAGAACAGAAAAAAAAAACGGTTCGAATGGTTGTAGAATCGGGTATACGAAAGTACTAAATATTAAGTTTAAAAAATTAACATTTTAATAGTGATAAACAGTTTTGCCATGCTTCACAATTTATCATTACCTAGATCAGCCATACTCAACCTTTTTATTACCATGTTTTTATTAACTTGCTTTCTTGTTTGTGTGTGTGTTTGTTCAGGGCTGCCCAGAGACTTTACGGGGCCAGGGGCAAACTTCTGTTGGGCCCCCAAGAAAAATAAAAAAATGGAAAGAGACGAAAATACACATTCAAATTAAGTTATTCATACTTAAACTTTTATTACATGAATGATTAACATAATTATTATATTTCATTGCACTTCTCTCTTGTTATATTCTCCAATAAATCTGAGATCTTCTATCCACGAAGCTTTTTTGCTATCTATTTTAGTAGTTAGTACTGTCTTCAACTTATTAGAGAGAATGTAATTTTATAGCAGTTAGGACTAAACAGTTATGTTTTTCATTAAAACTAAATCGCGTATTTTTCAGAAGACTATTTTGGAGTAAGAGAAACCTAATTAATCGAATATTTTTTTTTGTTTTGTATTTTTGGGGGGCCCTTTTACACGAGATTATTTTGAATTTTGAAGTATGGTAAAAGTTTCAGAATTTTCTTTTGGGTGAAATCTAATAAATTCATTTTTTTAATTTTGGGGGGGCCCTTCCGGCAGTTAGGGGCCTAGGGCAGAGTGCCCCAGCTGCCCTCCTCTCAGGGTGGCCCAGCGTTTGTTTGTCCAGTACAAATCTTGCAATCGATTTTTAACTAACTACCCGACTAGCTAGACATTTAAAACTTTTAGAATAGCTCAGAACACGATGACAATGCATTTTTTAATACGTTTAGCCATCTTTAAGCAGATTTTTACCGTGTTTTTATTATTTTCAGTTAATTTTGTTTTGTAGACTGGAGCAGCCATCTGTCGGCCGGAACGGGAACGAAAAGTTAAACGCAAGTTAACTTCCAATTAACTTCATTTTTTTTCAGGTTGATGGGATAATTAATCAAAACTTTTTTTAAAAAGTATTTATTAATACATAGAATTGTCAAGTTTATATGATTCAACAGAAAATTTAAAAACATGGTATATAAAAAGTTCTTTTTATCTTGTAATTATTATCTCTCGGGCCACATTGATCTATTTGCTACATTACGCGGGCAGCAACATTGTGTTGAGAAAGTTTCAGTTAGGCAGCACTAGTGTGCTTAAATGATTATAGATACATTTGGTGGCGCTGTTTGACTGACATAATCTCGTACCCTCTCTACCTGAAATATATTAGGTTTAGATTATGATTCGAACTAGACAAAATAAGATTTTGATATGGGACGATAAGTCCCATTTCGAACGAGCTTGATGCTCGTATCCTTGATTGGGTTTTTAACCCTTCTGTTTGCCATTTATTTTGTGTTATAATAATTACAAAATAAAAAGAACTTTTTATATACCATGTGTTTTAATTTTCTGTTGAATCATATAAACTTGACAATTCTATGTATTAATAAATACTTCTTTAAATTTTTTTTTGATGAATTATCCCATCAACTTGAAAGAAAATGAAGTTAATTCGAAGTTAACTTGCATATAACTTTTCGTTCCCTTTCCGGCCAATAGATGGCAGCACCAGTCTACAAAACAAAATTAACTGAAAATAACTGAAAATTAATTTAATTCTGCTTAAAGATGGCTAAAAGTATTTAAAAAATGCATTGTCATCGTGTTCTGAGCTATTCTAAAAGTTTCAAATGTCTAGCTAGTCCGGAAGTTAGTTAAAAATAGATTGCAAAATTTGTACTTGACAAACATACACACACAAACACAGAAACAAGAAAGCAAGTTAATAAAAACATGGTAAAAAAATGTTTGTAATGCTTAGCCGTGCATCTGATTATTTGATTATTCCTTAAATTTACCGCTGAACCACTTTCGATTTTGCAACAATTGTACACTATACCTCATAATATAATAATGTAAAAAAATAAATCTCAAAACTTTAAGGGTGTCCGGGAAATATTTTTTAAAAAAATTTATTTATTGAGTAAAAATTTTGAATTTTTTTGTGATGGTTAACCATATAATTTGTAAAAAAAAACCACATCATAAAACTTCTCGTAAAGTTCTTTAAAAATTTTTAAATTTTTAAAGAATGTGGGGTAATTTAAAATAGTTATAACTCGAAATATTATTTGTCAGATTTCATTTTTTTTCATTTAATTAAACAAAAATATTAAACTTTTAATTTTGATTCAGCGTTTTTTTAAATATTAATTTTTAAAAAAATTAAAAATATTTAGAGTACAAATTTTTTTTTAAAAAATGATGTCACTTATTTTTAAAAAATCATATTTTCAAAAGTAAATAATTTTTTAATTTGCTGAATCTAAATTAAAGTAAAATAATTGAAAAAGGCATGTTCCAAGTTTTAACCATTTATCTTTAACGGTTCTTGACTTATAACAATTTAAAGACGAGAAATGGAGAAAAAACCCATCATGCAGAAAAACGTATTTACAGGTTTAAACACTGATTGGCTACTATTAGAACGTTGCCAAAAAAAATTAATATCTCTTGTTCTAATTAAGATAGAAACATGATTTAAACGTCATTTTAAGCGGATAAGAACACAAAATATTTTAATGCCATAATTATTTTTCGAAAATTTGAAGAATTTTGTGTCCTGTACCCTCTTAAATGTAATCAAACTTTTATTTCAAAAGTTTATTTAAGATTGTTGATGTTGAGACAAACTTTAGACAAATCGGGTTTATACTTTCTAAGTGCTACTTTCAATACTTCACCAACGTAAGAATCGGTGAGCAGATTTCTGCATACGTTTTTCGTACATTTCATTTTGGAATTGGATGATCCTGTTGCAAATATCATTTCTCGTAGTTAAATAAATCTAGGTAGCGCAATCCTTCGCCAGAGATATCCACGCTTGTATAAGAAGAACGCCTGCGGGCAGTTCTAGAATGTTGAATCAGGATTGACTTAGCTGTTTCGACTTGAGTTCGATTTCTTTTGTTATTTTGCAATAAATGTTTTAGCTTTTATAAAGAGTTCGTCTGTTTGAGAATCGTTTCCTATAGTTTTACTAGCTGAATACCCGTGCTTCGCTACGGAGTACATTGAAATTAAATACAACGGTCAATGTATGCAGTTAATGCCAAAAAATATCATTTACAAAAGAAATCGTAACGGATATTTTTATAGCTAAAATAATGTACAAGAAAATATTCAAATTAAATACAGCGGTCAGTTTATGCAATTAATTTGTATATTTAATATCCATAAAACATACTAATTTGAATTAAATTCTTAAAAAACTTCCATCTCAATTAGTGTAGAGGTTAAATTTTATCTTTTACCGTATTCTTATATATTTTTTGTCAATTTATTTCGTTGCTATGCACGTAACGATAAACTAATTTAAAGTATCACAAAAAGAAAAGAAACCACGTAATCAGCATTTAATAAATTAAATTCTAAAAATTAATTTTAAAAATTCACCAAAAATCAGAAAATGGAGGTAAAGATTCGAAAAAGATTTCATTTTAAAGGAATTTTCATAATCTTTCTCGTGATATAAATTTTATAACCCTCAGATTATTATTTTAAATGCAAACTTTAAAGAATTTTACAAAAACAGCTTAAAAATTTAATTTTAAAAATCTAAGAAGAATTTTTCAAAAATCTTTCTTAATGCACCCCTACACTATAAGAAGATTCGCCATGCAAATTTTCATCCCTTTAGGTCCAGCGGTTTGGTCTGTGCATTGTCTGTCAGTCAGTCAGTGATTTACGGAACTATTTTATATACACTGCTCAAAAAAATTAGGGGAGCAAGCAAAGAAGTTAAGAAAACCGTGCGAGACAGCCACGTATTGGCATGAAATGGATAGTACACGCATATCAATGCGCAATACAGAAAAAAAGACGTAAAAAAATTTTTAATTAAGCTTAAATTCTTTGAAAATATGGAAAAAACATGTAAAGATGATTTAGGGCAACAATTTGGTGACATGTAAACGATAAAAAAAGAAGTATTGTTTAGAAATTATGCAAGATTTTTAATATGGCGTGTGGTCGCCTCGAACAGCTAAGACTGCTGCACACCTGTTTTCCATGGATGCGATGATGTTATCGATAAGACTTTGGGGAATACTGTTCCACTCCTCAAGAAGTGCAATCTCCAAGTCTCGGAGAGTAAAAGGAGGCCTTGGTCTCGAAGCAATGCGTCATCTGAGCATGTCCCAAACATGCTCGATTGGATTCAGGTCAGGAGAGCACGCTGGCCATTCCATACGCTGTATTGTTTCAACTTCAAGCATGTTCTCCACAAGACGAGCTGTATGGGGTCTGGAATTATCATGCTGGAAAACAAAGGAATCTCCAATGGCTGCAGCTTAAGGTATGACATGAGGTCTCAGTATCTCGTCTGCATACCTTCGGGCCGTCAAAGTACCATTCCGAATGATATGCAGGTCGGTACGTCCACCTATGCTGATTCCACCCCATACATAAAACCAGCTCGTCTGTATTGTGACCTTTCACGAACGAATGTGGGGTTATTTCGAGTGCCCCTTTCCCTCCATACCAAAACACGTCGGGTGTCACACTCCAGACTGAATCGGGACTCGTCTGTAAACAGCACTTGGCTCCAGTCATGTTGCTCCCAATATCGATGTTCAGCAGCCCATCTTCTTCGGGCCTCACGGTGGCGTGAGGTCAACGGAATGCAGACCATTGGCCTGCGTTCATAGAGACCTCCCTGATGAAGCCTATTACGTACTGTTTGGCTGGACACCCTTCGTCCTGTTGCCAAGAGAAACTGTCTTTGCAGCTGAGTAGCATTGTCTGTTCTGTTTCGACGAGCTGTTAACAGTATATACCGGGCATCAGTTGCTGTAGTGGCGTGTGACCGACCTTGCCCTGGTCGACGTCTAACATTCCCTGTTTCTTGGAATCGATTCCACAGCCTTGCAACGACACTTCTGGCGACTCAAACAGCGTCCACGAACTACGTTTTGTTTGCCCGGATTCAAGTCTGCCTATAATACGCCATGCCGTGTATTCTGGTAAATCACGTTGTTGAGACATTTTCAAGTCACCTTTTCTCAAAAAGATTAACTGAGCAATTGAATTTCACAGTTAAGGCAGTGAAACAGACGTTTCTGCAACATTCCGATTTCCGCCCTTATGTTCTTTTTCTGGTTTTTAACGTCATGAACTTTGATTTGCATATGAAGTTTTCTTTTTCTGTATCCTGCTAGGCTTTAAATTATGGATGATTTATTTTATGTTACTTATCGGCGTAAGTATTTGCGTAATTTCGTTAAAACCATGTGCTCCCCTAATTATTTTGAGCAGTGTATATAGATTAGCTATTGAATTAACATTCGAGAGCCACCGACTGCTTAGAATTATTTTCATATTCCCAAAGGTACGTGGATGTGAACAACATTGAGCAGCAAATGGCACAGTTTTATATTTTTTAGGCACAAATTTCCAAAATTATGTTAACAAAAGCTTCTGCCTGATAATGAGTGTGAATGTGTCGGGCCGTGCATAAAAGCTTGGTAAGCCACTTTTCGCCCGCGGTCCGCAGTATGAATATCGTGATCTAGATCTTTGGAACCCTTTGGCTTTAGTCCATCCACAGTATCAACTACTAGAACCTTCTCGACCATCTCGGAAGTCAATCCCCCCCCCCCAACTGTCAAAAGATATGTCATCAAGTGTCATTAGTTTTTATTGATTTATTTTAGACTAGCTGAAAAACCGTACTTCGCTACGGAGTACATTCAAATTACATACAACGGTCAATGTATGCAATTAATGCCAAAAAATATATCTCTATATATATATTTATAATAAATATAACGATCAATGTATGCAATTGATGTAAAAAAAGGAAATAAATATATTTATAAAAAAATCGTAACGGATATTTTTACAGACAAAATAATGTAGAAGAAAATATTCAAATTAAATCTAATAGAACATACTAAAGAATATAGTACAGTTAATATAGTACAGTTTGAGGAACATTTCTTATACTGTATTTTAATATTTTTTTGGATAATGTCCAATCGTCTGCCGCATTAGAAAGAAAAAAATAATATTTTTTGTGAATTTATTTCGTTGTTAGGCACGTGACGATAAATTAATTTAATGCATCACAAAAAGAAAAGAAACCACGGGATCGGCATTTAATAAATAAAATTGTAAAAATTAATCTTTAAAAATTCACCAAAAAACAGAAAATGGAGGTAAAGATACGAAAAGGATTTCATCTTAAAGGAATTTTTATGATCTTCCTTGTGATATAAATTTTATAACCCTCAGATTATTATTTTAAATGCAAACTTAAAAGAATGTTACAAAAACAGCTTAAAAATTTAATTTTAAAACATCCAAGAAGAATTTTTCAAAAATCTTTCTTAGTGCACAGATACACTATAAGAAGAATCCCCATGCAAAATTTCAGCCCTTTAGGTCCAGCAGTTTGGTCTGTGCGTTATCTGTCAGTCAGTCAGTCAGTTACGGAACTGTTTTATATATAGATATGAAATTTTCAAAAGAAATCTTTGTATTTAAGTTGCTAAGCCGATTCTTTGGGAAGTGAGAAAAAACTGCTGCATCAGTTTACTTCAATTTAGTCTTAAACGAAAGATTTTAATCTATAGATGTGTCAAATTTGGTTTTTTTAACTGCAGTTTCTATTAATTAGTGATAACTTACATTAGAAATTGCTTTCTGCGCATGCTCAGTGACATGTTTAAATCAGGCTTTAGATACTTACTACGCACGAGGCAGCATGGACGCGTTAATTTGTTCATTCCGAGGAATCTCCTTAGCTCTCTCTCCCTGCCATTTTTATTTTTAATTATGTTTGTGAAGTATAGAATTAAACCTGACGGAAATTGTTTATTTCACGATGTACTGAGTTACAGAGTTACTGAGTACACATACCAGAGTTTTAGTTTGACATTGAGTAACCCTATTTCTTTTTAGTACGTTCAATAGTAATTTTTTACGGTGCATTTCTCTCTTCTTAATATTAGGATTTTCAACATTTAACAATGACATGTTGAGTATAATTTGGGTATTAGTACATTTATTTACCATCCAGCCGTCATTTTTTGACCGGTACCAACTATAGTGGAACCTCGCTTAACGAGTACCTCTCATAACGAGTATTTCGTATAACGAGTAACCTTTGAGTTTGACACCTCGGACCCCCAGACCATTAAGGTTCATCGTCCATGATACACCTGAAGACCAATCACTACGTAGCAGGAGCCTGAATACGCAGTAGAGGGTTAATTTCCCAAGTTCGGTGGCATTTTCCATTGCTGTGGGACTGGAGGATGCCGGACAAACAGTACAGATCTGTCATCCACTCAAGGCACCCCCAGCCCCTCGTATAACGAGCAAAATAGATTGTAAAAAAATGGCTCGCTTAACGAGCGACATTTTGCATAACGAGTGACATGGAAAGAAATCCCTCTTCAAGCCAATCGCCTGTGCACGTACGTGCGCTGAAACTTTTATCGCCAGTGCTACGTCAGTCTGACATCAGTCTGAGTTTAGGATTCGTTGCGCTAGCATGTTAGTGCAGTTTGTGATTACATATTTTCCGAACTTGTGTTTAGACATTGTTTGTGATTTTTACCATGTTTTTATTAACTTGCTTTCTTGTTTGTGTGTTTGTGTGTGTTTTTGTCAAATACAAATCTTGCAATCTATTTTTAACTAACTTCCCGACTAGATAGACATTTGAAACTTTTAGAATAGCTCAGAACACAATGACAATGCGTTTTTTTAATACTTTTAGCCATCTTTAAGCAGAATTAAATTAATTTTTCAGTTATTTTCAGTTAATTTTGTTTTGTAGACTGGTTCAGCCATCTATTGGTCGGAACGGGAACGAAAAGTTAGATGCAAGTTAACTTCTAATTAACTTAATTTTCTTTCAAGTTGATGGAATAATTCATCAAAAAAATTTAAAAAGTATTTATTAATACATAGAATTGTCAAGTTTATATGATTCAACAGAAAAATTTAAAAACATAGTATATAAAAAGTTCTTTTTATCTTGTAATTATTTTGTGTAAAGTTAAATAACCCTTTCAAAAGAATTTTTGAGTGGAGAAGGGCGAAGAAACAGCAAAGCAACAATCTTTTGGCGCAATAAAATAAATGATGAAATAAATAAATCATGGGGAACTTTTGCATCGTACGTTGAAAAGCATCACCCTTATAAGACGGTGGCTATGCGCGCTATAAATTTATTCAATGATAATGCGGTGACACATTTTCACCAAATTTTGAAGCGCCGAAAAAAACAAATGTCGCTTAATATATCTCTAGTAAAAAATTAAATATGTGTCATAAATTCATAAATAATAAACTACATATGGATGATTTTGCTCCTTAACAATTTATGTATAAGTAATTTTCTTTAAATAATAAACGTTAGATGTAAAACAATTTGAGCATTTTTTGGCATGGAACGCATTATCGTATCTTACATTAATTTACATGGGAAAAATTGTTTCGCTTAACGAGTGTTTCGCATTACGAGTCAGATTCTAAAACGAATTATGCTCGTTATGCGAGGTTCCACTGTAGTATTATTTATTGCTGTTATAAATAGAAAAAATGGATTGCTTAATTATAAATAATATTATATGAAACCTAGTCTTTGACGAGTTTGTAATCTAGTGGAAAATGGAAAATGAAAACATCCACAGAGAATTAATTAGTTTCGGGTTTCAGAATCCATTGCCTTGAATCACCCAATGAATAAATATGGCTAGTGAAATAAACAAATTGCTTAAAACAAAAGTGCCCCTACAAGACTCAGGGAGGTTCATTAAAGTTTTTCCCCAAAACAGTGAACAACTTAGGAAAATCCAGGATCTCCTATCTAAAAATAATATTAAATTCTTTGCCATGATGCCGCGCGAATAGCGACTATTTAAAATACTAATTTAAGGGTATCCCCTCGGACATTCCGATTGAAGAATTCAGACAAGATCAAATTCACCTGGGATTCCAGGTGCAAAGGGTCTCCCAATTAAAACGGTTCAAAGATAAAACCAAACTCCCAATATTTCTATGCAACCTAATACCTTCTGAAAATACCAAGGAAATTTACCATTTGAATGAATTTCTTGGATTCATAGTTAGACTAGAAGCCTATAAATTCAAAGGGGGTGGGGCAAAACAGTGTTATAACTGCCAGAATTTTTATCACAGTAGCGATAACTGCAGGAGGGATGCCAGATATCTAAAATGTGCAGAAAACCATTGGACCAACGAATGCACCAAGCCCCTATCTTAGAAAGCCGTCTGCGCTATATTCGTCACCCCAACTACCGGGTGTCCCAAAAATGACCGACGATTTGAAAAATCAATTAAAGAAAAACGAATGGTGATAGAAATGTACGGTTTGCTACATTCTGCTTGGGTAACCAGGGAATTTATTCGCACCAATTTTCAAAATTAGTTACAAAGTTCGTCAACAGATGGCGCTGCTGACTGGAAAAACTATAAAACAATGTTTTCAAAATAGCCACCGTTTGCAGCAACAACGGGGCGCAGTCTGAGGTCAAAATTCGCAGACTCCCGCGCAAACATTTCAGTTTGAATCTTCTGACAAGCAGCAGAGATGTACTGTTCCAGTTCATCTACAGTTTGTGGACTGTGACGATGCAACTGGTCTTTCAGGTACACCCAAAGAAAAAAATCGCATGGCGTCAAATCTGGCGAATAGGGAGACCAATCCATGCCACTTTGCGTATGCTTCTTGCTTTGAAAACAGTGTTTTATAGTTTTTCCCACTCAGCAGTGACATCTGTTGACGAACTTTGTAACTAAATTTTGAAAATTGGTGAGAATAAATTCCCTGGTTACCTAAGCAGAATGCAGCAAACCGTACATTTCTATCACCATCCGTTTTTCTTTAATTGTTTTTTTAAATCGTCGGTCATTTTTGGGACACCCGGTATATTAGAAAACAACAGGTTAAAACCATCAAAGACATGCGAAAGGTCAGTGAAGAAAACGGAAGGGGGATGCTTCACACGAACACAGGGAATACATTTAAGACCGCAGAAACTGAACCAACAAAATCTTTCAGTGCAATACTTAAAAATAGTCAACAGGATTCCCCCTTCCTCAGTAAACAGAGTAATATCAAACAATAACGTAAACACACCAGCTCCAATTTAAAACATAAATATTTCCACCGCAAATATTGTTCCTAATACTGAAACTTTAAACCAACTCGATGTGTACATAGACAGACTAAAAACAATTGAGAGACAATTACTCAGTATCCAAACAGCACAAATAAATATGCAACAAATTGGACTAAATCATTTGGTAGGTAACTTAAATCTCTCAGTCGTTATGACTGATCCCTTGCAGGCGCCCTCTTCACTTTAAGGGTGTCCAGGACACAAAATTGTCAAAAAAAAATTATTGCATTAAAAATTTCTGTGTTCTTTTACGCTTAAAATGACATTTAAATCATGTTTCTATATTGATTAAAACAGGAGAATTTTTTTTTTTTTTTTTTTTTTTTTTTTTTTTTTTTTTTTTTTTTTGCAACATTCTAATAGTAGCCAAGCGTTGTTTAAACCTGTAAGTGCGTTTTACTGCATGATGGGTTTTTTCCCCATTTTTCGTGTTTAAATTGTTATAAGTCAAGAACTGTTGAAGATAAATGGTTGAAACTTGGAACATGTCTTTTTCAACTACTTTACTTTAATTTTGATTCAGCAAATTCGAAAAAAATATTTATTTTTGAAAATATGATTATTTTAAATATGTTACATCATTTTTTTGTAATTTTTAATATAAACATTTTTAATTTTTTTAAAAATTACTATTTTAAAAATGCTGAATCAAAATTAAATTTAAAATTTTTAAACTTTAAAATTTTTTAAAAACGTTTTGAGAAGTTTTATGATGTGATTTTGTTTACAAATTATATGTTTAATCATCACAAAAAAAATTTAAAATTTTAACTCAATAAATAAAAAAAAATTTTAAATCTGTCCCGGACCTCCTTAATCCCCCTATCTACAGTCAGAATACTCAGCTGGAACGCTGATGGGCTTCAAACCAAGATTGATGAGCTGGGGGACTTCTTAATTGATAATTCTGTGGATTTGGTTCTTCTACAGGAAGCTAAAAAACGTCCCGCAAGATATCTCAAAATAAAAAACTATAATCTAATTCACACACAACGAGTTGACAACGATAATAATGCCCTTACCTTTGGAGGCACGGCAATCTATATCAAACGTAATATCCCTAATGATCATATCCCTAGCCTTAATCTAAACATCTTAGAAAATACCATAGTTAAAAGTTTTCCTACTCCCAATAACCCTATTTAAGTTACATGTGTATACTTAAGAGCTGCCTTGACTAACTCTGTGAGCTTAGATTTTCAAAATTTATTCTCCCTGGGACACAAAGTAATACTGATTGGGGAATTTAATGACCATCACCCCCGTTGGAATTGTGGATATAATAGAAACTTCGCCTGTCGGTATGGTAGGCAAATTAACGAATATTATATAGATAACACAGGCCAACGATAAAAAAACTTTTTGAATAAATTTGCCTTATTCTTGTAGTTTTTAGTGTGCTGAAACCGAATATGACAATAAAAAAGCCGTATCACCCACTATTTTTTCGCATTTCAACACTCAATATTTAAAGAAATGACATTTTTAGCGAATTCAAGGCCATAAGATAACAGCAACTTAACAGAGCTATTTCGCCACGGACATGCGTATGACTCATCACTTTTCGTTCGCACCTGCTCTAGGTTCTGTTATCTGATTTGCGCAGCAGATACGGATTCGTTTCGAACTTTCTAGATTGCAAAACGGGCGTTCAACGATGGCTAGTCACAACGATGTTTCTAAACACTTTCCTGACAGTTTTTGTTATATTTGTGGTGAGTTTGTGATTAAAAAACATCAAAGGAACATTACAAAGTTCGTTAAAAAAGCGTACTTCTCATACTTTGGAACTTCGCAGCGTCCAAGACTTATCCTGATCACCTTGGTGATCAGGATAAGTCAAAAAAGGAGAACCAGCCTTTCTATTCGCTGTTCCAATGATATGGAGGGAGCCAAGAAACCACTGCAATGATTGTTACTTTTGTAGCGTTGATGTTACTAGTTACAACTCAAAAAGTAAGAAAGTAATAAGGTACCCTTACCTTCCGTCTGCCATTCGGCCAGTAGGCCATGGTCCAGATCTTCCTGTCCCTAAACCACCAGAGGTTATTGATGATATGATCCTGGATATCTGTAGTGATGCCCAGTCTGATGCAGATGAAGAAGCTGATGATGAGTTTCAATATATAGAAACTTTAGAACCTAAGTTGTTTATTCAATCCGAGCTAAACGATCTAGTTAGGGATTTGGGTTTAACAAAGGAAAAAGCTGAACGGCTTGGCTCCAGGCTAAAAGAAAAGAACTTGTTGGCAGCAGGAACAAATATATGTATATAGGAGAAGAGAGGAGAAATTTTCTCAGTTTTTCAAACAAGATGATTTAGTATACTGCTCAGGTATTGCTGGTCAGATATTGCTGATGAATGAATTCGGAATTGAATACAAAAAGGAGGAATGGAGGCTGTTTATAGATTCGTCTAAAACTAGTTTGAAGGCTGTTCTATTACACAATGGTAACACTTATACATCATTACCTGTTGTTCAATCTGTGCATATGAAGGAAAGCTATAAAAACCTTAATATAGTTTTAATAAAGTAAACTATTTCTCTTATGGTTGGATGATATGTGGCGATTTGAAAGTGTTATGCATGCTCCTTCACCAGCAATGTGGCTTTACCAAATTCTTATGTTTCTTATGTGAATGGGACAGTAGGGCAAGGGATCAACATTGGTCCAGAAAAATCTGGCCTGCAAGAAAACCTTTAAAGCCTGGAGAGAAGAACATTCTGTGCAAGAACCTCGGGGACCCGGAAAACATTCTGCTGCCACTTCCCCACATAAAATTAGGCCTAATGAAAAAGTTTGTGAGAGCCTTACCCAAAGATGGAGAATGTTTCAAGTATATCTGCGAGAAGTTTCCTCCTCTATCAGAAGCAAAATTGAAAGATGGCGTGTTTGTTGGGCCTGACGTCCGAAAAATAATGTTCGGTCCCAACTTTGAATCAAAAATGACTTTAAAAGAGAAGGAGGCTTGGGTATCATTCGAGCAGATTGTGACAAGTTCTTGGGCAACAAAAATGACCCACATTATATTTCTATTGTAGCCAACATGCTGGAAAAGTTTTAAAAGTTAGACTGCTGGAAAAGTTAGCCTGTTTGATGAGCTTCAAAATTCACTTTTTGAACAGTCTTGATTTTTTCCCAGATAATTTGGGTGATGTCAGTGAGGAGCAAGGTGAGCAGTTTCGTCAAGATATTAAATTGATGGAAGGACGGTATCAGGGCTGCTGGAATACCAATATGAAGGGAGACTACTGTTGGTCACTTCACCGAGAAGTTGAGCAAGCGATTCACAGGCGAAAGAGCAGTATCAAGAGCTTTAAGGAAAAAGGGAAAGGAAATATAAGCCAATGCTCAAATAAAACCTATGTACCAAAAAGGTATTTTCATGTTTATACTTGAATAAAAGTTTTGTTCATATTGTAACATTTATTTATTTTTCTATTCTATGGTATGTTTGGCTATTTTTCTAGTTTTCGACGAAGTCACATTGTGACGAAACTGTGGGTGACAGAAAAAACTGAGGTCAGATAGAATTCAGCACCAAAAATTACATAAAAATCAGCTATTAACGTTGAAAAAGTTTTCAAAAAGTCATTTTTCGGTGGGCTGTGTTATCAACCTATGAAGGGAAATGTCCTGGCAAGTATACAAGACGCAGTTTTCTATCGTTGCCGAAGTTAATGGCTTAGACTCGCTTACGAAAGCTCGCCAATTGGCGGCCTCTTTGCGGGTAGAGGCTACATATATTTTAAGAATTATTCCAGAGGACCAGCAATTAAACTTCACGATGCTTTCAGATGGACCTCGAGTTACACTTTGGCGAGAAATGCCTGAAAGACTACATCCGCCTGCAACTGAAATTTCGCCAACAAGGGCACAATAAGACCCTTCAAGAACTGGAGACAGATGTGGAGAGGTTCTTTCATCTGACATTTTCCAATTGCGCCTCTGACGCGTTGTCTCTGCAGTATTTTATTGATGGAGTGAGATATGTAGAAATTCAGAGACCTTTGAGGTTGGCCGAATTGAATGATCTGAAGTCAGTGTTAGTGTACGCCATGAGGTTTGAGGCTGCCCAACAAGCTTCGATGAGAGATCGACACATGTTAAAGGGTGCGGAAATAAACCATAGGAATCCTGCGCTTGGAGTAAGGAAAGAATTGCGTGACCTGATTATCACACTAGCTGCGAAATCTGATAAAAAACAATCAGACGAAGACCATAAAATGCTGGAGTTGCTGAACCGAAGGCAATGTCCAGCGAAACTGCCAAGTTCGCCAAGACCAACGAGCTGAGAACGCACCTAGAAATAAGGAACAGGAAAACTAAAACATGGCGGTCTCGCGGGGTGGAGGTTGCCAGTTAATGCAAAGCCCCATTTTAAGGTTTTTAAATTTCTTCAGGAAGTGGCAGCAAAAATGGATTTTTCATTGAAGCCCATGTAAACGGATCTCCCTGCCGAATGGTCGTCGATACAGGGGCCAATGTAACCATCATGCG
This sequence comes from Dolomedes plantarius, assembly GCA_907164885.2. NCBI lineage: Eukaryota > Metazoa > Arthropoda > Arachnida > Araneae > Dolomedidae > Dolomedes > Dolomedes plantarius. The sequence goes on along the minus strand of OU015503.1, from coordinate 35,398,219 downwards.
TGAAGGTATTGCTCGACAACTCAAAGAGAAAATTATCTGGACGCCGCCCTGCGTTACCCTCTAGACTGTGACAGGTGACAAAATCTCGATGATTGTTAAAATGAACATGAAAATTCAATTTGGAAATAACTCTTACGACCATACCATATTTGTGGCAGAAATTTCGGACAATTTCATCCTCGGACTGCACTTTTTAAAAAAATATAGCCTTTTTGTTTGGACTTTAAGGATAATTCGCAGCAGTTTCTACTTAAATTTTGTCTTTTCCATCATATATACATGATACCAACTGGAATGCACTTAACCCTGCATTGGCCGTGCGGCGTCTCACAGACGCCAATAACACTTTGTTTACATTTTGCGCATTGATGGATTTCACTGTATGCCCAGCAGATGTCAGTATCTTCAAAGTTTTATGTATGAGTCATAGCTAACAAACATCAACTCCTGCAGTTGCTGTTGGTAACCCCGATATTTACCCTTCCCATTTTATAGTAATGTTGATTCATACTGTATATATGACGCCAGTTTGAAGGAGTGAGGTCACAATTCCGCTTTGGTGTTTTAGTTTTGGGGATTTTTTTTGTATGTATCGATACTAGCTCCTTCAATCGATATGTAATTTGTACGTAAGTACTCAGCTATAAAAGGGGAGTACATACTTGTGACGGGGGGCATTTGTTACCACCTTGACTTGTTTATGCTTTCAAGCTGTTTCGATAAGTTACCCAACGCTGTGTTACATTATCCCAAATATGAATAAACTGATTTTTTATTTGAAATTGACTTTCCTTCGAGTCATCTAATTTTTTATCAAGACTATTGTAAACCTGATAATCTGAAGGTCCTTATCCCAGGTTCCTTCACTATAAAAAGCTATTCGAAATCGGCTTAGATACCACAATTGGCACGCTCGTGAATCTCATAAAAAACGCCAAATAAGTTGGCGATTCTTCACCTATCTGCCTTGGACTCGACTGTCTACGGGCGCCGTTAGATTTCGAGTAGTTATCTCTCTTCAAACGAAAAACTTCAAGCATCTCGAAAGCATTGGAGACGTGATTGTCTTGGGATTGTCTTGAACCAGACAGTCGTGCTCGTGTTATGCAACCTAATAATGAATTCTATTCCTGTCGTATGGAGCCAGATAAGCACTTAGGGCTGTATTCACGTAAACTAGCCAGAATTTTTGATAAGCTGAGTGAGGCTGGTCATGCTTTATCCGCAATTGATAAAATTTTTCAGCTTATGAGATATCTCCCAAAAAAGTTCGATAATATTCTTCAAACGATATATTGGTGGGAGAAGGATCAATTTACTTTTGTTTCTGTACAAGAAGAATTACTTGCCGAGGAAACAAGGTTGAAACAGAGAGTTGCAGACCAAGCAAATATTTTCTATCTAACAAGAAACCGGCCGGAGAGGTTCTCGAGACGATTGACAAGCCCAAGCAGACAGATTCTTATAAATTACAGAGTAGAAAATGTTATAAGTGTCACCAGCCTGGTCATCTTCGCAAAGATTGCCGTGTATCCGGAAAATCAAGGAATTATAAGCAATCCAAACAGTCAAGTTCCGAACGTCAACGATGTCAGTATACCAGTCCGAGTCGACCAAATAGCAGATTCCTGATGGAAGCGTTAGTGACTGGAATTGAGGAGCTTTGTTCGGTGTTCGATACAGCCTAATCGTCTCATTTTTGCAAGGACAGACACATTATGTTTGATTTTACACCAGTTACAGAATAGAAATTAGGGGGAGCAGTAAACGATGTCTCTACCCCTGTTACACGTAAGGGATCAGTAATCAGTTTTCTAAATGATGAAAAATATACCTTAATTGATGTACTTTATGCACCAGAACTGAGGAAAAACCTCATATATGGTCCTCGTGCTGACAAATGGGGAGTCAAATACGTAGGAGGTTATGGGAAAATAGATGTGATATCAGGAAATAAACTACTATTTACTGCAAAGTTAGTAAATGGACTTTATTGTATTTACCCAGTGTATGAAAAACGTCATGGTGCTCAGAATTTTCCTCAAAAATTGTAAAAGCAAAACACACCATCTCTAAATGTTCTAAAAATAGAAGTTCCACGGCTTTTGCTTCGGAAAGTTTAAAGGTATGGCATAAACGCTTTGCTCACATAAATGCAGAATACATAAAATTAACATCTAAAAATAACTGTGTAAAAGGGTTACCAAAGTTAATGGGGGATCTTGATTCGTCAGATCCATGTCATGAAGCTAAATCCAAAAGAGTTAGTTTTAAATCCCTGGATAGTATGCGACCTCAAAAACCCCTTGACTTGATCTATATGGATCTGTGTGGTCCTTTCCCGAGACCATCGAGCACGGGTATTTATACTTTTTTTCGGTAGTGGATGACTATTCCTGAAAAGTTTGGGTTCTTCCCCTTAAATCTAAAACAACAGTATTTCAAACCTTTAAAACGTTTAAAACAAGAGCTGAAAGGCTCCTGGATCGGAAAATTAAATGTATTCGTACTGACAATGGTACAGAATTTATAAATTATCAATTCAGGGATTATTGTGAAGACTTAGGTATATAACATGAAAAAACTAACCCTTACATCCCAGAGAAGAATGGAGTACGTGAAAGGTTTCATTATACTGCACTAAACGGGATAAATGTTTTACTTAGGGATAGCGGCATGAGTCTATATTTCTGGCCAGAGGCTCTTTTAAATTACACTTACACATGGAATCGTGCATGCCATGCTGGAATGACTAAAACACCATTTGAGCTCTATGGGGGACGACAGCCATCAGTTAAACTATTACGGCCGTTTGGCACGAAAGCTTTTGTTGTTATACCTAAAAAATTAAGATTGAAACTAGATTTAAGGTCTAAACCAGGAATTCTTGTAGGGTATACTTTGCAGACAAAAGTATACAGAATTTGGATGTCGAATGACCATAAGATTATGGAAACCATAAATGTCAGGTTTGATGAAAATCAAAAGGGCTGTTTGAGTAAGACGGCCGTGGAACGCGAACTGGACCCAGAGTTCGTGGATTTTAAAATTCCCCTTGAAGACTCAGAAGAGTAGAATTTTTCAAAGTCCCAAACAGATAGTGACAGTTCTGTATGTGATTCGAATAGTGATTCTGAAGTACCAGGAAACAAAATTGTAAATTGGACTCGTAAAGCTGTTTCAAGAACAAGGGGTAAAAAAACTGATATTTATTATTATGAGGAAGGAAAATGTGATTCGTTGAGTAGGTTGAGGTAACTGAAAGATGATAAACAATGTCGTATAAAAAATAATCTTCAATTTCAACCAGAAATTTTTGATTTATCTTCCAAAAATAAATATTCAAGGATTATTGCTAGAACCAAAACGGGTCATAGTAGCTTAATGTCAGAATGACTAGAAAATGAAATTTACATTCCAAAATGTTTTACATTCCAAAATGTTTAAAATGTTTAAATGTTTGTCCAAAATGCTATGAACTCCAAACACAGTGAACAGTGGTTTAATACAATGGAGGGTGAATTAAACACTATGAAGAAAATATGTGTTTGGAGTTAGCAGACCGACCTGAAAATGCTAAAGTGTTGGGTTGTAGATGGGTTTATGCTACAAACATGAAGCTACAGAAGGAGCGGAAGCTTCAATGGGGAATTTTTCGAAAAATGAACCGATTGTTGTCGCTCACCGGTAGAGGGCGCGACATGCAATCATAGTGACTATTTTACATTGAGTTATACGGCGTGGTGGTGAAAGTTGTTTTATAAATTTTTAAATTTATTATGCGTGGAGAAATATGCCATACACGTGTTTTGCTCCGGGTTGTTCTACTGGCTATAGATCAGTTTTAAAAAGAAATAAAGAAACTGGACAGAGAAATCCTAGTATATTTGCTGCTCCTAAGGTAAGAACATTATTATTGTTTTGTGTTAATATAAGATGTATAATAATGAGAGAAAAGTACAGCTGCTGTGTTCTAAGTGAACGCAAAGTTAAGACATCTTAAGTTCTGCTGGAAATAACAATAATATTGAATTTAATCACTATTAAGTTAGTTAAATTACGTAAGTTAGTTAAAGTAGGTAAAAGTGACCACTCCCCTTAAGGGGAGTGGTCACTTTTAAGTACCTTTAAAAGTATCATTTTTGGACCTATGCTGGATTGTATGTACTACTCATGATTTTTGCTTGATTTACAAGAAATTTTTTGAGTAACTGCCTATAATACTGTTTATTATATATGCAATATTTCAAGGTAATTAATAAAAAATAAAACGATTTTTTTGCATAAAAAGTGAATATTTTTTTTAAATCGAGCATTTTGCAGTCAACTACTGTGCGCATTCTATCAAAATAAATTATTAAGTTACATTAATAATTGCTTACTATATGTGATTACAACACTTTAGACAACAAAATCTACCAAAATTTTTTAACCTTAATATATTTTAATTTTTAAAGAATTTTTTATAAGCTTTTACTCAGTCCTTTTTGAAATTTCTAATTAAAAATAGCACGTACTAAAAGGTTTTAATATATTTTAGAATAATGTTGCTGGATATTGTTGCCTGAAGTATTGTAATCACATATAGTAAAAAATTACTAATGTACCTTAATAATTTATTTTGACAGAATGCGCACAGTAGTTGACTGCAAAATGCTCGATTTTTTTAAAAAATTCACTTTTTATGCATATAAAGTCATTTTTATTAATTACCTTGAAAAATTGCATCTATAATAAACAATATTATAGGCAGTTACTCAAAAAATTTCATATAAATCAAGATTAATTCATGAGTAGTACATACAATCGAACATAGGTCTAAAAATGATACTTTTAAAGGTACGTAAAAGTGACCACACCCCTTAAGTAAATAAGTTTTCATTGTATGATAAGCAATGTTGTTACTATAAATGCTTATGCAAAATCTGCGTACAAAATCTGCTTATGCAATAAAATGCGTACTTTGTGAAAATTCAAAAATATAGCTGATTTGTCCTTGTCAAAGTTATTTGTTTTTTTCTTTTTAATTCGCTGAAAAAATTTGTATTCAGAAATTTACCAACTTGACGATTATACCTCCGGTTTTAAAAAGTGTAATCTGAGATGCTTTGACTGATTTTTTTTTCCCAAAGGAAGATATTTTAAAGTATTGTCTGATTAAATACTGAATTGACTTCCTATTTTATTAGTCCTGATAAGAATTTATTTGGGATTGATAGAAAATGTTGCTTTTTTTTTTAAAGGCCTGTTATATATGATGTATTATTCATACTTATCTGCAAATAAAAATATTCTTATATTACTATGTGTGTGTGTGTTTTGGTTAATCAGTATTATTTCTCACAATTTTTTTTCCATAAGAGATTATGAACAATGATAAAAAACTTTCTTCACAATTCTTTTCTGTAATTTCATTTCCTTAATTATTAAATTATTACAAAATTCTGAACTAATTTATTCTGAAACCAATACACAATTATTCTGAAAAAGTTTATTTACTCATTTCCTTTAAGAATTTTATTGAATTGTAGCAAAAAAAAAACACTTGAAATAAAGATTTTGAATGAAAATAAAAAATTGTTAAATTGAATAAATAAATTCATATTAAATACGCACTAAAATAAAACAACTTGTTTTCGATAGGAAAAATACGAAAAATCCATATTAAAGCATATGGTTGTCCGTGTCTAAGCCGCCCTTCAGAGCACGCGAGCGCCCTCTAGTGGCGGCGACAAAAAGGGAGACACATTTTTAACACTGAGCTGCGCCTCCTTCTGTAGCTTCATGGCTACAAAGCATGATGAATCGGGTAAAATTAAACGATTCAAAGCGCGTTTAGTTGCCTAGGGTTTTCACCAACGAAAAGGTGGAAGTTTTGATGAAGTTTTTTCCCCAATTATAACTTTAGCTTTATAAGGTTCTTTTTCGCTGTACTCGTTTGCCTGAACCACTGGACACATTTGTAATGTGGTGTTCAATGCCCATACCTATATGCCTCATTAAACGAAGTAATTTATATGCATCAGCCACCTGGTTTTGAAAAATACAATTTCATTTGTCGTTTTAAAAATTCAATATATGGACATAGGCAGAGTGGGCTAGAATGTTCTTTTTAATTCACGAGATATTAAAGGAGTTGGGTTTAAGAAAATTCGAATGGTGTAATTGCGCATATATTTTAGATTCAAATTTTATATTTTTATTATATGTGGATGACATAATCGTGTTTGGGAGATAACACAAACATGTCGACACAGCTATTAAATTGTTGAAAAATAAATTTTTACTTAACAATTTTGGGAAAAACTAAAAAACTTTTGGGGGTTGAAATTTTAGAAACTGACAACAAACTTTTTATTCACCAACTTGAATATATAAATAAAATTTGCAAAACAGGCGATAGGTATAACTATCAAATATCATCTTTACCTATACCGAAGGGGGTTATTTACTCTAAAACACAATGTCCACAGGATAGATTTGAATTTGACGAAATATACTAAATATACTAAATATATAATACTATATAATACTATATAAAATATACTAAAAGTTTAAAACTCGATATTTCTAATATTAGTAATCTAAATCTTATTGCTTATTCTGACGCTGATTTTGTAAATCGTGACAGTAGAGTTTCGATGGGAGCCAGTGGCGCACCCAGGATTTTTTCTTGGGGGGGGCCGAGATGAATGGATAAAAATATTTATAATGCATGGGGGGGGGGGGGCCGAGATGAACGAATAAAAATATTTATAATGCAAAATCAATATTTCTACTTCTTTGGGGGGGGCCAGGGCCCCCTGGGCCCCCCCCCCTGGGTGCGCCACTGATGGGAGCTCATATTATTTTTGAGGATCAGGCTCCAGTAGTTTGGCGTTCTTTTAAACAGAAATCGGTGTGCTTGAATACCATGGAATCTGAATTTGTTTCTTTAACGGAAGCAATGAAAGAACTCATTTGGTATGAACGTATTTATAAGGAGTGTGAGAAATTTCAAATTATACCCCAGAACAAGAACATCCCAAAGTTGTTTGTTGATAATCAAGCTATATATGTAAGAGACCTAGTTTACCAAAAACTTTTTGAATTAAAATACATAGAAATTAAAATTAAAATACATAGAAATTAAAACATAGAAATTAAAATCAAATTTATCGGATGTTTTTACGAAGCCACAACAAAAGATAGAATAAAAAGATTTAGAGATGCAGTGTTTTGTGATAGAATGATTAAAGATAATGTACTCTGTAGATGAAATGATGGACTTTAACTTAAAATGAGACATTTGAAGTTGTTCTAATTTTTTTTCAACGCTTGTGAGCTGATTATATTTTTTGTATTATGTAATGTATATTCTTTTTGAAAGTGTAAAGAGGGGGGGGGGGGGCAATGTTGGTAACCTTGATCTTCACACTTCCCATTTTATAGTAATGTTGATTCATACTGCATGTATGACCCCAGTTTGAAGGAGTGAGGTCACAACTCCGTTTTGGTGTTGTTGTTTTTTGTGTGTGTGTGTGTTGTTCGCGCAGCGTTCCCGAGTGGTAGGACGAGGCTTGGAGTACTAAAAATCTTTTATTTTTTTCAACTATGTACACGTAGGCTTGAACGCAAACTTAAAATCCAAAACCTTTCGTTAAAAAAAAAACTTGTAGTCCCACTTGTTTCAATAGCAATAGGGTTAATCCGGACGAGGCTTGGTCGTCGGTAGTCTGCATTCGAACTGGATTGGTGTGCTTCGACACTGGCTGCTTGGGCGAATTCACTTCCAACTGAAGACGTCCTGCTCTCGCTGGTTCTTAATCATTTTTAAGTGGAATGGCGAGGCGGAGCCAATCGACGTCACTCCTGCTGGCTGCGGAAATTTGCATTTTTGCCCTTGCTCTTCCAATATATACCCGGCCGTAAAACAGCTAAAAGAGGGTTTTACCTTTAAAGTAAAGAGACTGCACTTTGTCAAATCGGAAAAGAAACTAAATTAGAAAGGTAATTTGCACAATTTGGTGATAGGACGCACAAGAACGTTATCTTTCGTTCTCAGTGTCACAACTCGCACAAGATCGTCCTTCCCCTTATGAATCTTTAATACACGAGCTAAAAGCCATTTAGCTGGTGGTAAATTTTGATCCTTAACAATCACGAACTCTCCTATGGAGATATTTGGTCTAGTTTGCATCCACTTCGGTCTTGATTGTAATCTGCTTAAATATTCGTGTTTCCATCTTGACCAGAAATGTTGATAGAGCTGCTGTAGCCTTTCAAATTCTGTTTAAAATGACAGAGGATCTGAGGAATAATAGTTATTATTGCTGATGAGCATAAGAGAACATCAGGTATGTATATATCTATATATATATTCCAAACTGCATGCTTTGTTCATATGTGGTCCGAACAACTTAAATAGTGAGATGACGCAGTGAAAAAAAATTATTTTTTTTAATTTAACTAATTATTTATTACCTTATGAATTTCTTTCTTTCCTTCCAATTTCCTGATTAATGTAATTTGTAACAGATTTCGACCAAACTTGGGAAATAAATAGGTTTTAGGGGATAACTAATCAGTGGGTGTAAAAAATTTATTTCTTGAAATAGGGGGGCGGGGACTGATATAACCCCCCTCAACGCAATCAGATCCCGTGCAAAGAACGGGTAAAATGCTAGTAAGTGTATATAATCAGGCCCAGATTTCCGCATGGGCAAGTGGGGCACTTGCCCAGGGCCCCCAAAATTATGGGGCCCCCTAATTTAGTATAAAGTTGTACATAGTTTTGAGAGTTTGTTTTTTGGTTAATATAGTAAAGGGGTGTAGTGGCGGATACAGAAAAAAATCCTGTGTGGAGCACAGTGCACCCACTATAGTGAAAGCATGCTTACGTCCATAAGCGTTTCTGGTTTAATTTTTTTTTTGGGGGGGGAGGGGGGAGTTGTAATAACTCCAGACTGTGATTTATTTTGAATTTCAAAAGAAAATTTCATGAATTTATTTATTAACATTAAAAAGTAAATTAATTAATTAACACTTCTTATTAATATTCATTATTTTCTTCAAATTTTTGACTTGTCGGTCGAAATTTTTTTGAATTTCTGGTCCCGATTTAAGGGAGGCCTGGGTGAGAGTCCCACATGTTCATGTGGAAATCTGGTCCTGAGGAGGGGGGACATGCCCCCCTCTGAATCCGTCCTTGAAGGGGGCCCCCAAAGTCTGCTTTGCCCAGGGCCCCATTGTGTCAAAGTCGGGCCCTGTATATAATATTATAAAAAATAGATCTTTCATGCAAAAAACTAGATCTTTCGTTAACAACAGCATTATTTTAATGATTCATTGTAAAATAATGCTTTATTCCGAAACATTTGCAAATTGAATCAAATCAAGAAAGAGTAGAACCATTTTATGCTATGATTTATGAATATTATTTTTATATCTCCAGACATCTTAGTGCAGATAAATAACAATATTTAAGAATCTGCTTAATATATGACACATCATGTCAAAATTAGTGTATTAGAATTTTGATTATATTAGAAAATAAAGCATATAATAAATTTTTAACAGTCATAAATTTTATAATTATTTAAAAAAGACTCTAAATGCATAATCTGAACTAAAGAACATTTAACTGGCTCCTTTAAGTATTAAATAGACTTAAACTGATTTAATATTTATTCTGAATAGCAGTTTTTGGTCTTTAATAACTTACAAACTAAAATAAAGACGTGTTTTAAGATGAATTCTACATGGAAAATTAGATGAAACACAATAATTATGAATTTAAATATCTCTAAAAAATAATGATTAGTATATATATATATATATATATATATATATATATATATATATATATATATATATAATATTAAAAACTAGTAATTTCTTAATTCAACACTCTTAACATTAAAAAACTATTAATTCCTCACTTTACTATTCTAAATTACAAACCCTTTTTTAATTCCTTAAAACATTTAATTCCCTTTGGGCATTCGCGTTAAATTCCATTATTACAGCCTTAGGCAAAGCCATTCAAGATGGCTGTCTTTTTTAACTAAAAGGACTCGGCGCGGCGTCAGTACAAGTTTAAATCAGTTCTGCACATCAACAACAACTTTAAACCAATGAACTATTAAGACACACCCTTTAATCACGTGATGGGGTGAAGTTTATATAACTCGTGACGTCCGGAAGTAGGACGGATTTTTGTAATTTCTCTTGCTGCATCCATACCGACGGATCGGTCGGTGATCTCAATAAAATGTTCCCGTAAAAACTCGTGTCGACGACTGGTTCTTTCGGACAGACTACCATTCCAGTGTCTACAGAGATGACGGTGATGTGGGGTTGCGGCATTCTTCTTTTTAATGACCGACGGCCGTACTCCCCATGTCACAAATATATATATATATATATATATATATATATATATATATATATATATATATCAACATCCATATATCCTTCTCTGTGTTTGTGTGTGTTTGTATATGTCAGTAAATATATTTATATTATCATATTTAGCGTGTTAATATTTATTTAAATTCCAAATCATAGATTGCATTTTTGCGGAAGCGACAAAAGTTTCTGTACGCTACAAAGTCACGGATAAGAAGAAGTCTTCTGTCTTTCTATTCTACCCGTACCCGTTCTAAGAATTCCCCTTTATAGTTGGGGGCAGTAATTGGGGGAATTGCTGATTCTCTAGGGGGTGGTAGATTTTATTATGGTGGGAGAGCCACGGTGTGACAAGCAAAAGATACTTCCGATATTTGAAAAGGGGGAAAGAAATGCTATGCAATAAAAAAAACTTTTCACGAGGCGAATTGGGCCGCTTGAAGTGTAGAACCGTAGAGATGTCAGAAGCCAGGATAGGTGGATTAGTCTTTTGAACTGAGCCAGTGAAAGGGTTAATGTTTTAAAACACACGGTAAAATATTATTTTACAGCACTTTGTATGTGTGTCCATTTATTTAAATTATAATAAAAAGGGTAATTTTTTATTTTATACATTTTTAAGCGGGAGTTTATTATGTTTGTGAGCGGTTTCCTTGAAATATTTTATTTTATCTACGTATATTGCTCTGTATTTTTCGTTCGGCTTCGGATTTGGTCTTTAATTCACGAAAACTCAACTCATCTTTCAAAACGTGTTTTTATTTAAAAACTACATACCTCAAGCTTCTTAAGTCGTTCTCATGCTTGAGGATTTTTGGAGTGGTTACATATACTTAAACGTTCGTAAAACATATTAAAAGCAAATTTTACTAAAAGTCCACCTATTAATTTTTCATAAGTATTCAGGTGAATCTTGGTTTAATCATTTTCTTCATAAACTAGTTAATTTTACAGCCCATTTGCCGCCTCCTAAGGTTGCCGCCCCGGGCAGGGGCCCGGCTTACCCACCCCTAGCGCCGGCCCTGCCGCCTGGCGCCCCTATTCTATTCGTCTGGCGGGAATATTCTATCGTTTAACACGTACACCGTTACGAACTGTTACTTTTGAAAATCGGTAACAGGTCCAAAGTTCAGTTAGGACATACCTGTTACAAAGTAACAGGTCCAGTATTTCCGATCCATCCATAATTAAATGTAAAATGTGGTGCCCATTTACACAAACTATCGCAGCTCTTCCGATGGATCACAGACTAAAATAACTTGGTTAAAAGGGTAAAATAATGAATAACTCTACAGATGATGCTAGAAAAATAAACAGCCATTCAAATAAGTTTCATTTACAGGTATTTTTTTCTGTATTGTTTGTCAGAACTGTCTTGTTAAAATATTGAAAATAATATATACGATTTCTATATTTTGCCGCTATTGTTTTGTAACTGAATCTAAAATCTAATACAATTCGTATAACTATTAAAATGTTAAAAATTGTATGTTCAGCCATGGTTTGTTGTTTTCCTCAAATAAGTAGATTAATACTTTTTGGTCGATTAAAATATACACTTCATGATTTCAAGAGATTGCTAAAAGTTCCCAATCTGATAATTTTATATACAATTTTTATCCTAAATTTTTAAATATATTATACAAGTCAGACATAATATATTTAGCAACTTAGCTCCTTTGTATGAGTTATACAAATGAGTTTCAAATCTTAATAATTTCGGTAAACGATACAATATACGAGGAAGAATTCCATATTCCATTGCGCTCGGCTAAAAGGTGTCAAACTCCACAAAGTGGAGTTCTAATGAGAAATTTTGGAAAATACCATTTCACACTGTTTTGAAACTTTTAATCTGACAACAACACTTTGTATGAAAATTCAACAATAAGTAGCTAATAAAGAGTATTAGAATATTTTAAGTAAGAAGTATTGAATTCAGCATGTATCATGATTAAGTAATTGAAACAGTCTAAATATTTGCAAAGAGTCCAAAATGTATCAATTGATTGTAGAAATTGTAGGAAACAATGCATTCAAAATATAAGTTATTTGTTTCTGTAAAAAATTGTGCTAAAATTTTTCATGACAAGATATAGTAAATAAACTGTCATTTTCATCTTTCATTACAACAAACATGACAGCAATAGCATTAAATGCAATACTCCTAAATATTCATTATTCATTATAATATGCTCGTTTAAAGCTTTAAATAAATGTATTTCAAAGAGGATGATTAAAAGTAATACTCGGTATTTAAAATTGAAATTTTTTCTAAAGAAAAATTAAATTGTTTAATACTTCAAAACTCTACACAATTATTAGTATATCATATATATAATTGTTTAATTTTCTCTGCACCATGTAATCTATAGATTTCTTTGTTAGACACATTTTAAGATTTATGAAATCTATACAAACTGATATTTCTGACTGCCTTGATATGATATTTTAAAATTTTTTAGTGTAAAAATTGTACTTGGTTCAGTTTAGAACTAGATTTAAATTATTTGTTGTCTTACCTGCATATTTTTTATACTGTTTAGATATTTTGTATTGGAAAATTTATTACTATACTCTTGTCGTTCATGTGTGGATAATTTTTATATATATACAGTTTATCTATATACTTAAGATCAGGGTTAGTCAAATTGATGTTTGTTGTGATGGTATATATGTTTCTTACCCCTCCCCCCTCTCCTAGACTAAAATATATTCATTGAATAGAAAGTAACTGCAGTTAAAGAATCAAAAGTATAGTTTTGAAAATTCTGGTGCACAATTTGACATCCGAGTTCTTGTCATTCAGGCGTTTGATAAGGGCCAGCCATAGTCCTTGTGGGGAGAAATTGCAGAAATTTCGATGGGGACCTTAATTCTGATATATGTTAAATGATAAACATTGAATGTGAAGCATAAAAGACAAAAATTAGGCAGGTGGTCATATTTCCTTTTTAATGTACATTTGTAAGAAAAGAAAAACCAAAACATAGCTAGACTACATATATTTTATTTGCAGAGCATAATTATTTACAATAAACTTTGGTAGATTTTTTATGGGCAAGATAAATTAGAAATTAATAAAATTTTAATTTCCTTGTTTCTACAGGCACTATAGACACTGTTTCAAGACAGTTGAATCTCTCATGCAATATTGTTAACCTCAGATGTGTTTTAATTAATTTTAATATTAAAAGCCTTTTTCTTCCCAATGCTACACTTACATGAATGGTTATGAATATCCTTAGAGATATAACATGATTTGAAAAGCCAGTATCTGTCATTTGTAGCAATTGTGGAATTTTTATAGTGTTTCAAAAACAATAGGTTTTTCCTTTTCTTCGTTCAGCATATATCTATCTACGTCTAAATCTTTTATAGACTTCATTTGGTCAATATTCAGAGTAATTTTTTCATCTGTCAATGTAATTTCTAGTACCGATGCATGTTTATGATGTTCATTCTGTGGATTCATCTCGAATTAACTTTTCTGGCCCATCTAGCTTTGTACAGTATTTCTTAAAAGCAATGTGTCTCAAACATTTCTTTCCAGTTACTTATTGGTTCATCTTCATACTTGTAATAAATTATCCTTTTTCATTTTCATAAACATGTTTCCTGAAATTCTAGAGTAGGGGTGTCAAACACAAAGTCTAACTTGGGCCAAACAAACAAGGTTTAACTGTAGGTTTGCCACACAAAAAAATCAATATTAATAGAAACGTAGGTTTATTTTAAATAATACATTATAATAAACATTCATAAAAGAACAGGAAAATTTAATGTTTACGTCCTGACACTTGACATCTCTTCTCCAATATATTGGAGGGATATCATATACTTTCCAATATATTGGCCGGGCCGCAAGTTAGACATCCCTGTTCTTGAGTGTCATTCCATGTCAAATCTACACAATTTTTAGTAAAAATCAGAATGACCCCCCAGAATTTGATGATTTTTAGCACACATGCAGACTTCATAGACATATAAAAAAAGAGTCATTTCTTAGTGATCTTACATCATCGGTTCAAAAGTTAATAAATTTTAAAATGTAAATTTTTTAAAAAACAGTAAAACAGGTTGCTGTAAAACAGTAACCTGTTCAGTTGCAGACCTGAACTTAAACTCATTTTAAGCTTCCAGGGCTTTCATATGATATAAACATCATGGAGTTTATAATAACATGTTTTTTAAATATTTTTGAAATTTGAATTTCTCAAAATGACAATTTTAAAATTTTGAAAAAATTCTTGAAATAAGTTTATATCATCCTCTAACAGCACCCAAAACCTTATTTTGGGATCTCTATGGGATCCTGAGGTATAGAAATTATAATGTATTCATGGTTAGAGGAAAAATGTGAAATCTTTCATATATATACAAATAAATATAATTATAATATATAAATATACAATCATATGTAATTATAATTATATTTATAGTTATATACATATATAATATAGTTAAATATATATAACTATAAGCAGTGTTAGGATTCGCCCAATTCGCAATGGTTCTGTAGAATTGATACCTAATATAGGTATGAGTTCTACAGTACCCGTGGAAACCGGCTGAAGCCCACCATTGATTAGGACATAGAAACTGTTGTTAGTTTATTTGAATCCCATCCCTCTGACTATAAGTATGTACTTTATTAAAAATCCTGTCTATCTCAAAATCCTAATTTTTTTTTTATTCAATCATACATAGAGTTTACCAGTTTAGAAATATGAAAGTAGCACATGTACAGAGATTACATCTGGCAGGCCATGAACTCTTGCACAGTCTCTTCAACTTTTCACAACTCATTGCCTTGTAAACTGTATGTTCGACCAGTTGGTGTGTTCGGGTTCACCTTCCAAATCACATTTGAAAAGGGAATCCACAGTACATCAGGATTTGTAGTGTATGAAAATGAAGGAGATTGTCCTTGAGGATGGAGGAATGTTACTTTTACTTTGTTTACATCTTCATTTTTATATAAAACACACCTTAGGTACCATTTGTCACCATAGACTCCAACCATATATCCAGCCATTTCACTGAAGCCCAACCTATTTGCATAACTTGCTACAGGAAAGATTGTTGATGTGGGTGTAGAAGAAAATGATTTGACCGTTACTTTTGTTCTACTCTTCGTGGGTACAAATGCTCAGAGATTTTGTGTACCTGAGATAGCTACAGTTTTGTTGTACTATTGAGCCAATTATTCTTCTGTTTGAATATACACTTTATGGTTTACATATGTGAAATCTATGTTGGAAATATTCTGATTTGCTCATTCAAGGAGATGTCCTTGTAGTCCGTATTTGGTCTTCATAAAGTTGCTGCAGGCTAGCCCTGGCTGCCAATCATTTTACTATGCCCCTCACCCCATCACATGGGCAGTGGCTGAAAAAATGCCATTTGGCTTCAACCCCAAAATCTTTATAGTGAAGGTACAGGTTTAAAAAGTTTTTTTATTGTTCTATTGGGCTTTTGACCAATCTGAAAAATAGTATATTTTTTTGGAAATGTACCTTTATCAAATGGTACCTCAGCTTTGTTTTAGCTAAAAATGAAGGTGTAAACAAAGTAAAAGAAACGTTTCTAAATCCTCAAGGACCATTTTCTTCATTTTCATATCGTACAAAAAGTGGTATACTGTGGATGCCCTTTTCAAATGGGATCTGCAAGGTGAACTGCATTACACCAACTGGGGGTTATATATATATTCATTCTTGCGCATGTATTCATTCTTAGGATACATGCTATCCTATCCTATCCCATCCCATAAAGAAAAGGTTAATAACTTTTGAACCAATGAAGTAAGACCACTAAGAATTGACATTTTTTCATATGTCCATGAAACCTGCAAGTGTGCCAAAAGCCATCAAAATCAGGAAAAGGGGGGGGGGGGGGGGCATTCGGATCACTGTGTTGATTTGACATGGAATAACTGATTTAGAAGTCCCTCCAGAGTGATTTCTAAATGAGTTGAGAGCTGTGTGGGTCTGACTAAAACTTCTTTGAAATCAGATTGGCTAGATTTTGATCAAGCATTCTAGGAGGTTTCTAAGTGATCACAGTACTTCCTTTCAAACATTTAAAATTTTTCTTTATGTGAGGCTCTGTATTAGCACACGGCCCAAATGCTTCCACTAAATCCAATCGTATTAAAGGAAGCCCTGCCTTTCATAATTAATTTTTTACATATTTCCTATCTATTTTTGCACAGTATTCCTAAGGATGTCTTATGATTATTCATATCATTTTAATTCTTTGGTGGACTGAGGTGAGTTTAGTTTCACAGACTTTTAAAATTTTATGAATAGAACCCTGACCAGTAGCCAAAATTTGTTGGTTTGATATAGACATGTAAAATTTCTTAGGGCAGAAAAATTGTGGATCTTTTACACATTGCATGTTATGTTATTGAATCATCATTTGGTAAGTCAAGTTTCTGTAGGTATTTAGCTCTATTAAAGCCTTCGATTAATTAAAGGAGTTTTTCAGAAACTTTCAAAATTTGCAGGCCTCTTTTCACAAGAAAATCTCTGTGGTAGATCTTCTATTTTCAACTTCTGGTTTTAATTGCTCTAAATTTGCTACAAGAAAAAGCAACAAATTTTTAGACTGAAAAAACTTTATGACCTAGCCTCCACATTTCTTATGTAATCTGAATACAGTGATTTCTGATTCTCGAAGTCTGTTAAAAAATATGTCTGATGTAGACTATTTGTACTATTGTGTTGAGATTTTACTCTAAAATGCCAGTTTTCTCCCTTTGATTCTTCAGTTTGTTCTATAAAGAAGCTCTACACTACAGGTATAAAAGATGCTTTATATGCTCAGCAATGAAAATAAAGGGCATGACAAGCACCTAATTATTTTAAGTTTTTAGTTGATTTCTATTTTTAGCTTTTTGCAAATATTATAAATCTTCTCTTGCTGCTCACTAATGTGTGAGAATTATTTCTTGCTTTAATTGTCTAGGAATGTAGTTGATACAAGGCTTCCAAGATGTAAAAAATGAAGGTGAAAAGAAATATAAGTAATGTTTTGTCAGAAATTCAGATAATTCCAAATTATATCTTGTACCTTCATGAAATGTAACATGTCGTGAGCATTGCAATTATAAATGGAGAGAATGTAATATTTTATTCATAGGTATAAATGCAGTTATGTTCACAATTTAATGCAAATTTATGTTAGCATATTCATGGTGTTGTGTAGCATTTTCTTGATCCTCAATTTACCACTTTAATATCTGATCTATTTTTAACTGATGATTTTGTTCAGAAACCTGAAAGTGGGTCTGAATTTTATCAGAATCTTTTTAAAAAAACATGAAGTTTGTTGACAAAGTTAATAAAATTTGAATAAAATTACTTTAAATTCTCTCTGTTTTGTTTTCTTATCCATTCACAAATGTTATAGATTGTAACTCTCTTCCTCAAGATATGGAATATTTAAAAATTCCAAATGCTCCTAATTCATACAATACACCCTGAATATCTTGAGTGTTCTGATTTTTTGCATTCTGGTATAAGCTGAATAATCCATTATAGTTAACTGCCTTATACCAGTGTGTAAATATTTGATACTCCAGTGAGATTTATATAAAATAATTTTTTTGTACAATTTAATTTGATAGAACAATAACTTGTTTGTTAGGCAATATCTTTTTCTTTTTGTCACATTTGCTGGAAATAAAGCAATAAATGTTTCGCCAGTGTCATGGTCTGAGGTTATGCATACAAGATAGAGAAAAAATTCTTTTTCTTATTCCTGTCAAGTGTGCTTCTAAGAATTTAAGTTAATTATTGTACATAATGTGTGAAATTTCCTTAATTTGGAAGAAGATGAGAAAGGAAAAATAGTTTTGGGGGAAGTAATTTACAAAAAAAAACCCATAACATGTTTGTATATGAATTAAACAGTATAAATTTCATGTAGGTAATTTATGTGACTGCAGATATTGTTTTTGATTTTACTTATACTTTTAAAATATTTAATTTGTGCATGTATTAGTGTTCTGTATACTATGCATATGTATTTCTTAAATCACTATTTTGTTAAATATGGGATTAAACTTTTGCTATTAGTCCAAGTGCATACATTTATGACTGCAGAATAACATATTTCATACTCTGTTATAAAAAAATATTTATACTGACAATTGCTTTTCTATCTCATTGTTAATGAAGTGGTAGGTGTGATATTTATTCTCTAACCAAGAAGTGTTATAATACTAGGTATAACTTAATCTTCATCTGATTTCGTGTAGCACTGAACTGTATTGTAAAGTTCTGACCATAGAATTCCAGTCTATGTGGATATCTTATTAAGCTTATAGTTATATGTAATGAAAAATTTTACCTTATTCTGGAAGAACAAAATGGTTTACCAATATTCTCTGAATCACATAATTAATTTATTTTAATAGCCAGTATAAAGGTATCTTAAGATGGTCAGAATGTAATTTGAATTATTCTTAATTTTTCTAATTTCATTTTTCTGATTTTTATAATGCTAACCGTTAAATTTTCTTCATTTATAGCAAAACTTTTTTAATATTATCGACAAGTTTGAAGAGTGTTTAAAATAAGTCCCCAATTCATATTTTTGGTCCCAGTGTACATTTTGTAGGCATGCATATTTATTTCAAGTGCATTTATTATGTAGTAGTGCCCTTTGTGCTTACAGAGCTCCCTGAGTACATGTATGTAAATCAGAATTGGAAAAATATTTGCAGTTCTAATCACACTATCTTAAAGATTGTTATAAGTCGTTAGCATTTCTATAGTCATAGACTTCGGTAAAGGCTCTTTGGCTTAACATCCACTGTGAATATAATAGAAAATAAATACATTTTATCGATGGAAATGCATAAAGGACCATTTTCTATCTATTTGAAAGACACCCGTCACTGACTGCCTGACAGATAACGCACTAACAAAACTGCAGGACCTAAAGGGCTAAAAATTTTGCATGGTGATTCTTTTTAGTGTAAGGGTGCACTAAGAAAGATGTTTTAAAAATTCTTAGATTTTTTAGAATTAAATTTTTAAGCTGTTTTTGTAAAACTTTTTAAAGTTTGCATTTAAAATAATAATTTGAGGGTTATAAAATTTATTTCACGAGAACGATCATAAAAATTTCTTTAAAATGAAATCTTTTTCGAATCTTTATCTCCATTTTTTTCATTTTTGGTGAATTTTTAATGATTAATTTTTAGAATTTAATTTATTAAGTGCTGATCACGAGATTTCTTTTCTTTTTGTGATACTTTAAATTAATTTTGCTTCACGTGTATAACAACGAAATAAATTCACAAAAAATTATTAAAATACAGTAAAAGATAAAATTTAACATCTAGACCAATTGACATGGAAGTTTTTTAAGAATATGAACTGATAGATCGCATTTATCCAGTCATTGCTCAAATACACAATAAGCCTATAAAATGGTTTTGCGAAAGGGCCATTTTGACTCCATAAAACGATCAAGCTGCGTTCATTAATTACATGTTGCTAAAGTCCTTTGACGAAGAAGAAATGGTCTACAAGTCGATAGACGCTGTCTTTAATTCAGATGATGCCGTTAACTATTCGGTAGAGTTTTTAAATTCCCTTAAACCGCCGGGTCTTCCATTCCATAAGCTCTCTTTGCGGAAGGGCACACCCATAATGCTCCTTCGGAATTTTTTTTTATTATTTATTTCCAATGGCAGAGAGTTGACAGAATAACAATAAATAACACACACACAAAAAAAAAAAGAAGAAATAGAATAGAACTTGAACATAAAAAGTCATTTTCTCATAAGATGTCTTATCGCCTCCCAATATCTCTCGGTGACAGAAGTTCCACGAAGAGCTCTACAGTGGAGAATGTGGTGGCTATCCATAAGAAAATACAAGCGTCTAGAGCCTCACCGTTTCACATTTCACATTTGACCAGTGCGCATTTCTCCTCGCGCATAGCTCGACTTTGGGTAGAATGAACCGGTGAAACTGAAAACAATTTCTCGCCTGTGTACAGACGAGAATTGTACGGAGTATCAGCTGATGATATTAAAAATTCGTTTAGTGTTAGACTTAACACTACAAACTTAAAAATAGAGTCTTATTACTTTAGCTTCTAATTCGGAACAGTGTTTAACACTACATAAAAAGATATTTCGTATTTGTGTAGTTTGTAAGCTGCAGGAAAATAAAAGTTTTCCCTTTCATCATTTTTAACATCCAAAACGGTTGCGCACACATAAAACAATATTATTTTAAATTTAGCATTTAACCATTAGGTATTAAAAATTTGAAATTCTATATCTATTAATCCTGAAATTTAAAACAAATTTATACTCAATTTGTACAAATCTTATTTTATTTAAATTTTATTATTTAAATTAGTTTTATTAAATTTATTTCCTATTTAGCCATTATACTTGTTAGCAAATTACACTTATGATAGATATTTCTGGTTTGTTGGATTTGGCCTATGATGACCAGTAGTTCACTGTTTAATTATTAATGTTATATGTTTATATCAATAGTATTTCTTTCATTCTTTCTTTACATTCAAGAATTGAAAACTTTTTACATAAATGATTACTAGTGATTACTTTGCTGTAATAAGAGAAAGTAAAAAAACATTTCTGCTCACATTCCACAAAATAAATTGTTTTAATACAATAAATTCACTATTGTATTATTTATTCCATTTTTTTAAATATGGTAATTTGGTTCCAGATTTATATGTTTGGTCTTTCTGCTTAAATATCGATTTGTGTTTCTCAATTTTGCATTTGTATGCCCCATATGTATTATTTGGTAGTTAACTAATCTATCCAGAATTTTAAGATGATATGCCAGGTTGTAAAAAAATCATTTTTTTTTAAATCAAAAAATCAGATTATTTTGATTTAAATCCAATTTTTATGATTTAAATCAGATTTCTTAAAATTAAAATCATATTTTCTTAAAGCAAATTAAATCAGATTTTTTTTAATAAGTTCAATTACTACTCTATGTTTAGAGAGCTGGTAAATACCCTTTTAATAGTATAAATCTGCAAATAAAATATTTTTTTGTTTGGCATGCAAATAACTATTCTAAAGTAATTTTGTCCTAAGTGGATAACTTAGGGAGCATAACATAATTGGCAGACCATATAATGACTTACTTTACAAATTTTAAAACAAAGATTTTAGATATAAAGCTTTGCAGAAATGCTAATTATACGTAATAACAATATTATTTATTTTTATTTATTTAAAGATTTGATAAATGCCAGTTTGGCAGCCTTTTCCACCCCTGATTGATTTCTTAATTTACTATGTATAAAACCAAAGGATGAAAACATTCCGAAGAGTGACTGAATAGATAAGAATGCTCATATAAAGGACAAAATGAAGAAGAAATGCTGTACAGACTAAGAAAAAGGCAGCACTACTGAGAATTAGATTTTCAAGAGAATTTCTAGGGTTTAAGTTAAAAAAGGATTAAAATCAAAGATTTTTTTTTGAAAAAAATCACTTGATTTAAATCATTGACACCTTGTTATATGCAGTCAAACTTCCTTAATAATATATCTGTCATATATAGCCCACTTTCTTAAATTACTTATATTCACAATATTAACTTTATTTTCAGTTTTTAATTTCATGATTAATTTTGATTTTTAAAAAAAGTCAAACTCCCTTAATACAAATATATTTAACACTAGATTTACCACACCAGTTAAAATGAGACTGGTTTTACAATTTTATTTTAAATCTGTAAATTAACATATGAATTATATTAAAATCAATATAATTCAACTAATTTATCATCTTTTTAAAAATATATAAAGACTGAAATCCTCCCTAAGCACTTTTTCTAATGACCAGTCATAAATTGGTAAGATACTTTAATTGCTGGTAAATCTAGTGTTACTACAACAACATAAGTAGTGTATATTGAGAATAGTTTTTTTCTTGAAATTATGTTAAAACTTTTAACCTTATTACGACAACAATAGAAGAATCTCTGTTGATGTCATTTTTTAAAGACCTGGTTAGAAATGTGAAAGAAATCTTTGTCAATGTATATAATAATTTCTACCAGTGATGTGATTGTAGTTATGTATTACAGTTGTCAGACTAATGATTTATTATTTTTTACATCATATTAATAGATCATCAACCCATTTTACCAATAAAAAGTCTTTAATAGCACTGCTAAATGTAACAAAAATGCATGATAAATTGCAGTGATTAATGTATATTTGTAATTGTCAATTCAAATGTATTGTACAAGTCTATTCAAATCAGTTCTTTAGGTCAAGGCCTTGATTGATTTGACTAAAACACAATAATTTTGACTTCAGTTTTATATAGAAATTAAAAATTTGTATTCAAAATTTATAATTTTGACACATAATTTAAAATAATTAATTGTAGTAATTAGTTACTTTTTTAAGTTTTTATTATTTTCATGATTAATATTAGTAATCCATAGATTAAAGAGTCCTAAATTAAATTTACTCTAGAGATGAAAAAGTAATGTTATACAGCAAACTCAGTAACTTAGTCATAGATTAGTCGTAGAAAAAAATTTGAGTATACTCAGCCATAATACTTTTAAATGTCACAGTATATTTATTATAACAAGAACAAGTTAATATTTATGTAAGCAACATTTTCATTTTTACCTTTTCAATATACAATTTTTAATGTACACAGTTTCGACACAAACTTGGAAAGCATTCTAAGATTTTAAAAACAGAAGAATCAAGTTCTATGATGCACACACAAAACAAACTTTGCTAAAAGACAGTCTTAACTTCTGGAGAACTCTTGAAAAAATGTGAAGCTATATTTTAAATTACCTTACTAGTAACCCTTGTGGCTCATAACCAGAGATAGAGCTACATCATCTCCATCTAAAGTTTCACGAGTACTGTTGTCTTTATCAGATACTTTTTTCTTTTTTGTTGAATGGATCATTCTCTGTGGTATGATATTTTTATTTCCAGGAATGTTTGAAGTGTGGGGAAATGTTTTACTAGTGTTAATCGCTTTGATTGCATTTAATTTTGCAGGTAATGATTTCACAATTTGTCTCATTAGAGCAAATTGTTCTGGTGTTTCAATACATCGAATCACATTTGTGTATTCATCTATAAGAGATTTTTTATCTTCTTCATTTACCTGTACATTTATTCTACTGCTCCTTTCACTTAATTTCTGTACAATGCCATCAGATTCTGCACAACTTTCATCTATCACCATTTCTTCTGTGTTGTTTTCATTCTGTTTAGATACTTCTGAAATATTTTTTGTACAAAAATAATGAATATGTTTGCACATATTCCCTTTGATAGCAGAATCCATGCAAGAGCATTTATATTCGTGAATACAAGCCTTGCATTCAAAGCATTTTAAGTGGCAGCTATTGCAAGCGCTTACTTTAGAAATCTCATAGATTTCATTTTGGTTTGATGAACAAATGAGCCACTTCCCATCTTTCTCACCAATTTCGGATGTGATACTTAAGCTTGTTGTGTGCCTGCTACGCAAATCTTTCAGTTTACTTGAGATTTTACCCTTATTAAGTATAACCAGTCTGTCAAACAATTTATCTTTTACTAACTTCATCATAGCATGAATGGCTTTATCTAGCCTTTTAGTGTGCTTTTGGTGCAAATAAATGTACTTTAAGGTTCTATGCATACGTTCAATGTGCATGTTGGTATTTAAACCCCCATGTACTCGAAAGCAATATGCCCAATTTGACACCTTCTGTACATAATAACTTTCAAAGTACTTTCCAAATTCTTGTGTGTCAGGATCACTATTCAGTACATTTAATGCTTCCTGAAGTATTGTGTGAAATGTTTGTACATCTCGCTCTAGCATGAGTGATCTAATTATCTTGTATACATTAGCTTTTTTCTCTGTATCATTAATTTTTTTTAGATTTTTACGCCAGGCTCTGTCGACATGCCAGGCACAAAAAAGTCTCTGTTTTGGGGTACTCATTTCAAGTACCCATGCATTATAAAAAGCCTCGGCCATATCTGACATAAAAATGTTTGGAGTTAATACCCCAACTTTATCCTTTATTAGTGAGAAGAATTTTGATAGTACTAATTCATCACATCGATTAGAGATCATAAATGCACAGGGAAAACCTTGGCATATGTCATCCAGTACAAGTAAGGTGATTAACTGGTATCCATAACCATTTACACCATGTGTGCTATCTGTGCATATACAATCTGATCCAAATTTTTTTAACAAATCAATTTGCGCATCATTCATAATGGCCAATAAAAAATCATCTTTATCAAGAAATGCACAATCTGACATTTCCCCACGAGGCTTATAAAACAGGACACATGAGTTCTCTGAATTTAACATTTCTGTCACCCATAGATGTACACTTACATAATCATTTGAGTGTTTAATTACATCTGAAGACAAATTGAAACTTTTCTCAATATTGTGAAGGTCTTTTTTGATTAACAAGTGTAATCTTTGAAGATCTCCACTTAATGATGCCCTTATCTCATCTAATATGTGATCAAATGGAATTTTTGAAGCTATTTTTACAGCCAAAGATTTTCTTTCCTCCTCTGTAAGAACAAGGTGTCCTAAATCATTTTTATGCCCAACATGAGTACTCTGAAAATAAACATTACATTCCCCACTTACTGACTGGATTACTTTTATTGATGCAGGACAATATGCATCAATTTTTTTACTCCCTAATAATTTTAAGTGTCTCATTCCTGTACTCTTTGATACAAAGTTCCCCGAGCGATGGCACTTAAAATAGTGTTTAACATTACCATTTAATGTGGTTCCCTTGTTGCTGTATTTAATAAACTTTGATTTTGTTTCCATTTCAATTTTACTTTTCCATGATTCAAAATCTGCCAGTGAAGTGAACTTCAGCTCTGAAATTGCTGTTTTTTTATCATGAATACTTTCAAAGTGATTTATTATTGTTTCTTTATCAAAACTCTCATTACATAAAGGGCACTTAACTGGATGTATGGGTGGCGTAGTTGATTTCACACACTCGGAATTACTCTCATGCATTTTACTATGCCGAATCAAACTAAATTTTGAGGCAAAGGACTTGTGACATACCAGACAAGAAAATTTTCCTACTTTTTTTTTTATTAAGGAATTGCAATTATCCGGATGAATTTTCCGAAGATGCCGAATCATGCTAAACATTGACATAAAAGATTTGTTGCATACATAACAAAAAAAATTCACCGTTTTATTATCATCCCCAACGTTTGAATTGGATGAACTTGGATCAGAACGTATGTTCTGATCAAAAAATGGTCCTGAAAAGGACCTTTGTTTGTCGATTTGATCAGACATGATAAAAAAAACAATCTATAAAATAATACTAGCGAGCACTATAGCGTCTGCAAGTAAACTAAATGCTCCTAGCGTTTCCCACTTCGGGAATGGCGGGAATGACATCATGCGCAAGTATGGCTGCGCACTGGTCAAATGTGAAATGTGAAACGGAGAGACTCTAGACGCTAGTTAAGAAAATTGCCACAGCAGATGGTACAGTGTGGCGCGGGCATCAGACCAATGCGATAGAGGTGCGCAGCCAAGCAGTCATATGCTGTGAAAAGACGGAAACGCGCCACAGCCTCAAGGCGTGGCCAGTCCGGGATGGTGTTTGGCTTAAGATTTTTCCACTGCTTACCAGATGTCCTTTCCATTAGATCTGAATGGAAATTAGTGGAGACTTTTCTTTTAACAAGTCGTTTTACAGTTGAGAAAGGAACCGGGTTGGTTAGTTGAACAGCTTTTAATTTCATTTTTCTAATTTTTATAATTCTAACCCTTAAATTTTCTACATTTATAGCAAAACTTTTTTAATATTATCGATAACAAGTTTGAAGAGTTTTTAAAATAAGTCCCCCATTCATATTTTTGGTCACAGTGTACATTTTTTAGGCATCCATGTTTATTTCTAGTGCAATTATGTAGTAGTTCCCTTTGCGCTTACAGCGCTAGCTGAGTAAATGTATGCAAATCAGAATTAGAAAAATATTTGCAGTTCTTATTACATTATCTTAAAGATTGTTATAAATCGTTGGCATTTCTCTATTGTGATAGACTGTGGTAAGTTCTCTTTGGCCTAATATCCACTGTGTATATAATAGAAAATAAAGACTATCCATAGAAAAGGAGCATTTTCTATCTATAAAACAGTTCCGTAGCTAACTGACTGACTGACATACAACGCACAGACCAAACCCCTTGACCTAAAGGGCTGAAATTTTGCATGGCGATTCTTCTTATAGTGTAGGGGTGCCCTATAAGAGATTTTTGAAAAATTCTTCTTAGATTTTTTAAAATTAAAATTTAAGCTGTTTTAGTAACTTTTTTTATGTTTGCATTTAAAATAATAATTTGAGGGTTATAAAATTTATATCACAAGAAAGATCATAAAAATTCCTTTCAAATGAAATCTTTTACGAATCTTTACCTCTATTTTCTGATTTTTGGTGAATTTTTAAAGATTCATTTTTAGAATTTAATTTATTAAATGCCGATCACGTGATTTCTTTTTCTGGTACTTTAAATAAATTTATCGTCACGTGCATAACAACTAAATAGACAAAAAATATTTTTTTTCCTGCTAATGCGGCAGACGATTAGACATTATTTTGTCTATAAAAATATCCCTTACGATTTTTTAAAAAAAATATTTTTTTTCTACATCAATTGTACATATTGATCGTCGTATTTATTATAAATATATATATATATATATATATTTATTTATTTATTTATTTTTTGGCATTAATTGCATACATTGACCGTTGTATTTAATTTGAATGTACTCCGTAGCGAAGTGCGGGTTTTCAGCTAGTCTATCTATATAAATGTTCAGTGACAGACTGACAGATAACACACATACCAAACCGCTGACCTAAAGGGCTGAAATTTTGCATTGTGATTCTTCTTATAGTGTAAGGATGCACTAAGAAAGATTTTAAAAAAATTATTCGTAGATTTTTTTAAAAATTAAATTTTAAAGCTGTTTTTGTAACACTTTTTAAAGTTTGCATTAAAAATAATTTGAGGGTTAGAAAATTTAATTCACGAGAACGATCATAAAAATTCCTTTAAAATGAAATCTTTTTCGAATCTTTATCTCCATTTTTTTTATTGTTGGTGAATTCTTAAAGATTAATTTTTAAAATTTAGTTTATTAGCTGCTGATCACGAGATTTCTTTTCTTTTTGTGCTACTTTAAATTTATTTTGTTTCACGTGTATAATAACGAAATAAATTGACAAAAATATATTGAAATGCGGTAAAAGATAAAATTTAACCACTAGACTAATTGAGAGGGAAGTTTTTTATGAATAGGAACTGATAGATCGCATTTATCTAGGCATTGCTCAAATACACAATATGCCTATAAAACAGCGTTGCGAAACGGCCATTTTGACTGCATAAATCGATCACGCTGCGTTCATTTAATAACATGTTGCTAAAGTCCTTTGACGAGGATGAAATTGTCTACAAATCGATAGACACTGTCTATAATTCTGATGATGCCATTAACTATTCGGTAGAGTTTTCTAAATTTCCTTAAACCACCGGGTCTTCCATTCCATAAGCTCTCTTTGCGGAAGGGCACACCCGTAATGCTCCTTCGGAATTTAAAACCACCGAAATTGTGTAATGGCACTGGACTACAAGTCAAAGCCCTGCATAAAAATTTAATCAAAGCCATTATTTTAACCGAGTGTGCTCAAGGAGAAAAAATGTTCGTGCCACGCATTCCTCTAATACCATGTGACCTCCCCTTTAACTTTTAGAGACTACAATTTCCCTCAAAGTATACTTCGCTATAACGATAAATAAGTCTCAAGGCCAAACTTTAAAATCCGCTGGCGTAGATGTAAGAGAAAATTGTTTCTCCCACGGTCAGTTTTACGTAGCTTGCTCAAGCGTAAGTTCGCGGACGAGCCTGTTAATATTAGTGTCACCCAATCAAGAAAAAAAAATTGTTTCTAAGGAAATCCTCTATAAAGAAATTTCATTATTCTTTCATTGTAACTATCCTAAAATCTACTCCGTAGCGAAGCACGGGTATTCAGGTAGTTAAGAATAAATTTTAATTTAGAAGCTAACTTAAAATTGAATATCCATCCCGCAAAATAGAGAAAATTTAAAAATTAATGACAAATGAGAAAGACTTGCCGAAATGAGGATATGTATAAAATCGTTTCCAAAGTTTTTTAAAAATACAAAAATGCAAAAACATAATTTTTAGAACAATTGAACTTTAATTCAAAACTTTACTTAAATTTAAACGCCACTCCACTCCCTCCCCGAAAGTAATTTTTTTATAAATATTGATAATAAAAAATGAAAAACATGAGAAAATTAGAATACACCAATATTTTTTTAATATAGAAATGCCAAAAAATACAATTTTTTTCAAAAGTACCTTTAATTATATTACATTTTAATTAGCAGCAATCACCCAGCACTCCCTCTTGAAAACTTTTTTTATTCTGTAAAGTAAAGATTTACAATAGGAAAAGATCTTTGAAATGTACAAATAAAGCGTTAAAACAATTTTTTTCAATTCATTAATCATTTTTTACGGGTCGGTGAAGATGACATTTCAGTACGAAAATATCCTGTTCATAAACAAACACCTTCTCTCACATCATGAAATGAGGGAGCACGGTTACCGCAAATTAGGAGGTAACCGCAGAGAAATTTCTATTGCCTCACTTGGCGCATCGTTATGAGTATCATAATTGGACCAAAATTTTAATTAGAAAGAATGCAATGTAATTATTATTCTACTGATCTGTATATATATGTAATTTCTTTTGCTTTTGAGATTGGTAAATTCTGTTCCTATACTATAATACCGAGCTGTGTGAAAACTGTATATGTGTCTCGTCTCAAGTCACACCCCACATTTGGAATATTTTGTTTGTAACCCGGAAAATCTGAAAAATTTACAAAATATATTGCGTGAGAGATAACTAGGGTAAAGTTTAAGCAGTTCTTAATTAGTTTTTTTAAATATGAAAATTTAAAACTGATTTTATAACTAATTTTTAAGGAGCATCGCATGATAGTACATTTATTTTTTTATAATTTGTATGACGTTTTTATAATCTAGTAATACAATATTTAAAAGGTGTTTATATGACAAAGAACTTGTCAGCCATGTATTCCACACGTATAGCACATAGGGTACAAGAGGTCCACAGATAACTGTTTTTGAAATATTTGAAAATGTAAAGGATCACATAAAAGCACTATTGTACAGCAGATGAACGGAAATACGAAAATAAGAAAAAAAGCGTGATGGTACAGTGTTAATATATCTCATTCAAATTCCTTTATCCTCTCTTTGCAGGTTCTTGGTACAGATTGCTAGATACGAAACTGAAATGTTTGTGGTACACACAAATTCAGAAAGTCTACGTATTGATGGCAGTTACAGTTTTCTAATCGTGTAAAGGAACGTCGGCATGCCAGAAGAGAAAATGTGTATTTCCAGCGTAAATATACATTCCAATGAATGTCATTCCTGCGAGAACTCCATTGGAAGCCGAAACTGAATGAACTGCACTCCATTAGAGACGTAGAATCAGTCTAAACTTTACAAGTTTCCGTGCAGATTTCCCATCTCGCGGAAGAAAAAAATTTTAAATGTAATTTATGTGATAGTACATTTTCACAATCGACCGCCTTAAATATGCATCATTCGTACCACATTATTGATAATTCACGGTGTACCCATTCAGAACAACCGTTCACTTGCACTGTATGTGAGAAAATATTTCCTGTACAGAGTAATTTTAAAACACACTTCCGCACCCACACAGGAGAGAGAACTTTCGTGTGCACTGTATGTGAGAAAAAGTGTTCTTCACTGGGTGATTTAAAAAAACATCTCCTAATCCACACGGGAGAGAAACCTTTCGCATGCACTGTATGCGGGAAAACATTTTCTCGACATGATACTTTAAAAAGACATCTCCTTACCCACTCTGGAGAGAAGCCTTTTGCATGCACGGTATGTGGGAAAACGTTTTCTACTCAAAGTAATTTAAAAACACATCTCCGCACCCACACGGGAGAGAAACCTTTCACCTGCACTGTATGTGGGAAAACATTTTCTATTCAGGGTCATTTAAAACCACATCTCCGCACGCACACGGGAGAGAAACCTTTCATCTGCACTGTATGTGGGAAAACATTTTCTATTCAGGGACATTTAAAAACACATCTCCGCACGCACACGGGAGAGAAACTTTTCGCCTGCACTGTATGCGGGAAAACATCTTCTACACATGATAATTTAAAAAGTCACCTCCGTACCCACACAGGAGAAAAACCTTTCGCATGCATTGTATGTGAGAAAAAGTGTTCTTCACAGAGTGATTTAAAAAGACATCTCCTAATCCACACGAGAGAGAAACCTTTCGCCTGCACTGTATGCGGGAAAACATTTTCTAGACATGATACTTTAAAAAGGCATCTCCTTACGCACACTGGAGAGAAACCTTTCGCCTGCACTGTATGTGGGAAAACATTTTCTATTCGGGGTCATTTAAAATTTCATCTCCGCACCCACACCGGAGAGAAACCTTTCGCCTGCACTGTATGCGGGAAAACATTTTCTAAACATGATAATTTAAAAAGTCACCTCCGTACCCACACAGGAGAGAAACCTTTCGCATGCACTCTGTGAGAAAAAGTGTTCCTCACAGGGCGTTTTAAAAATACATTTCTTTACCCCCACGAGAGAGAAACCTTTCGCCTGCACTGTATGCGGGAAAACATTTTCTTATCATGATAGTTTAAAAAGACATTGCATCCACACGGGAGAGAAACCATTCGCCTGCACTGTATGTAGGAAAATATTTTCTATTCAGGGTATTAAAAAAACATCTCCGAATCCACACGGGTGAGAAACCTTTCACCTGCATTGTATGTTGAAAACCATTTTCTAAACAGGGTGCATTAAAAACACATCTCTGCACCCACACAGGAGTTAACGACATTACTTCTGGTTTTTTATTTTGCCTAATATTTAATTGCAATTTTTAAGATTTGACTGATTTTTTTTCTACATCTGCTGTGTTCTGTAAATTAGGAAATAAATATGAATAATGATATATAAATAAATATTTTATGACTTCATATCAAGACTGGAGTAGTTTTCGCTTTTGTCTCTGTTTTAAACTATTTTAAATAAATTTAACTTTTATAATTTTATTAGAAGGGTTTTTCTGATGTACAGTTAAGGTTATATTTAATGCATGGACCATCTAATTATACTTTTATATTAGTTATCGTCTCAAATTTTTACGTATAAAATATATAATATTAATTTTGAACTTGTTTCTTGAAAAATGTTTAAAATATATAAATTACATGAAGTCTCGTTTATCAAATAATGGACTCTGCTGTGTCTTGCAAGATAATCATAGAGGAAACTCTTGGAAGTTACATTTCACATTATAATACGAAGTTGGACTGGTATTTAAAGCAATTTTTATGAATGTGTTTGTTTCGCGATTCGTTGGCTAGCTGACATATGCGATAAATTTTGTATATTAATCAAACTAAAATTTAAGTGTGTCGTACGCGAAAACATGAGTGTACCTAAAATTCATAAGATTGTGGGGAAGTCAGTAAAAAATTTATTTTGCAGAAACGACGTGGTCTAAAGGAAACTGCTATCTCCTTTGGAGAAATTTCTAAAATTTAAGGAAATCATTTTAAACTTTCAGTTACACACGTTGCAGGATAAAACTTCAATGTTTGTAAATGATTTAAATGAATATTTTTTAAACAACCCATGCAGATAAAATGTGGATAAGTTGTGGATATTCGGAATAAAATAATTGATGAAATGATACGTTTAGGTGAACTAGAACAGGATTCATTAAGAGAACTCTAATCCCGCAATTTATGAGTTTTTTTTGCCCCAGCAAAAGTTTAAAAAAATTATTAAGGTAGGATTTCGGTTTTTGAGATTCTCTCCCACCGCATGGTTTCGTGGTCGGGACACTGACGAGTTGGAGGGGGGTCGATACCTACTACGCCATGCAGACTGCAGGGAATGCGGCACTCGTCTCGTGATGTATAGAAAAATATATGCAAGACAGATAAAGTAAATCAGCAACCTGAAATATGAAATGAAAATTAAATGTGCTGAGAACAGTCTGACTCGGTTGACTTTAAAAAAAAATTAAATTTTCGCAGGCTGCAAATGACAGCGAGAGTTCGAGCTCCTTTTTTTAGAGATGGTCATAAATACTTGTAGTATAATAATTTCGCAACTTATTACAAAATGAACTTACTGCGGTTACAACATCCCCAGGTTATTTTTCCCCGACATATTTCTGCAGATCGGTGGCTCTTATTCACACAAAATTCCTTCAGCCGTGCCTTCCGAGTGGGGTTATCGAATATTCCCATGGAAACAAATGAAATGACAACTACCATATTTACTTCCAGTGCCCCAATTTACCTACTACCTCAACGTTAATTTGAAGTGTTTGTTTAAAGATTACCCGGGATTCTTAATTCAAGCGAGAACACCGCCAATCGAGCTCATGAAAATATGAACAATGTAGAAAAATAACTCTTCACAATCTGTATGGTCCAAAGATTGTGAAGAAAGTTTGCTGATGGTTTGTTGTGCATATTCGACTGAAATAATTACGATTTCTTCTTGAACACATATGGGGCTCTTTCGCTAACATAAGTATTCTAAAAACACTCTTATAAACGTATTTACATTTGACTACAAACACTTGACAAACTTTAAAATTTGTATTTTCTCGTATCCAGAAACATTACAGCGTGGAAAAAATTTAATATAGGTTCCCTAGAATACAGAAGTAGTTTACAGTTTGTTTCATGGGGGTATCCATCTCTAAAGTGGTGAACTCTTACTATAACTGTATGTACTGCGTCAGGGAAAATACTTAAATCCTTTCGGCATACAGATGTTCTACACTTATTAAAACAACAAGAACACGAACAACGACAGGAAAATATTCCCCAAACCCCATGGTGCCGAAACCCGGGATACTAATCTTCAGTCTAATCTACGAATCGAAATGGATAAACTCATACGAAAAAGATCAGCAATCAAGGGTAAGTGTACCCGACTTACTTGTAGTATTGAAAAATTAACGTCTTACGATGACGTCACGATTCAAATCTATGCCACACAAGCCAACGAGTTGTGGGCAGAACTGTTAACTATACATGATGAAATTATGTGTACATGTAAGGAGAAATGCATTCAAGAGAACGAAAATGAGTTTAATACAATCGCGGAAAAAATAGATACGTTAAAAATAAACATAGTGCATATGTTTGAAGAAGAAAATAAATCGGTTGAAATCGAAAGTAGTGGTAGAAATAATGTACATTGTAATATTAAATTGCCGAGATTAGATTTGCCCTCGTTTGCAGGTAATTTTACAGATTGGATTTCTTTTCGGGATATATTTGTGTCAACCGTTCATGATAATTCTTCCCTAAGTAATGTGCAAAAATTGCAATACTTAAAATTATCGTTAAAAGGGGAAGCATCGACAATAATTCAGAATATTCAAATTTCGGATGCTAACTATACTAAAGCGTGGAAATTGATATGTGAACGTTTCGGAAATGTAGGTGAAATAATCTATTCGACACTAGATAAATTGTTTTCGCAGCCAGCATTACAAATCGAAAATGCACAAGGTTTGCGTAGAATGTTAGACGTTACGAATCAATACTTAGACATTTTAGAAGCATTGAACCAACCAATTCAACGTTGGGATACTATTCTGGTATATTTCTTGCGGAAGAAACTAGACTCTGAGACTTTAAAGGAGTGGCATCTGTCACATAAAGATCGTTCATTACCAGTGGCGCCGGAAGAGTCAAATATAGAGGGGGGCAAAGTAAAATCGATTAAAACTTTTACACCTTTATTATTAAAAATACATATATACGGTTATAAAAATAAACTTTTATGTTATTTTCTAATCGGAGAAAAGTAATGAGAGATTTCTTCTGTTTTGAGAAAATCTATTAATTACTTTTTCAATAAATGTCTTTATTTTTACTCACAGATTCTCTGTGAACGATAAGCATACAGAGACCAGAAAGTCTCGCTTGAGACATGGTTGATCTCAACCAGGTTTTTACCCGTCGGAGCGTACTAAAAGATCTTTCAATTGTTGTTGTGGTAGGAGGTAAGGCTAAAAACAAATTTAACTCTTTTTGATGCAAGGAAAGAACTGGCAATGTTTATCTATTAATTCAACAACCTGGAGATCAGTCTCAGTGTTGTTACTTTTGACTTTTGAAACACACATTTCTTTCCAAGTTTCGGCTTCAGAATTCAAATTTTCAATTTCATATAGTTTTGAGATGTTATGAATGTTTGATTTTAGCAAACTAAAGGTTTCTCCCTGTATTATTAGTTGCGGGTGAAATATAGACAAAGCAAATGCACTATTCGTCTCTTGGGAAAATCGGACTTCAATAGACTGTATAATTGAATCCAGATATGGAGTAAATAAAGAAATTCGAAAATAATTTTCAGCACTATCAGTAGAGTAGTTAGCCCTTTGCGTTTGCGTTGCAGCTAATCTCGGTATTTTAATATCAATGTCAAATTTTCTTCCGTCCAATATAAATTTTTGAAATATATCTTTAAAGTAATTCTCTGCATCAGCCCTGTCATCTTTCAGAATAGATAAAAGTAATTGAATATGTTTCTTCGTCGATAAAAGGTATATTGTTTTTGCTTGTAAAATATTACAATCAGGCTCCAGTTTGGCACTATAGTGTGAAATAATGTGCAAACACACAATAAATTTAGGAGTGGAAATTGCGCATAACAACTGGTTGGATTTCGATAGTGTATCTCCATTTATTTCCATCGTATATGATAAATGTTCTGGGGCGTTTCTTATTTCCTCAAAATGTTCCAAAAATATTCTAATAGACTTATACTTGGCAGACCATCTAGTTTCACAAAATAAGGGAATTTTGGGTACATATTTTCTCCGATATGGACTTTCGCGGAAAAAGTTAATGACTTTTTTATAGTAGCTACTGAATTTTGTACATCCTGGATTTTATTTAAGTCGTTGACCACCAAGTTAAGTCAGTGTGAAGCACAATGAAAATAGAGAGCTTTGTTATATTTCTCACGAATTATTTTCTGCACTCCGTTTTCGAGGCCTGCCATTGTTGCACAACCATCAAATCCTAATCTTACTACCTTTTGCATACTTAAGCATAATTTTCGAAAATTTGTAATATTGCTGATGATATACCTTCTGCATTCATGGAACTAAGTTCAGTAAATCCCAAGAATTCCTCACGTACTGAATTAGTATTTTTATCCACAAATCTTACTTCTATCGAGAGCTGCTCAACACCAGAAATATCAGCAGATTCAACAGCTAACAATGAAAAACCTTTACTGGCGTTCACTTCTGTAATAATTTCTTCTCGAATAATATCACCACAAATCTTAATTAATTCATTCTGAGTCTGGTGAGAAATATATTTAGCATTTTTTGCAGAATTTTCCAAATGATCTTTTAATACTAAATCTCCGCTCTCGACTCTAAAATTTAGGTGATCATCAAAATTTCCAGTGGTTTTACCGCGGAGAAGTAAATCGTGGGTACCACAAAAAATTATTGTGGAAATGATTGGCATAAGTTTTTCTCGATTAGACTTAACTTGTTCCCGTTCATAGCTACTGAGCTATTCAGTGACACAAGTACTTTTACCCTCCATAACATGTCGAAAGTTTACAGCTTTAACTGTCGATGAACGATGCCACTCCGAACACATATGTTCTTTTGCATTTTCATGGAAGTCTTTGTAATTCTTGAAAGGTTTTACAATGAAAGATCCAAAAAACCCTCTTCTTAAATTCGGTCGAAATTTAACACCAGTTTTACAAAGTCCACCCTTAAGTTTACTGGAATAAGCTAACCAATCGTAATTTTGTAACCATTCGTGACGAAAAACTCTTTTTCCATCTGAGTCCCTTTTAAAATTGTAACTTGAATAGGGAGCAAAATGTCGAGTCAATAACGCATATCTTGTTTCATCGGAAATAGAAGCATGCTTTTCAATAAAATCTCGTATATCTAAAGGATGAATATGAACAGTACGATTTTCACCAACACCAGATAATGACGTTCTATTAGATTCATGATCAACATCAGAATGTAATGACCCAAAACCTTCACTCACTACTGCTAAGCTAGTATCTATGTTAGTAGATGTACTAGGTTCTACTTCTAATAGTTCAAGAAACTTCGAGTTGTAATAACTGTCAGTTTTTTCTTAAAAAAATTTCTTATATCCATGATTTCTAAAAATAAAATACCTATTGACATTTTGGTATGTCTAGCAGCAAAAATAAAATATGATTTCATAAAATAGGAAAAATCGTTAAGCAGAATAGTAGAAAACTCCTAGGTTTTATTTCACTCTAATCCTTTGCCAGAAAACAACAATTGAAAAATGATACATATCATCTACAGTCGGCCGTAAAAATATATAAGCACCGGTACCCCTTTGAAATTTTACAAGATCCATGGTTTGCCGATTTTTTAGGGATGTGGTGGGGGAATGGAAAGGAATGACGATGTATTATGCTTTAGAATAATCCTGAGGATTATTCTAAAGTATAACACATCGTTGAAACAGATTGTTGACTGAGAACACTTTGTAAGTATCACTGGAGTTACGGTTGAATCTTTTATTTTTGATAATATAGTTGATATTACAGGAGGTACAATACGTTAAATAAGCTTATATTTTTAACTCTCAAGCATTTTGTGATTAAAGATGTTTTGATTTAGGATGGGAATTATTTCTAATGTCATTCCGTATCACTGGAGTTGCGGTTGAATCTTTTTTTTCTGATAATATAGTTGATATTACAGAAGGTACAATGCGTAAAATAAGCTTATATTTTTAACTCTCAAGCATTTTGTGATTAAAGGTGTTTGGATTTTTTAGGATGGGAATTCTTTCTAATACCATTCCGTATCACTAGAGTTGCAATATGTTTGGATTTTTTAGGATGGGAATTCTTTCTAATGCCATTCCGTATCACTAGAGTTGCAATATGTTTTGATTTAGGATGGAAATTCTTTCTAATGCCATTCCGTATCACTAGAGTTGCAATATGTTTTGATTTAGGATGGGAATTCTTTCTAATTCCATTCCGTATCACTGGAGTTGCAATATGTTTTGATTTTTTTAGGATGGGAATTGTTGTGTTTTTAGGAAGAACAAACAACAGATTTTTTTTTTAAATATATAAAATAAACCTTTTATTTTGTTTGTTGTTGTTGTTATTAAAAGGACGTTACATAGCTTTCTAAATTTTTAAAGAGTTCGTCAAAGTCTTCCGACATGTTTAAAAAGTTTGGAGCTTGAGGTTCTTCCAAACAAGTCTCCATGATCAATTACTCCAAATTGATTTTTTCAAAGTCCATTTGGCTCGTCGACAAGTCCATATCGATTTGTTCCAAATCCGTGTTCTTTATCGACAAGTCCATAGGTTCAGGGACATAATCTAATGTCTGGACATAATCAAGCGGAATCGGGGGTCCCAATTCCCGATTTCGAATGTCATTCTACATGTCGGCGAATTGGGGTATCAGATACAAGACTGTCTGAGGCGGATGAAAAGAATGTATTTCAAGTGGATTCGTTTGTGATTCGGCATCCATGACGACTGTGGACGGTGGTTCCGGTTCCGGATCCATGACGACGGTTCCGGTTCCGGTTCCGGATCCATGACGACTGACGACGACGTTTCCGGATCCATTTGGGGAGGTTCGAACGAGTGATACACATTACGAACCGGAGGCGGCGGAGGTACCATCATCAATTCGTCAAGTCTGTCCAATGCCGGAGTTTGGGGAACATTGTCGTAAATGTTCCTCTTCCGTTTCAATTTGGTCGTCTCCCTCCAATTCCTGCACTCGAAGGGCAATTGCAGGTCGGCTCTCACGACGTCCACAGAAAAGAGAGTCTTTTGGGCAGTCACCAGTACGTAGCACGTTCCCTCCGTCACCCGGTACTTGGATTCGGGTTCCAGGACGAAAAATTTGTAGACGAACTGGTCGGCGGCTCGGAATCCCCTGTTTCTTCGGACGACATCGAAAGATCTGGTCTTTTTTTCAGGCAACACGTAGAAGAAGAGGGGTACCGTCGTCGTCTGGTAAATGTGACAGGTCCCAGGTTCCACCACACGTTGTCCAAAAGTAAAATATTGTTTGACCACGAACGTGTTGTCGTACCTGACGAAGAAAGAATGAAAAAAATATATGGAATGAGCTCCAATATATAGATATATTTTTTTAAAAAATAGGTCGTATTCAAATCCCCATTCGAAATGGTACTTACCGAAAACGCACTCGAACGTCCGTGTTTTTTTTCCTGACACGTCGATCTAATTTCAGACTAGCGGCCACGGCGTCCCAGCTGACAAAATCGTAGTCATCCCAGCGGGTAAAGGATTGTCTGCCAGTCCTGTAGAAATTGGCGATTAAATTTTCACTCCTGTCTTCGAGGGGAACAAAAAATACCCTGTCGTCCTCCAAATAGGCCGTGGAAATCAAAAGTTTGCACGAATCAAAAATATTCCGAAACCCTCTCTTTGTTGCGGGGTGCTGCAGCAATCGGACGGTAGTCGATAGCTTGGAAGGGAAAGCGTCAGCCATATCGTTCACGAGCGAGCGAGTCGAATGGGATAAATGAGAGGATTGCAAATCGGTGTCGTCCTTTTATACGATCCGGAACCCGTTATCTGATAAGATATGACTTTCTATTTTTTTTTGTTTTTTGCTTCTTCTTTTTTTTTGTTTTTAGTTGTCCAATGTTGTGAAATTGTTTTTCATATCAAACAATTTTTTTTCCAAGTTTGTTCTCATATTGATTTTTAATAATTGTTAAAAAGGTTTCATTTAGGATTAGAATGCTTTCTAATACCATTACTGGAGTTGAATCCTCTGATAATATAGTTGATATTACATGTGGTACCTTCAAGCATTTGCGATTTTAATAATTGTTAAAAATGTATTATAATGCACATTTATTCCATGATTTTAGGGGGGGAGGGAGAGGTCATTTGTTAATTATTATAAGGTCGTCCTGTCTGTGTTTCACATCTAGCTAACATTCATAAAGTTCTAGATTAAGAGTCCTGGACCATATAATTTCGTTAAGATTGTAAGTGCTTGTGGATTAAGATTACAGTAAGTGAATTTGGATCCCCTTGAAAAAAAATATAGTTGATATTACAGGACCATATAATTTCGTTAAGACTGTAAGTGCTTGGAGGTATTAGATTATTTATTTTAGTATAATTATAAAAGGCATCACATTCGAAAGCCAGCCAGCCAGAAAGAAAGAAAAAATCAAAATTAATAAAGTATGAGGATGTATAGAAACATGATTATTCATATGCCAAGAAAGTATGAGTCAGAACAGATACATGAATATATGTACCTTACACAACAATCGGATTTTTACCACTACTGGTATTTACATTAAGGATATATTTAACACACTGGAATTTTTTTTCAAAAGCTGAACAAGGAAAGGGACTGTTTTACAATAAATAGATTATTTATTTTGTTAACAAATACGGATTTACAATTACTAGCAGATACATTGAGGATATTGTTTTGATTTCAAAGTACCACCATCGGGTGTTTGTATATCAATAGACTATTGAAAAAAAAAAGAATTGAAAGAATATTTTTTGTTTTTGTTTTTTCAAAAAATGCCATCATCGGGTGTTTGTCAGACTGATTGGAGGAAAGAAATATTGTTACTATTGAAAACACATTTCTACAAATGAAACAAAGTCTGAAATGAAACAAAGTCTTTTTTATTATTATTTTCCAACGTTGGTAATCATTTTTTTACCCCCCTTTTTGTTGTTGCTTTCGAAAAAAAAGGAGATTAAAAAACAAATACAGTTTTTTTTTTTAGTTCAGGAGTTTGGGATTCACATCGGACCACGGCGGCATGTTCGACAATCTTTCTAAATCTTTGCTGCTGGGATCGTAACAGTCGGGACAATCCCAATATAAGGATTTTCGGCGAGCACAATATACGTGGCAAATGTGCCTACATGAAAACATGAAGGCACAATGCGGCGGCGTCTTGCATCCCCAACAGTTGAGTACCGGCAGAGCGGCATAGTGAAGAGCTACTGAACTCATTGTGTGTAACACAAGCGGTCGAATGATTCCGAAGCCCAGACGGGTCGCCCTTTTTATACGATTTTCAAACCGGATGTTAAGCACCGGAAGTCAGGTCAAAGTTTGTTCCACGAACTTTTTTTTATATACAATGTTGGAATTTTTTTTTCTTCTTCCTCTGCTGTAGCAATCAATATAGTAAAATCCAAAATTGGTTTTTAAAAATAATCTTTTTTCTGGAAACATCCTCATATCATCTAAAAAGTAGTAGAGCAAGCGTGCGACAAGTCCTTATACCAACGTTGTCAGCCCTTTGACCATAAAAAATATGGGGGCCAAAAAGATGCTTAGTTAAGCATCTTTTTGGCCCCCATTTTTTTTACCCCCTGTGAGAAAAAAAACAAATCAACCGAGAGACATTTGTTTCAAGAAACAAGGGTTGAAGTAACATTTTGTGGAACAGGTGTGATATTCTCGTACAAACGCCTTCAGATGGACGGCCAGAGTACAATCTTTTCGATCCTCCTCCAAAAAAAACAGGGCGAAGCTGTTGGGATCCCATTCCGGATACCTGTGTAGATCCGGCAGAGGTTTCGAGTCCGTAAAAGTCCGAATAGTCATACATCCCCCGGGGCAGAATCTCCCGCGATCCAATCTTTCCTGGATAACCTCGTTCACTCACCTCAGAAATTTGCTGTTCCGACTTTTCAGAGGCTCCCGTTCCATGTACATCTTCAGGGTCTGGTAGTTATACAAACTACCCAATATTTCGAACCAAAACGTGTGATATTCTTTGTAATCGGCCCGACATAAAGGACATTGACGTATACCGCCCTTCACGTACGTTGCTGCCAGGCAAACGTCATGAATCCTATGATGCGTCGCACACTCTATCATTACAAAAAATATGCTGGCTTCCAGCACGGGCTCTTGGCAAATAGCACAGACGTCCTCCATCTCGAGTGTCAGAATGCAAAATGAAATGAATTTTCTCCGAAGCGGATTTTTATTTACGCGTCATGTGACGTCAGGAGGTTGCTGATTGGCTATGTGACGTCAAGAGGTTTCTGATTGGTCAGATCTTTAAGCAATTTGCGAATCCAACTTTGGAAACAAAAAAACAATTTCTGATAGCTGTTGATTAAGAATACAATTTTGGAAACAAATATTAATAAAAGAGGAAAAACACACAATTCGAGTCTTATGCAAAAAAGTCTTATTCCCAAGGTTGTCAAGCATTTCTGTGCAAAAAAATGGCCGGAACGTCCTTTTTTCAGGACGTTCCGGCCATTTTTTTACTCTCCCAACGAGGATGTGGGGGAAAAAACAAATTTAAAGTTCATTTCGTAATTTTGGAATTTTGAAAGTACCCCATTTTATCGGGGGCAATTTCAGAATGTTTCTAATAGCATTTTCCTCCTTCATTCGCTCTTCGCGCGATAACTTTCGGAGGAGGAGGACATCAGGACACTGGAGGACAACTGGATTTGCAAGTTTAGCGACTTCCGGAGCCGTGGGGCTTTCTTCTAGAATGTCGTCGATGACCGACGCCAATTTCTTACAGGCCTCGACCAACGAAAGATTGTCCGGAACTGTTACTGAAAAGTCCAATTTCTTCCGACACCTGTCAGTATTCCAAAAAACGCGGCGAACGGCCGGTTTCTTCGGAGCTCTGGGACAACTCGGAGCCATGACGTGTGAGATATGCAGACTGGAGCGCGAGCAATCTTTTATATACCCAAACTGATATTACCAAGTAGCCAACAAGTAGCGCCAAATGCTAAACGATGATACAATATCTTTAAACCAATATGGGTAGAACAAGAAATGGCTGTAGATTAGCTTTGGTCTGGAAGATTGTTAAAGGTTAAAAATCAAAGTTTGACTCTGAATCAATATTGCTTGAGACTATAGGAGATTGACTATGTCCAAACAATGTCAAAAGAATTTGCGATAATGTTTCTTATTTAGAATGTCCAAACAATACTCCAAGAGTTGATACAATATCTTTACTACAAACTTGCTTGATGAATCAATATCGGCAGAATAAATGGCTGCAGACCAACCACTCTATATATACTCAGAGAATAGAAAAAGAAAAAGAAAAAGAAATTTTTTTTTATATACCTCTCAATGGAAGATCTCAATTCAATTTCCTGTCAATTTCCTTTCTTTCGATTTGTCTTTGTTCAATTCCTTAATCCTCCTTTTTTCAATAATCTATTTTCAGCCAACAAGTCCCGAACTCTTTTCGACAAATCCTCTATCCTCCTTTCATACTCTCGAAATTTTTCGTCGTCAGCAGCCTTTTGTTTCAATACACGGTTTTCTTCGGTCAATTCCTCAACCCTCTTTTTCGAAATTCGGTTTTCTTCCGACACTTCCTCAACCCTCTTTTCCAAGTATCGAATTTTTTCGTTGATCAATTGATCTCTTTCCGCGGTCACTTTCGCCAACTCCCGTTCCAAACTCGCGATACGTTCTCCCGATTTGGTTTCCAGACTCAGAATCCGTGCTTCCTGTTCTCCATGACGTATCTTCCACACTTCCGTTTCGCTCTTCAATTTCTCCAACAGAGGCATGACGGCCAGGAGAGACGTCTGTTGGTTCTTGGTCGGCGTCCAAAGATTCTTGCCGACCACGTCATAAAAACAATTATTCCATTCCGCCTGTTTCGCGATCCATTCTTCGTCGGACATGTCCAACAAAGCGAGATCTTTTTCGAAATGCAACTTTAACCCGTTCAGGAGATCCACGTACGCGTCGCTCACGTCCTTGTTGATGCCGACGGGTTTCCAAAATTTTTTGACCGGCAGCACGACCGATTTCAAAATGTCCTCGACCTTCTCGACAGGTACATGAAATTTCCCCTCTTTCCGAACGCAGTGATCCGCGAAAGACAGAACTGACCTTTGACCATTGCGGCGCGTCAATTCTTCCAAAATTCCGTCCTCCACGGTCGTAGAAACGGCCAAAGAATAACTCGAAGGGAGCTCGAAACCGATACAAAAATGACTATTGCCGACTCCTCCTCCCCCCTGTCGCTCAAATCCACACGAACATCGGCGATTACTCACGTATCCAATCACGTTTTTCAAATGAGCCCACGTCTTGATGACTTTGCTCCTCTTGCACACGTAATTCACGAAAGGTTTCCGAAAGACCTGCACTCTTTCCCAACACTTTTGCATGAAATCGCATCCGTCCCCAGCCACCAAAATCATGTGTCTGTGATGCCTGTGGATCGGATTTTTCAATGTACCCCCATCGCACCAGCACCAAAAAGGTAGCAAGTAAGCTTTATCTCTATAATTGGACATGGCCTTGTAAAACGAGTCGAAAGCTGCCGCCCTGACCATAATATGGTACCATTTCACAGGCGGCCTTAGCACCATGAACTTTTGCACGAAATCCGTGGCGTCGTTCACGTTCCCTCGCCAAGTCAACGCGTTGCGGATTTCGGAAGACATCCACCACGTTCCGTGAATATCCTCGTTGTCGTAAGGCAAGAACATGTGTTCGTAAGCCCATAAATATAGTACCCTTTCACAACCAAACATGTCTCTCTCGGGGCACATGGGCGTCATGTCAAACAACACCGTCTTCGAAGTAGTAGTAGTCGTGGTGGTATCACTACTCGTATTATCAGTCGGCGGCCGGTATTTTGAAAGATAGCGCGCAAAGCAACTCTTCAAATGATCCACATGTTGTTTTATCTGGCTACTCTCCAGCGTATACTGCTCCAAGCACCAGGTACACGCATTTTTTTTATTCGTACAATCGTCATTCTCGAACAAATGTTTCTCCACGTGCTTGGGAAGCATCGCCATCCCGCAAAATTGGCAACGAACGGTAATCTTGCATCGCGATACTGTCATCAGGTACTTTTTCAACGGATCACCCATTCGTGACACACACACAATCTCGAAGGACTTTAGCAGAACCAATGTA
This sequence comes from Dolomedes plantarius, assembly GCA_907164885.2. Taxonomy (NCBI): domain Eukaryota; kingdom Metazoa; phylum Arthropoda; class Arachnida; order Araneae; family Dolomedidae; genus Dolomedes; species Dolomedes plantarius. The sequence goes on along the minus strand of OU015503.1, from coordinate 35,353,615 downwards.
TTAGGAAGAAACCCAATGAATGATCCTGAGTGAAACGGTACTGGCTTTTATATAATCGAAAAAAAAAATTTTTAATTTTAAAATTTTACATTTCCAATTATATAAACCCAGTAACATTTTTCCTCTTTCAACGTGATTTTTCCGTATTTTTCAATCAAATCTCATCGTTTTTACAAGATTTTCCCGTATTTTTCAATCAAATCTCATCGTTCAAAAGTCACAAAAGTTTGGTCACAAAAGGGGTTGAGCTGTATCAAGGCCAATTTAGGCAGCAAACAAAATTTCTGATTCAGGCTCCCAGCTCTCAGCCGAAAAATTTTTTTCGAGATTCCAAAATCAAGTCAATTTTAAAAAAATGGCGTCATACAAATTTACCAGAATCATTCGTAAGATCTACCTATTCGTAAGATTTTCTTGGGCTGAGAGCTCTCGGCTGAAAAATATTTTCTGATATTTCCAAATCGAGTCCAATCTAAAAATGACTTGTCATATAAAATAAAACTTTCAATGGCGGATCGGATCGATCGGAAATTTAATGATTCTGGATATGCCCCCGACGATAGCCTTCCATCTGTGGCAATCCGCCTCTCTGCAATCACAACAACGTCCTGCATCGAAAGGTCTCATGAACTTGAATCGTATGTTGGTAAAATAAATCTGGAACGACCGGGCCATCTGTTCGCACCTCTTCATGGTGTACGGATCCACGACATGGATCCTATTCACTTTGAACCGGTCAATGCATTTGGTGACGGAAGCGTTGTTCTGTAATCCGTCCATGGATATGCTGAAATTCCCATCGCTTATCGTGAATCCTCCATTTTTCGCGATACTCAATACGGCCGTGGAAAAATGGCGCGTCACTTGTTTAGGAATAGGTTTGCGGTCGTGCCAGATGGGAGGGACGATGGCGAAAGGAATGATTCTGGCTATCCCGCAGATGGTCGCTTTCCACCTGTGGCAATTGAGTCGACGACAATACGTGCAGGGCGTCACGTCCGTTTCTAGAATCTGTTCGGGTAGCATGTTCGGGAAACGCGAAGGTTTATGTCGCATCCACACATCCATGGCACACGAGTCGAGGAGAAAAAGTTGTTTCACAACCATGTCGGTAACGTCCTGGTCCAAATAATTAAAAGAGTCGACTCGCGAGATGGATATTCTTCCGTTCGTGAGGGTGTATCAATCCTCCTCGATAGCCAGAACGGCCACGACATTTTTGTGACGAGTCACTTGAAACTGTTTTGTTGTACAATATTTCTTGGAGTAGTAGTAAGGTTTCGAGTCGATAGGACGCTTGAAAGATCTGACGGAACGAAATTCTCGTGCAGCAGCGGATCTCCGAATAAGGGGCCTTCTCGATTCAGGTATCTCAGCGGGGGATTTTCTTGATTCTTCAGCAGGGGGCCTTCTCAATTCCTCAGCAGGGGGGTTCCTTGATTCCTCAGCAGCAGGGGGGTTTCTCGATTCCTCAGCAGCAGGGGGGTTGATACAGGATTCTTCAGCTCTTTTTGATTCAGGATTGATACAGGATTCTGATTTCTCTGCAGGGAGACTCCTCGATTCGTCAGAACTTCTTGATTCCTCAGCAGGGTCGATACAGGATTCCGGTTTCTCTTCAAGCGGGGATTCTTCTCCTCCCTCGTCAGATAACAAACTTTCATCATTGCAATTCAATTCCAAAACGTCGGGTTCAAAATCCAATTCATCATGTTCCAATTCCATAGGCATAGTGAATGAAAAATCGTGATGTTCCATGTCTGACAACAACAGCACTGGCATATCCATGGCAATCTCGAATCACAAGCAAACGTCTTGTCTCTAAGGAGAAATACAATCAGACTGAATGCCAATCCAACCGACAGCAACATTTATATAGTCCAGGATTTGGAAATTTTTTTTTTTTTTTAAATCTTGGATTATACAACAGGGCTGCAAGATTTTTCAATTCAGACTGATTGTATTTTCCTTAGAAGCTTCTAACAAACTTTTTCTAAACATTTTCGCAAACTTTTTCCAGTGTTACTGTTGGACTTTGTCCGAAGGCGTGCAGATTCGTAGATGTAGAATATTAAAGGTTTTCTTACCTTTGGTATGTTGTCAAAAAAGGTTGAGAGATCTCTTGGTGATACTGGATTCACAGGAATTAAAGATAGCTAATCTTGTGGACGTAAGAAAAGAAATCTTTATTAAACAAAAAGTAACATTACTGACTATCTGAGTAAATAATAAAAGAAGAAGCATTCGTTGAATGCATGCGACACGTTAGCCGCGTACAACACACTCGCTAACCGTCTCTCAGGGAAGAGCAGTTTTTTTTTTCATTTATCGTAGTGCAGTAGCGCTACCTGGTGAGTCAAGTTTCAGAGCAAAATCTGATATCCTTGTTCTTTCCCAACATATTTCCCCCTTTTGCGATAGAAACTTGCACCAACTGCATATGATCTCTGCAAATTTGAAACTTTGGTTTCGGAAGTGGTTTCGTTAAAATGTCTGCAGTCATTTTTTCAGTAGGAAGGTAAAACAAATCAATTATGTTTCTTTTGTATAAGTCTCGTATGTGATGATACTTGGTATCGATATGTTTTGTGCGGGAGTGATGTTTCTCAGACTCTATAAGTTTAATCGTCGACTGGTTGTCTTCAAAAACTTTTATGGGTAGTCTCTGTGAAATATTTAAATCGTCAGTCAATTTTAATAGCCATGACAGTTCTTGCATTGCCTGTGACAACGCCACATATTCTGCTTCTGCACTTGAGAGTGAAACACAAGTCTGTTTTCTCGATGACCACGCGATGCATGACTTTCCCAAAAAGAAAATATATCCTGATGTTGATTTTCTGTCTTGAGGATCTTGTCCCCAGTCAGCATCCGAGTACACGGAGAGGTTAGGAAAAGATCCTGACGCTATCCGTAAACCAAGATCTTCTGTCGTTTTTAAATATCTAATTATTTTTTTAACTCCGTTCCAGTCCTTTTGTCTAGGATTATTGTTTCGTCTACTCAAGATATGGGTAGCGGCAGCTATGTCTGGACGAGTAACTGAAGAAATATAAAGCAGTGTTCCAACTGCTTGTCTATATTGATCGTTTGAAGTCAGAAGATTTTCTTCCTTCTGTTGGCCATAATAATTAGTCTCCATTGGTATATTAGTAGGTTTTGCATCTTGAAGCTGGAATTCGTTCACAAGTTGATTGATCTTTTTTCTTTGAGATAGTAGAAAGCTTCCGTCGTCTTCTCGAATTATCTCAATTCCTAAGAAATGTTTTGCTTCTCCTAAATCTGTTATCTCGTAGTTTTTTTTATGTCCTCAATGACTTGACGAATTAAATTTTCTTCTTTAGAACTTATGAGTATGTCGTCGACATACACAATTAAATTTATTCTGTCATTGTTACTTCCTTTAAAGAACAGGCAGGGATCAGCTTCGCTTTGTACAAATTTTAGATTTTTGAGCGTTTTTTCTATTTCTTCATTCCAACATCTCGCTGCTTGTTTGAGTCCATAGATTGACTTTTTTAGTTTGCAAACTCTGTTGTCTTGTTCAAAACCATCCGGTTGCTTCATGAAGATTTCCTCATTCAAATTTCCATTTAGAAACGCTGTTTTTATATCGATTTGATGTACCTTTGCTTTATTATACGCTGCCCATGTAAGAAAACTTCTTATAGTGGTGTGTTTTACCACTGGAGAAAAAGTCTCGTCATAGTCTGTTCCATATTTTTGTGTGAAACCTTTAGCAACAAGTCTAGCTTTGTATTTAATTTTGCCATTATCACCCCTTTTTCTCTTGAATACCCACTTATTTCCAACTACGTGCTTTCCATTAGGTAACTCTGTTAGCTCGTAAGTGTGATTTCTCTTTAGGGAGTCTAATTCATTTTGCATGGCTTTGAACCATTCTTGTTTTTCTTCTTGTGGCAAACATAATACCTCATTATAGGACTGTGGATCTTTGTTTTCAGTTATAAACGCTTGAGATTCATTTTTTATTTTATAGCCATACCTTTCAGGTGGAATTCCTTTGTTTTTTCTTTCGGAGCTTCTTGTTGATTGTGTAGGTATTTCTGAATCTCTATTTTCATCTTCGCTTCCCTCTTCAGGAATATCGTCATTATCATCATGTTGAGGTTGTGGGAGATTAAATTGAACTAAATCGTAGCGTCCATTGGAATTTTCATTGTTCGAATGTGATGGGTTAGAATTTTCTAAGAACTTTACGGTTCTGCTGACGACTATTCTTCGTCCTCCTGTATAGATTCTATACCCAGTACTTCTCAGGTCGTATCCAACGAATACCCCTTCTTCTGCTTTCTCATCCAACTTTCTTCTCTTTTGTTTATGGATATGAAAATATGCTTTGCATCCAAATTTTTTAAATGGCTTAAATTCGGTCTTCGACCGTTCCACATCTCATAAGGCGTTTTTTCAGTAGACTTCGTTGGTAGTCTGTTTTGTAAATACACCGCAGTTGCTGCTGCTTCTGCCCAAAAAGTTTTCGGCATGTTTGCATCAATCAATAGAGCGCGCGTCATCTCGACTATGGAGCGGTTCTTCCTTTCTGCGACACCGTTTTGTGCCGGAGAATACGGAACTGTGGTTTGTGCAGCAATTCCAAGTTCCTTTAGGTGACGATCAACGGCTTCATTGCAATATTCTTTTCCGTTATCGGATTTAATAGCTTTAATTGTCAATCTAAATTTATTTGTGGTTGACGCAACATACTCTTTGAGTTTGTCAAAAACTTCCTCTTTCGATGACATAAAGTATATTTGAGTGTATCTCGAAAAATCCTCTATGAAAGTTACAAAGTATCTCATTCCCCCTAAACTATCAACCTCCATAGGACCACACACGTCTGTGTGTATTAAATCCAAGACTTGTTCAGATCGATGTGACGGATATTTTGGGTACGGTTTTTCGCTCAGTTTGGCTTTAATGCACGTTGGGCATTCTAAACTGTGAGAGCAATTATTAATGGTTATTCCCCAAACTAAATCTTCCCTTACAATTTTCTTAACAGTTTCCAAATTTCTATGGCCTAATCTTTTGTGCCATTTTAAGATACAGTTATTATTTGTGCATAACACAGGTGTTTCGGAGACAGAAAACAATTTTTCTTCTACGGGTTTTATATTTATTCTATATAAACCTCTACCTAATCTCGCGTCAATTATTATTTCATCACCCTTTCTAACTGCGCACACGTCATCCTCAAAAGTTACTACATATCCTTTATTGGCTACTGCCTGCACTGAGAGTAAATTAGAATCCAACTCAGGAACATATAAAACATTTACAAGTTTTATTTTTCTTACAATTCCTTCTAAAGATTCGCACTGAAAAGATATTTCACCGATCCCTTGCGAATTAAGTTTTGTTCCATCTGCAATAGTTACAACTTGTTTGTGTTTTTCATTTAACTGAGAGAAAAAACTCTTGTCATAGAACATATGACTTGTAGCACCACTATCAAAAATTACGGTATATTTGCATTCATTTTTCTCACTTGCTGTTAGCACAAAATGGTCTGCGGAATTTATCCCCTCTTGCTTCAAAACTTTTTCGTCCGATTGATTCTTTATATTTTGTTTCCCACTGACATCCGAAGATAGCTGCAATTCAGCTTGAAATAATTTATGATTATTTTTTGACGTGCTAGGTGGCGGCGGACGATGATATTCCGAGTCATTTCCTTTTTGAATTTTGTGGTTTTGATGCACTCGATTTCCGGTTTTATTGCGTTTCAGATAAAAGCATTGCTCGTGATCGTGGCCTTTCCGGTTGCAAAATGTACAGAATTTTAATTTCGTTTTCTCACTATACCCCTTTAATGCGAGTGAATCGAATTTTTGGTTAGCTTGTCTCATTTCAACGCGTCTGGAATATTCATCTATCAATTTATTTTTCACATATTCTAGCGATAACTCTTGTTCAGATTTGCTTTCGATAGCTGTAATTAAGGGGTCATAAGAAATTGGTAGCGAACATAACAGAATCGCGATCAAATTATTTTCTTTTATTTCTTCCCCTATACTGCGTAATTTCTCATGTAAAATCAAAACTTCCTGGATATGTTCTTGCATTTTGGTTGTTTCTTTATATTTAATGGAGTATAATTTTCTCAGAAGAAAAAGTTTATTTGTTAAATTTACTCGTTCGTGTACTCCTTTTAACTTTTGCCATGTTTCTCGAGCAGATTGAGCATGCAATACATGAATTATTTGTGAATCCGAAATATTTAAACATATTAACGCCTTGGCGATTCTGTCATTTTTTAACCATGCAGGAGTTTCGGTTTCCGGTTTCTCTTCAAATACAACGTCGTAGAGACCCTCTTTTATTAGAATCTGTTCTATTTTAAATTTCCACACAGAATAATTATTATCAGTAAGCTTATCAATGAGATGATGGTCTTTTAAGCTCGACATTTTCAAAACAGTTTATAATTAACAGTTCAAAAGGTTGATAAAAAAAAGTTCAAGAATCGAAACTGTATAAAAAAAAAATAATGCACTTCAATATACTGTGGAGATTATAAAAGTTCAGTTCATCGATTCTCAGTCTCATAATCAAAATGTTGGACTTTGTCCGAAGGCGTGCAGATTCGTAGATGTAGAATATTAAAGGTTTTCTTACCTTTGGTATGTTGTCAAAAAAGGTTGAGAGATCTCTTGGTGATACTGGATTCACAGGAATTAAAGATAGCTAATCTTGTGGACGTAAGAAAAGAAATCTTTATTAAACAAAAAGTAACATTACTGACTATCTGAGTAAATAATAAAAGAAGAAGCATTCGTTGAATGCATGCGACACGTTAGCCGCGTACAACACACTCGCTAACCGTCTCTCAGGGAAGAGCAGTTTTTTTTTTCATTTATCGTAGTGCAGTAGCGCTACCTGGTGAGTCAAGTTTCAGAGCAAAATCTGATATCCTTGTTCTTTCCCAACAGTTACAAAATTTGAGCGATGATTTGTTAGACCTAAATCAATATCAGGTTCAATCCGACAATACAATTAAAACATTAGGCATACAGTGGGACCCTAGGAAAGATGTATTTTTGTTCAAGGTGTCAATTAATGGTAAATATGCATACAATTCCAAACGGACTGTTTTATCAATGCTATCACAATTATTCGATCCTTTGGGATGGCTTACACCAGTAACGATAGTTGGCAAAATTCTGATCCAAATGTTATGGAAAGAAAAGTTAGATTGGGATGAACCTTTACCGTCACCTTTAGAAACTAGTTGGAACAACTTCAAAAACAATTTAAACGAGTTAGAACTTGTAAAAATTCCGCGATATGTTTCAATCAATCCCGCAGTGAAATATGAATTACATGGATTCTCAGATGCGTCTGAAAAAGAGTATGCTACCGTAATCTATTTGCGAACAATAGATAGTTGCGGAAATGTAAGGGTAAATTTAATAGCATCTAAATCAAGGGTAGCTCCATTAAAAAAATTAACGTTACCTAGATTGAAATTATGCGGAGCTCATTTGTTAGCCAAATTGATGTCAGTGTTAATTTCTGGCACAAGCCTTTCATTCGATAAAAAGTGCTGCTGGTGTGATTCCACAATCGTTCTCGCGTGGTTAGATTAGCCTGCTAATAGGTGGAAAACATTCGTAGCCAATCGTGTTGCACAAATTAACGAAGTCGTGCCAAATGCAATCTGGCATTATGTACCAAGTTTGGAAAACCCAGCAGATTGCGCCTCTCGCGGTATAAGTCCAAACGAACTTAGAAATCATGATCTATGGTGGAACGGACCACCATTTCTTAAGAAAATTGAATGCATTTCTCACGAACACACATGTACTGAAGATAATGAAATAGAACTCAAACGGGAAGAAAAACGAATAACAAGTCTAGTGACTCAAACAATGGAAGAACCCAATGATTTTGATCTTCTGCAAAAACATTCTTCTTTAACAAAGCTAAAACGAGTGACAGCATATTGTTGTCGGTTCAGTAAAAACTGTAAATTACCGTTAAATGAAAGAAATATTGGATTTCTCATTGCCTCGGAACTTAACCATGCCTTAATGTTGTGGGTCAGAAAGACTTAAGCAGAAAGTTTTAGTACGGAATTAGAGGCTTTACAAAAATCTAAACCACTTGCTGCGAAGAGCAAAATATTGTCTCTCAATCCAGTGTTACACGAGGGATTGTTAAAGGTGGGCGGCAGGTTAAGACATGCAAATGTTCCAGAATCACAAAAGCGTCCTATTCTCCTGCCTAAGGAACATCTTCTAACAAAATTCATTTTACAAGATATTCATTTGAAAAATTTACATGTCGGTGCTCAATTAATGCAAGCATGTTTGACACAGCAATTTTGGATTGTTTCAGCCAGGTCAGCTATTCGTGGAATCATTGCCAATTGTGTAGTTTGCAAGCGGCATCGAGCTCAACACCTAACACAACAAATGGGTGATTTACCGGCTTCACGCGTAAACCCATCCCGACCATTCACACATTGTGGTGTTGACTACTGCGGACCTTTTTCTGTAAAAATTTCAAAATCTACTAGAGCAAAAAGTTTAAAAGCGTATTTAGCTCTGTTCATATGTTTTGCAACAAAGGCAATTCATCTTGAACTCGTCAGTGACGTAACAACTTATAGTTTCATTGCAGCCCTCAAGAGATTTGTCAGTCGTCGAGGAAAGTGCTCACACATGTATAGTGAATGTGGCTCTAATTTCATTGGGGCCAGTCGTAAATTAAAAGCTGAACTCGCATTACTTCTCAGATCGTATAAACATAATGATGAAGTGTCACATTATTTAAGTGAAAACAGCATCGAATGGCACTTTAATCCGCCCAGTTCTCCTCACATGGGAGGACCTCACATGGGAATCTAACATAAAATGTGTGAAGCAACATCTCAGAAAAATTGTCTCCAACGTAACACTGACCTTCGAGGAACTTTATACCGTATTCACACAAATCGAAGCATGTCTGAACTCACGACCCCTATCCCCATTGTCCAAGGATCCGAACGATTTAACAGCATTAACTCCTGGACACTTTATAGCTGGTGGACCTCTTACAGCTATACCCGAGCAAGACTACAGTACAACAAAGATAAACAGGCTTTCCAGATGGCAGTTAACACAAAACCTCGTCCAATATTTTTGGAATCGATGGAAGAAAGAATACGTACTTCAACTGCAGCAACGATCCAAATGGCAGCAATCAAAAGAGAACTTAACTTGTGGTGATCTTGTCCTCATTGTTGATGACAAACTACCTCCCACGAAGTGGAAACTCGGTAGAGTTACCTCTGTGCATCCTGGACATGATGGGAAAGTTCGAGTTGTAACATTAAAAACTGCGGATGGCATGTTGTCACGAGCTGTGGCAAACCTATGCAAACTTTAACAAGATAATTTCATCAACTCTCATTTACGTGTTTTGTATTTCAATTCATTATTGTTTTTGTTAGTTAATGATTCTGTTCTTTTTTCTTTCAGACATCTTCATGTTTAGTTGTAATTTTGAAAGCTCTTAAAGCTTTCAAGGTGGGCGGCATGTTATGTCGCTACATGTTGTTTTGATTCAATCTGCGCAAGGCAGACCGTTTTTGTGAGTCAGTCGCTCATCAGCGTTGGACGGAGAAACATCTCCCCAACCACTGCAATAAATTGTTTAAAAAAGCATAATCGTGTCTTCAATTCTCGTCTCGTGTGCCCACCCCCTCCCCCCCCCAATGCTGATGGGGGGCTGAACTCGCCGTTAAACGGCATCGTGAGTGTCACTATTCTTCTCATCTACATCTAAAACTATTGATTAGAACCACTCTCGGTCATTTTGGACATTTTATTTTTCATCCTTTCCCCCCTCCCCCCCCCCATGCTTATTTTTGGAGGGGGGCTGAACTTGCCCTTAAACGGCTTCGAGAGTGTTACTATTTATTTCAGCGATCCCGAAAACTATGGATTCGACACTAATATCAGTCGTTTTCGTTTAGTTTTACATGGCCCCCTCCCCCCTCCCTCCTAGGGGTGCTAGGGGTATCAACCCCGCCCCCCAGTAATTATTCCCATATTATAAGTCATATGTGTACCAAGTTTGGTTGAAATTGCTCCAGGCGTTCCAGAGTGATGCTGAAACATGGTATATACATACATCCGTTACTACATATTATTAAATGGATGAATTTGTATTTTCCACTCTACATCAATCGTTATATCCACCGCAACACTGAAAACGTAATTCATTACAATAGACTGCTTATTTCCCCGTTGACTTATTCCCCCCGTTACTCAGCAGCTGGCCAGCAAATCAATCACCGCTGCCCGAACGTTTCTCCAAAGACCCGGATCCTGGTCTTTCACTAGCAGATCTATAGCAGATCCCAAGTCGGTCTTTCAGAGAGCCGGATCATTTTGAAAACAGATCTTCAAAAAGAGCCGTTCATTTTGAAAAGTCTTCAAAAAGTGACGGCTCATTTTGAAAGACCTGTATCTTCAAAAAGATTCGAATCTGAAGATCTACATCGCTCTTTCCGGTTCCGGTGAACGATGTGGGAGCTGTCAGATCCGAGATACTGAGATCCGGATCAGTCGTCATTTCAAAGAGTCGTTCAAAGCGAACGGCTCTGAGCTGATTTACCCATCTCTACTCTCCATAATAATTGTAATTAAATATAAAATGTGGTGCACATTTACACAAACTATCGCAGCTCTTCGGATGGATCACAGACTAAAATAACTTGGTAAAAGGGTCAAATAATGAATAACTCTACAGATGATGCTAGAAAAATAAACAGCCATTCAAATAAGTTTCATTTACAGGTATTTTTTTCTGTATTGTTTGTCAGAACTGTCTTGTTAAAATATTGAAAATGATATATACGATTTCTATATTTTGCCGCTATTGCTTTGTAAGTGAATCTAAAATCTAATAAAATTCGTATAACTATTAAAATGTTAAAAATTGTATGTTCAGCCATGGTTTGTTGTTTTCAGCAAATAAGTAGATTAATACTTTTTGGTCGATTAAAATATACACTTCATGATTTCAAGAGATTGCTAAAAGTTCCCAATCTGATAATTTTATTTACAATTTTTATGCTACATTTTTAAATATATTATACAAGTCAGACATAATATATTTAGCAACTTAGCTCCTTTGTATGAGTTATACAAATGAGTTTGAAATTTTAATAATTGCGGTAAACGATACAATATAAGAGGCAGAATTCCATATTCCGTTGCGCTCGGCTAAAAGGTGTCAAACTCCACAAAGTGGAGCTCTAATGAGAAATTTTGGAAAATACCATTTCACACTGTTTTGAAACTTTTAATCTGACAACAACACTTTGTATGAAAATTCAAGAATAAGTAGCTAATAAAGAGCATTAGAATATTTTAAGTAAGAAGTATTGAATACAGCATGTATCATGAATAAATAATTAAAACAGTCTAAATATTTGCAAAGAGTCCAAAATGTATCAATTGATTGTAGAAATTGTAGGGAAACAATGCATTCAAAATATAAGTTATTTGTTTCTGTATAAAATTGTGCTAAAATTTTTCATGACAAGATATAGTAAATAAACTTTCATTCTCATCTTTCATTACAACAAACATGACAGCAATAGCATTAAATGCAATACTCCTAAATATTCATTATTCATTATAATATGCTTGTTTAAAGTTTTAAATAAATGTATTTCAAAGAGGATGATTAAAAGTAATACTTGGTATTTTAAATTGAAATTTTTTCTAAAGAAAAATTAAATTGTTTAACACTTCAAAACTCTACACAATTATTAGTATATCATATATATAATTGTTTATTTTTCTCTGCACCATGTAATCTATAGATTTCTTTGTTAGACACATTTTAAGATTTATGAAATCTATACAAACTGATATTTCTGACTGCCTTGATATGATATTTTAAAATTTTTTAGTGTAAAAATTGTACTTGGTTCAGTTTAGAACTAGATTTAAATTATTTGTTGTCTTACCTGCATATGTTTTATACTGTTTAGATATTTTGTATTGGAAAATTTATTACTATACTCTTGTCGTTCATGTGTGGATAATTTTTATATATATACAGTTTATCTATATACTTAAGATCAGTGTTAGTCAAATTGATGTTTGTTGTGATGGTATATATGTTTCTTACCCCTCCCCCCTCTCCTAGACTAAAATATATTCATTGAATAGAAAGTAACTGCAGTTAAAGAATCAAAAGTATAATTTTGAAAATTCTGGTGCACTATTTGACATCCGAGTTCTTGTCATTCAGGCATTTGATAAGGGCCAGCCATAGTCCTTGTGGGGAGAAATTGCAGAAATTTCGATGGGGACCTTAAAAATTCTGATATATGTTAAATGATAAACATTGAATGTGAAGCATAAAAGACAAAAATTTGGCAGGTGGTCATATTTCCTTTTTTATGTGCATTTATAAGAAAAGAAAAACCAAAACATGGCTAGACTACATATATTTTATTTACAGAACATAATTATTTGGAATAAACTTTGGTAGATTTTTTATGGTAAGATAATTTATAAATTGATAAAATTTTAATTTCCTTGTTTCTACAGACACTATAGACACTGTTTCAAGACAGTTGAATCTCTCATGTAATATTGTTAACCTCAGATATGTTTTAATTAATTTTAATATTAAAAGCCTTTTTCTTCCCAATGCTACACTTACATGAATGGTTATGAATATCCTTAGAGATATAACATGATTCGAAAAGCCAGTATCTGTCATTTGTAGCAATTGTGGAATTTTTATAGTGTTTCCAAAACAATAGGTTTTTCCTTTTCTTCGTTCAGCATATATCTATCTATGTCTAAATCTTTTATAGACTTCATTTGGTCAATATTCTGAGTAATTTTTTCATCTGTCAATGTAATTTCTAGTACCGATGCATGTTTATGATGTTCATTCTGTGGAATCATCTCGAATTAACTTGTCTGGCCCATCTAGCTTTGTACAGTATTTCTTAAAAGCAATGTGTCTCAAACATTTCTTTCCAGTTACTTATTGGTTCATCTTCATACTTGTAATAAATTATCCTTTTTCATCTTCATAAACATGTTTCCTGAAATTCTAGAGTAGGGGTGTCAAACACAAAGTCTAACTTGGGCCAAACAAACAAGGTTTAACTGTAGGTTTGCCACAAAAAAAAAAATCAATATTAATAGAAATGTAGGTTTATTTTAAATAATACATTATAATAAACATATATAAAAGAACAGGAAAATTTAATGTTTACCTCCTGACACTTGACGTCTCTTGTCCAATATATTGGAGGGATATCATATATTTTCCAATATATTGGCCGTGCCGCAAGTTTGACATCCCTGTTCTTGAGGGTCATTCCATGTCAAATCTACACAATTTTTAGTAAAAATCACAATGACCCCCCAGAATTTGATGATTTTTAGAACACATGCAGACTTCATAGACATGTAAAAAAAAGTCACTTCTTAGTGATCTTACATCATCGGTTCAAAAGTTAATAAATTTTAAAATGTAATTTTTTTAAAAAACAATAAAACAGGTTGCTGTAAAACAGTAACCAGTTCAGTTACAGACCTGAACTTAAACTCATTTTAAAGCTCTTTTCCAGGGCTTTCATATGATAATGCAACATGATAGAGTTTATAACAACATGTTTTTTAAATCTTTTTGAAATTTGAATTTCTCAAAATGACAATTTTAAAATTTTGAAAAAATTCTTGAAATAAGTTTATATCATCCTCTAACAGCACCCAAAACGTTATTTTGGGATCTCTATGGGATCCTGAGATATAGAAGTTATAATGTATGCATGGTTAGAGGAAAAATCTTTGATATATATACAAATAAATATAATTATAATATATAAATATACAATCATATGTAATTATAATTATATTTATAGATATATACATATATAATATAGTTAAATATATATGACTATAAGCAGTGTTAGGATTCGCCCAATTCGCAATGGTTCTGTAGAATTGATACCTAATATAGGTATGAGTTCTACAGTACCCGTGGAAACCGGCTGAAGCCCACCACTGATTAGGACATAGAAACTGTTGTTAATTTATTTGAATCCCACCCCTCTGACTATAAATATGTAATTTATTAAAAATCCTGTCTATCTCAAAATCCTAATTTTTTTTTATTCAATCATACATAGAGTTTACCAGTTTAGAAATATGAAAGTAGCACATGTACAGAGATTACATCTGGCAGGCCATGAACTCTTGCACAGTCTCTTCAACTTTTCACAACTCATTGCCTTGTAAACTGTATGTTCGACCAGTTGGTGTGTTGGGGTTCACCTTGCAAATCACATTTGAAAAGGGAATCCACAGTACATCAGGATTTGTAGGGTATGAAAATCAAGGAGATTGTCCTTGAGGATGGAGAAATGTTACTTTTACTTTGTTTACATCTTCATTTTTATATAAAACACAGCTTAGGTACCATTTGTCACCATAGACTCCAACCATATATCCAGCCATTTCATTGAAGCCCAACCTATTTGCATAACTTGCTACAGGAAAGATTGTTGATGTGGGTGTAGAAGAAAATGATTTGACAGTTACTTTTGTTCTACACTTCGTGGGTACAAATGCTCAGAGATTTTGTGTACCTGAGATAGCTACAGTTTTGTTGTACTGGTGTGCCAATTATTCTTCTGTTTGAATATACACTTTATGGTTTACATATGTGAAATCTATGTTCGAAATATTCTGATTTGCTCATTCAAGGAGATGTCCTTATAGTCTGTATTTGGTCTTCATAAAGTTGCTGCAGGCTAGCCCTGGCTGCCAATCATTTTACTGTGCCCCTCACCCCATCACATGGGCAGTGGCTGAAAAAATGCCATTTGGCTTCAACCCCAAAATCTTTATAGTGAAGGTACAGGTTTAAAAAGTTTTTTTATTGTTCTATTGGGCTTTTGACCCATATGAAAAATAGTATGTTTTTTTGGAAATGTACCTTTAGCAAATGGTACCTCAGCTTTGTTTTAGCTAAAAATGAAGGTGTAAACAAAGTAAAAGAAACATTTCTCCATCCTCAAGGACAATCTTCTTCATTTTCATATCCTACAAGACGTGGTGTACTGTGGATACCCTTTTCAAATGGGATCTGCAAGGTGAACTGCATTACACCAACTGGGGGTTATATATATATTCATTCTTGCGCATGTATTCATTCTTAGGATACATGCTATCCTATCCTATCCCATCCCATAAAGAAAAGGTTAATAACTTTTGGACCGATGAAGTAAGACCACTAAGAATTGGCATTTTTTCATATGTCCATTAGACCTGGAAGTGTGCCAAAAGCGATCAAAATCAGGAAAGAGGGGGAGGGGGGGGGCATTCGGATCACTGTGTTGATTTGACATGGAATAACTGATTTAGAAGTCCCTCCAGAGTGATTTCTAAATGAGTTCAGAGCTCTGTGGGTCTGACTAAAACTTCTTTGAAATCAGATTGGCTATATTTTGATCAAGCATTTTAGGAGGTTTCTAAGTGATCACAGTACTTCCTTTCAAACATTTAAAATTTTTCTTTATGTGAGGCTGTGTATTAGCACGGGGCCCAAATGCTTCCAATAAATCCAATCATATTAAAGGAAGCCCTGCCTTTCATAATTAATTTTTTACATATTTTCTATCCATTTTTGCACAGTATTCCTAAGGATGTCTTATGATTATTCATATCATTTTAATTCTTTGGTGGACTGAGGTGAGTTTAGTTTCACAGACTTTTAAAATTTTATAAATAGAACCCTGACCAGTAGCCAAAATTTGTTGGTTCGATATACACAGGTAAAATTTCTTAGGGCAGAAAAATTGTGGATGTTTTACACATTGCATGTTATGTCATTGAATCATCATTTGATAAGTCATGTTTCTGTAGGTATTTAGCTCTATTAAACCCTTCGACTAATTAAAGGAGTTTTTCAGAAACTTTCAAAATTTGCAGGCCTCTTTTCACAAGAAAATCTCTGTGGTAGATCTTCTATTTTTAACATCTGGTTTTAATTGCTCTTAATTTGCTACAAGAAAAACAACAAATTTATAGACTGAAAAAAATTTGTGACCTAGCCTCCATATTTCTTATGTAATCTGAATACAGTGATTTTTGATTCACGAAGTCTGTTAAAAAATATGTCTGATGTGCAATATTCGTACTATTGTGTTGAGATTTTACTCTAAAATGCCAGTTTTCTCCCTTTGATTCTTAAGTTTGTTCTGTAAAGAAGCTCTTCACTACAGGTATAAAATATGCTTTATTTGCTCAGCAATGAAAATAAAGGGCTTGACAAGCACCTAATTATTTTAAGTTTTTAGTTGATTTCTATTTTTAGCGTTTTGCAAATATTATAAATCTTCTCTTGCTGTTCACTAATGTGTGAGAATTATTATTAGCTTTAATTGTCTAGGAATGTAGTTGATACAAGGCTTCCAAGATGTAATAAATGGTGAAAAAAAAATATAAGTAATGATTTGTCAGAAATTCATATAATTCCAAATTATATCTTGTACTTTCATGAAATGTAACATGTGAGCATTGCAATTATAAATGGTCAGAATGTAATATTTTATTCATAGGTATAAATGCAGTTGTGTTCACAATTTAATGCAAATTTATGTTAGCATATTCATGGTGTTGTGTAGCATTTTCTTGATCCTCAATTTACCACTTTAATATCTGATCTATTTTTAACTGATGATTTTGTTCAGAAACCTGAAAGTGGCTCTGAATTTTATCAGAATCTTTTTAAAAAAAACATGAAGTTTGTAGACAAAGTTAATAAAATTTGAATAAAATTACTTTAAATTCTCTCTCTTTTGTTTTCTTATCCATTCACAAATGTTATAGATTATAACTCTCTACCTCAAGATATGGAATATTTAAAAAATTCCAAATGCTCCTAATTCATACCCTACACCCTGAATATCTTGAGTGTTCTGATTTTTTGCATTCTGGTATAAGCTGAATAATCCATTATAGTTAACTGTCTTATACCAGTGTGTAAATATTTGATACTCCAGTGAGATTTATATAAAAGAATTTTGTTGTACAATTTATTTTGGTAGTAACAATAACTTGTTTGTTTGGCAATATCTTTTTCTTTTTGTCACATTTGCTGGAAATAAAGCAATAAAAGTTTTGCCAGTGTCCTGGTCTGAGCTTATGCATACAAGATAGAGAAAAAATTCTTTTTCTTGTTCCTGTCAAGTGTGTGCTTCTTCTAAGAATTTAAGTTAATTATTGTACATAATGTGTGAAATTTCCTTAATTTGGAAGGAGATGGGAAAGGAAAAATAGTTTTGGGGGAAGTAATTTACAAAAAAAACCCATAACATGTTTGTATATGAATTAAACAGTATAAATTTCATGTAGGTAATTTATGTGACTGCAGATATTGTTTTTGATTTTACTTATACTTTTAAAATATTTAATTTGTGCATGCATTAGTGTTCTGTATACTATGCACATGTGTTTCTTAAATCACTATTTTGTTAAATATGGGATTAAACTTTTGCTATTACTCCAAGTGCATACATTTATGACTGCAGAATAACATATTTCATACTCTGTTATAAAAAAATATTTATACTGACAATTGCTTTTCTATCTCATTGTTAATGAAGTGGTAGGTGTGATATTCTCTAACCAAGAAGTGTTATAATACTAGGTATAACTTAATCTCCATCTGATTTCGTGTAGCACTGAACTGTATTGTTAAGTTCTGACCATAGAATTCCAGTCTATGTGGATATCTCATTAAGCTTATAGTTATAAGTAATCAAAAATTTTACCTTATTCTGGAAGAACAAAATAGTTTTCCAATATTATCTGAATCACACAATTAATTTATTTTAGTAGCCAGTATAAAGGTATCTTAAGATGGTCAGAATGTAATTCGAATTATTCTTAATTTTTTTAATTTCATTTTTCTGATTTTTATAATTCTAACCGTTAAATTTTCTTCATTTATAGCAAAACTTTTTTAATATTATCGACAAGTTTGAAGAGTGTTTAAAATAAGTCCCCAATTCATATTTTTGGTCACAGTGTACATTTTTTAGGCATCCATGTTTATTTCTAGTGCAATTATGTAGTAGTTCCCTTTGTGCTTACAGCGCTAGCTGAGTAAATGTATGCAAATCGGAATTAGAAAAAATATTTGCAGTTCTTATTACATTATCTTAAAGATTGTTATAAATCGTTGGCTCTTGTGATAGACTGTGGTAAGTTCTCTTTGGCCTAATATCCACTGTGTATATAATAGAAAATAAAGACTATCCATAGAAAAGGAGCATTTTCTATCTATATATATAAAACAGTTCCGTAGCTAACTCACTGACTGACATACAACGCACAGACCAAACCCCTTGACCTAAAGGGCTGAAATTTTGCATGTCGATTCTTCTTATAGTTAAGAGATTTTTGAAAAATTCTTCTTAGATTTTTTTAAATTAAATTTTTAAGCTGTTTTAGTAACTTTTTTTATGTTTGCATTTAAAATAATAATTTGAGGGTTATAAAATTTATATCACAAGAAAGATCATAAAAATTCCTTTCACATGAAATCTTTTACGAATCTTTGCCTCTATTTTCTGATTTTTGGTGAATTTTTAAAGATTCATTTTTAGAATTTTATTTATTAAATTCCGATCACGTGATTTCTTTTTCTGGTACTTTAAATAAATTTATCGTCACGTGCATAACAACTAAATAGACAAAAAATATTTTTTTTCTTGCTAATGCGGCAGACGATTGGACATTATTTTGTCTATAAAAATATCCCTTACGATTTTTTTAAAAATATTTTTATTTTTCTACATCAATTGTACATATTGATCGTTGTATTTATTATAAAGATATATATATGTGTATATATATATATATATATATATATATATTTTGGCATTAATTACATACATTGACCATTGTATTTAATTTGAATGTACTCCATAGCGAAGTGCGGGTTTTCAGCTAGTCTCTCTATATAAATGTTCTGTGAGAGACTGACTGACAGATAACACACATACCAAACCGCTGGACCTAAAGGGCTGAAATTTTGCATGGTCATGCTTCTTATAGTGTAAGGATGCACTAAGAAAGATTTTTTAAAAATTATTCGTAGATTTTTTTTAATTACATTTTAAAGCTGTTTTTGTAACACTTTTTAAAGTTTGCATTAAAAATAATTTGAGGGTTATAAAATTTATTTCACGAGAACGATCATATAAATTTCCTTTAAAATGAAATCTTTTTCGAATCTTTATCTCCATTTTTTTTTATTGTTGGTGAATTCTTAAAGATTAATTTTTAAATTTTATTTTATTAACTGCTGATCACGAGATTTCTTTTCTTTTTGTGATACTTTAAATTAATTTTCTCCACGTGTATAACAACGAAATAAATTGACAAAAATATATTGAAATGCGGTAAAAGAAAAAATTTAACCATTAGACTAATTGAGATGGAAGTTTTTTATGAATAGGAACTGATACATCAAATTTATCCAGGCATTGCTCAAATACAGAATATGCCTATAAAATAGTTTTGCGAAACGGCCATTTTGACTCCATAAATCGATCACGCTGCGTTCATTTAATAACATGTTGCTAAAGTCCTTTGACGAGGATGAAATTGTCTACAAATCGATAGACACTGTCTATACTTCTGATGATGCCATTAACTATTCGGTAGAGTTTTCTAAATTTCCTTAAACGACCGGGTCTTCCATTCCATAAGCTCTCTTTGCGGAAGGGCACACCCGTAATGCTCCTCCGGAATTTAAAACCACCGAAATTGTGTAATGGCACTGGACTACAAGCCCTGCATCAAAATTTAATCAAAGCCATGATTTTTACCGAGTGTGCTCAAGGAGAAAAAATGTTCGTGCCACGCATTCCTCTAATACCCTGTGACCTCCCCTTTAACTTTAAGAGACTACAATTTCCCCTCAAAATATACTTCGCCATAACAATAAATAAGTCTCAAGGCCAAACTTTAAAATCCGCTGGCGTAGATGTAAGAGAAAATTGTTTCTCCCACGGTTAGTTTTACGTATCTTGCTCACGCGTAAGTTCGCGGACGAGCCTGTTAATATTAGTGCCGCCCAATCAAGAAACAAAAAAAAATGTTTATAAGGAAATCCTCTATAAAGAAATTTCATTATTCTTTCATTGGTACTATCCTAAAATGTATTCCGTAGCGAAGCACGGGTATTCAGCTAGTTAAGAATAAATTTTAATTTAGAAGCTAACTTAAAATTGAATATCCATCCTGCAAAATCGAGAAAATTTAAAAATTAATGACAAATGAGAAAGACTTGCCAAAATCAGGATATGTATAAAATCGTTTGCAAAGTTTTTTAAAAATACAAAAATGCAAAAACATAATTTTTAGAACAATTGAACTTTAATTCAAAACCTTACTTAAATTTAAACGCCCCTCCACTCCCTCCCCGAAAGTAAATTTTTTATAAATATTGATAATTAAAAATGAAAAATATGAGAAAATTAGAATACACCAATATTTTTTTAATATAGAAATGCCAAAAAATACAATTTTTTTCAAAAGTACCTTTATATATATTACATTTTAATTAGCAGCAATCACCCAGCACTCCCTCTTGAAAACTTTTTTTATTCTGAAAAGTAAACATTCATAATAGGAAATGATCTTTGAAATGCACAAATAAAGCGTTAAAACAATTTTTTTTCAATTCATTAATCATTTTTTACGGGTCGGTGAAGATGTCATTTCAGTACGAAAATATCCTGTTCATAAACAAACACCTTCCCGCATGTCATGAAATGAGTGAGTACGGTCACCGCAAATTAGGAGGTAACCGCAGAGAAATTTCTATTGCGTCACTTCGCGCATCGTTATGAGTATCATAATTGGATCAAAATTATAATTGGAAAGAATAGAATATAATTATTATTCTACTGATCTGTATATATGTAATTTCTTTTGCTTTTGAGATTGGTAAATTCTGTTTCTATACTATAATACCGAGCTGTGTGAAAACAGTATGTGTCTCGTCTCAAGTCACACCCCACATTTGGCATATTTTGTTTCTAACCCGGAAAATCTGAATAATTTACAAAAATATATTGCGTGAGAAATAACTAGGGTAAAAGTTGTTTAAGCGGTTCTGAATTAGTTTTTTTTTTCTAAATAGGAAAATTTAAAACTGATTTTATGTTATTTTTAAGGAGCATCGCATGATAGCCGTGTAGATTTATTTATTTTTTAGAATTTTATTACGTTTTTATAATCTAGTAATACAATATTTAAAAGGTACACTCATGGACAAAAAAATTAGCGCACCAAGGAGTCGTCAAAATGAAACGAAATTTTACATACGTAATGACTACTTTGATATAAGTAAATGATAAGAAAATCAAAGAAAAAGGATAATTTATTTCAGAGAAAAAGGCAAAAGAACGGAGGAGTTAATACTCCGTTGGACCCCCTCTAGCGCGAATGCACGATGCGATACTATCGGGCATTGAGTCATACAAGTTATGGAACAATGATGTCTTGAGACATTTTGTTCCATATTTGCTGTAACCTTGTCTCTAGTTCGTTCAAACTCGTGGGATGCCCAACTCGTCGTCCCAAATGATCCCAGATATGCTCGATTGGAGACAAATCTGGGGATCGGGCAGGCCAAGGAAGGGTAGTAACAGTGCGGAGACAGTCTTGTGAGACCCTTGCCGTATAAGGCCGAGCATTGTCTTGTTGAAAAATGGCTCCTGGGAGCCGTTGCATGAGTGGCAACACATGTGGTTGCAGGATTTCATGAACATACCGCTGGGCTGTCATGGTGCCACGGAACAATACTAGGGGGGACCGTGTATTGTAGGCAATGGCACCCCATACCATAACACCAGCTGTGGGAGTGATGTGTCGCTGTACAGCAAAAGCAGGATTGAAGCGTTCACCACGGGCTCTCCACACACGAACACGATTGTCATCACTGCCGAGATTGAATCTGGATTCGTCGCTAAAGACGACCTGGTTCCATTCCGCTGCAGTCCAGTTTCCTTGTGCGCGGCAAAACTCCAAACGGAGACGTCGATGGGTGGGCGTCAAGGGCAGCACACGTAATGGGCGCCGCGATACCAACTGTCCTTTAGCCAGGCGCCTTCGTATGGTTCGAGAAGACACAGAGGCCCCTAGTGAAGGTGCTACCTGTGCCTGGATGGCGGCCGATGAAGCAGTTGGCTGTACGCGTGCATTTCTTACGATGTGGCGGTCTTCTCGACGACTGGTCTGTCGAAAGCGTCCTGAGCCTGGTCTTCGTGTACATGACATCTCTCGGGTCCACTGGTCACAACACAATCAGAGCGGCCTAATTGACGAGCTACTCACCTAGCTGACCACTCAGCTTCCATCATCCCGACGATTCTCCCCCTCTCAAACTGCGACAACTGCTTATATTGTCTTCGAACACGGCGTAATGGCATGTCTATCTCAGCTCTTCCTTTGTAAATGATTTAGCACACTCAAACATGCTTTGGTTACCTGTTTTATACTCCACAGAGTACGATGTTCAATGCCCTCTACCGGCTATACGTAATGCGCAATCAAGCTGCATTTCTAATCATTTGCATATCTCCTCGACATGTACCTTCATTGCAAGTTTCGTTACGATCCCGCAGTTATTTCTTGGTGCGCTAATTTTTTTGTCCATGAGTGTATTTATATGACAAAGAACTTGTCAGCCATGTATTCCACACGTATAGCACTTAGGGTGCAAGAGGTCCACAGATAACTGTTTTGAAATATTTGAAAATGTAAAATATCACATAAAAGCACTATTGTACAGCAGATGAACGGAAATACGAAAATAAGAAAAAAGCGTGATGGTACAGTGTTATATATATCTCATTCAAATTCCTTTATCCTCTCTTTGCAGGTTCTTGGTACAGATTTCTAGATACGAAACTGAAATGTTTGTGGTGCACACAAATTCAGAAAGTCTACGTATTGATGGCAGTTACAGATTTCTACTCGTGTAAAGGAACGTCGGCATGCCAGAAGAGAAAATGTGTATTTCCAGCATAAATATACATTCCAATGAATGCCATTCCTGCGAGAACTCAATTGGAAGCCGAAAATGAATAGACTGCACTCCATTAGAGACGTAGAATTAGTCTAAACGTTACAAGTTTCCGTGCAGATTTCCCATCCCGCGGAAGAAAAAAAATTTCAAATGTAATTTATGTGAGAGAACATTTTCACAGTCGGCCGCCTTAAATATGCATAATTCGTACCACATTATTGATAATTCACGCTGTACCCATTCAGAACAACCGTTCACTTGCACTGTATGTGAGAAAAAATTTCCTGTACAGAGTAGTTTTAAACCACAACTCTGCACCCACTCAGGAGAGAGAACTTTCGTGTGCACTGTATGTGAGAAAAAGTGTTCTTCAGTGGGTGCTTTAAAAAGACATCTCCTAATCCACACGGGAGAGAAACCTTTCGCATGCACTGTATGCGGGAAAACATTTTCTCGATATGATACTTTAAAAAGACATCGCCTTACCCACGCTGGAGAGAAGCCTTTTGCCTGCACAGTATGTGGGAAAACATTTTCTACTCAAAGTAATTTAAAAACACATCTCCGCACCCACACGGGAGAGAAATCTTTCGCCTGCACTGTATGCGGGAAAGCATTTTCTAAACATGATCATTTAAAAAGTCACCTCCGTACCCACACAGGAGAGAAACCTTTCGACTGCACTGTATGCGGGAAATCATTTTCTAAACATAATAATTTAAAAAATCACCTCCGTACCCACACGAGAGAGAAACCTTTCGCCTGCACTGTATGCGGGAAAACATTTTCTACACATGGTACTTTAAAAACGCATCTCCTTACGCACACTGGAGAGAAACCTTTCGCCTGCACTGTATGTGGGAAAACATTTTCTAATCGAGGTCATTTAAAATCTCATCTCCGCACCCACACCGGAGAGAAACCTTTCGCCTGCACTGTATGCGGGAAATCATTTTCTAAACATGATAATTTAAAAAGGCACCTCCGTACCCACACCGGAGAGAAACCTTTCGCATGCACTCTGTGAGAAAAAGTGTTCCTCACAGGGTGTTTTAAAAATACATCTCTTTACCCCTACGAGAGAGAAACCTTTCTCCTGCACTGTATGCGGGAAAACATTTTCTTATCATGATAGTTTAAAAAGACATCGCATCCACACGGGAGAGAAACCATTCGCATGCTCTGTATTTAAAAGTGTGCTTCACAGAGTGTTTAAAAAAATCTTATCCACACGGGAGAGAAACCTTTCGCCTGCACTGTATGTAGGAAAATTTTTTCTATTCAGGGTATTAAAAACACATCTCCGAACCCACACGGTAGAGATTCTTTTCAACTGCATTGTATGTGGAAAGCCATTTTCTAAACAGGGTGCATTAAAAACACATCTCTGCACCCGACAGGATTTAACGACATTACTTCTGGCTTTTTATTTTGCCTAATATTTAATTGCAATTTTTAAGATTTGACTGATTTTTTTCTACATCTGCTGTGTTCTGTAAATTAGGAAATAAATATGAATAATGATATATAAATAAATATTTTATGACTTCATATCAAGACTGGAGTAGTTTTCACTTTTGTCTCTGTTTTAAACTATTTTAAATTAATTTAACTTTTATAATTTTATTAGAAGGGTTTTTCTGATGTACAGTTAAGGTTATATTTAATGTATGGACCATCTAATTATACTTTTATATTAGTTATCGTCTCAAATTTTTATGTATAAAATATATAACTTTAATTTTGAACTTGTTTCTTGAAAAATGTTTAAAATATATAAATTACATGAAGTCTCGTTTATCAAATAATGGACTCTGCTGTGTCTTGCAAGATAATCATAGAGGAAACTCTTGGAAGTTACATTTCACATTATAAGACGAAGTTGGACTGGTATTTAAAGCAATTTTTATGAATGTGTTTGTTTCGCGATTCGTTGGCTAGCTGACATATGCGATAAATTTTGTATATTAATCAAACTAAAATTTAAGTGTGTCGTACGCGAAAACACGAGTGTACCTAAAATTCATAAGATTGTGGGGAAGTCAGTAAAAAATTTATTTTGCAGAAACGACGTGGTCTAAAGGAAAGTGCTATCTCCTTTGGAGAAATTTCTAAAATTTAAGGAAATCATTTTAAACTTTCAGTCACACACGTTGCAAGATAAAACTTCAATGTTTGTAAAAGATTTAAATGAATATTTTTGAAACAACCCATGCAAATAAAATGTGGATAAGTTGTGGATATTCGGAATAAAATAATTGATGAAATGATACGTTTAGGTGAACTAGAACAGGATTCATTAATAGATCTCTAATCCCGCAATTTATGAGTTTTTTTTGCCCCAGCAAAAGTTAAAAAAAGTTATTAAGGTAGGATTTCGGTTTTTGAGATTCTCTCCCACCGCATGGTTTCGTGGTCGGGACACTGACGAGTTGGAGGGGGGTCGATACCTACTACGCCATGCAGACTGCAGGGAATGCGGCACTTGTCTCGTGATGTATAGAAAAATATATGCAAGACAGATAAAGTAAATCAGCAACCTGAAATATGAAATGAAAATTAAATGTGCGGAGAACAGTCTGACTCGGTTGACTTTAAAAAAAAATTAAATTTTCGCAGGCTGCAAATGACAGCGAGAGTTCGAGCTCCTTTTTTTAGAGATGGTCATAAATACTTGTAGTATAATAATTTCGCAACTTATTACAAAATGAACTTACTGCGGTTACAACATCCCCAGGTTATTTTTCCCCGACATATTTCTGCAACTCGGTGGCTCTTATTCACACAAAATTCCTTCAGCCGTGCCTTCCGAGTGGGGTTATCGAATATTCCCATGGAAACAAATGAAATGACAACTACCATATTTACTTCCAGTGCCCCAATTTACCTACTACCTCAACGTTAATTTGAAGTGTTTGTTTAAAGATTACCCGGGATTCTTAATTCAAGCGAGAACACCGCCAATCGAGCTCATGAAAATATGAACAATGTAGAAAAATAACTCTTCACAATCTGTATGGTCCAAAGATTGTGAAGAAAGTTTGCTGATGGTTTGTTGTGCATATTCATACTGCATTAGTAGATATATACTGACGTAAACATGGTTGCTGTCATTTTATTTGCTTCCATGGGAATAATCGATATCCACATTCGCATGGCATGACCGAGGAAATTTGGTTTTGACACCAGATCTCGTTTTCCAGCTGTCCCTCAAATAAATACCTGAGGAAAATTAGTCAATGGCAGTACAGAATATACTTTGCTGTGAGTAGACGAAAAGTGAGTGATTTTTGAAAATAGAAGAGTTCTGATGTCCAAATTACGAGCAAATGCCAGTTAAATTTTGTTAAATGGACCGAACATGTGAAAAAAGTAATTTCAACGATATAGAATTTACATAAATTCAAAAAGATTAATTTAAATAATTATTCATTGAAAACAGTTTAATTAAAAGATAAATGCAAACAATTCGTTGCCGAATCATTAATTTAATATTAATTATTCAGATTTCTTCGGAGTTGGGTTTGATCACACAAGTTTTGCAAATAGTTGACTTAATCTAGGATTTATTAAGTGGATATGCTGGGAAATACATTGCTTAGCGGATATTTTTTATAGAATTAAAAAGCTCTCGAATATTTGCTGAAAATTATCGGCTTCAAGTAATAGCACATGTGAACAAACAGCATGGAAATTTTCTTCAAATTCCTGAAAGACTGAAATAATTACGATTTCTTCTTGAACACATATGGGGCTCTTTCGCTAACATAAGTATTCTAAAAACACTCTTATAAACGTATTTACATTTGACTACAAACACTTGACAAACTTTAAAATTTGTATTTTCTCGTATCCAGAAACATTACAGCGTGGTAAAAAATTTAATATAGGTTCCCTAGAATACAGAAGTAGTTTACAGTTTGTTTCATGGGGGTATCCATCTCTAAAGTGGTGAATTCTTACTATAACTGTATGTACTGCGTCAGGGAAAATACTTAAATCCTTTCGGCATACAGATGTTCTACACTTATTAAAACAAGAAGAACACGAACAACGACAGGAAAATATTCCCCACACCATTACAGTACATCCATAAACTCGAGGTACTGTTGCAATGCATTTAGGATCAACGATTTTGTGCTGATTTTTACATTTTCGCACCTTGCGACCTACATGTGTTGGAAAACGGGATGGATTTATTGGATCACATTTTACTGAGTGGACAATTTATTTGATGAAATGACAGTTTTATTCAAATCAGCTATGACGTGACGCTATTGCTGCTTGTGGTTCAGACTGGTGTAAAAGGGAATTGCTAGGTGATTGAAAAGACAGTTGAAGTGTATCGCCTGTGAAGGAATGGGTAGAAAACGTCATTTAACGGACTTTCAACGTGGAACGATTGTGGGTCCTAAAAGCAGTGAGGCGAGTATCGGCGAAACTACGCTTGAAGTAGTGTGCATGATAGCGCAAGATCAAATTCCTCCAGTTCACACAGGATCGAAAGGATTGGACAGTAAACGAATGGAAAAGGGATAACGTGGTCCGGTTAATCACGATTTCTACTACATGCAGATGGCAGAGTGCGAAAAGGGAAAAATCAGCACGAAATCGTTGACTCTACATGCATTGCGATAATACTTCAATTTGGTAGATGCAATGTAATGGTTTGGGGAATATTTTTCTTTCATTCTTCGGACTATCATTTTTTTAATTAGTGTAGAACATCTGTATGCCGAAAGGATTTAAATATTTTCGCTGACGCAGTATATACAGTTATATTAAGAATTCACTCCACTAGACATGGTTACCTTCATAAAACAAAGTTCACATCGTCCACAAATGGTTTGAAAAGCTTGTGGAAGTCTCCACCCTTAACAAACTACCACAATTACCTGTCCTCCAGTCCAATAGTACACTTGGGGGATGAAGTTGTAAGGTGCATCTTGCAGTCGGATTCGTCCAATCTTTTGACCTAATGAGTGTAGTTTATCGGGTTGGGTCTCGAGATTCCTCAAGCTATCTTTCAAGATCTCATAAAGCCCATGTTTTAGTGAGTCGCAACATTGAGAGCAAAATGTGGCAGAATGATGCACTGGGTAGGTGGTCATTATAAATTGGGCACTCAGTGTATGCTCACTTACCAGCTGTGATTGAACAATTAGTCCGGTCCAAACGTTTTTCCCCGAATAAATGTATTCTTCCTAATTCCAATGTGGATTTGAGCCTCTACTTGTCGGAGGGAGAACGCGTATCATACATTTTCAAAGGCCTTATAAACGGTAAGAATGTCAAAAAAACTTTATTAGAACCTTAATTAATTCCGAATAATTGGTCGCTTTCAAAGTCCTGAATAAAATGCAAGTGGAAGATTGTTGTCTCGAGTGACATTGACCCAAATTCACTGCTAGTTAATTCCATTGAATTTATGCATGAACTCCCCCAAATAAAAATTTTTCATGAGAATCGTTTACATTTGAGGCGTTGAAAGGCAAAGTGGTGTAAGTCACATTTTCAACTTTTTTCATTTGGAGGCAAATATGTAATCTCCATGTTCAATTTATAGTGGAATTGTAAATAGTTATTATTTGCAATGTTGTAATAATTGTTATGAATTATAATTTGTTCAATTTATGGTGGAATTTTCTGTAGTTTTTGCAGTTAAACTCTCTTGACTTACACCACTTTGCCTTTCACCGCCTCATTTGTTGATCTTAGTTACCGTAAATCTTAAAATGTTAAGATTTTATAGTTTTGGAATAGATCTTGACGATAGATCCACGGCATCTCCCCATTCCCGAAAGGAACCCGGTTAAAATCAAGTTTTTATCCTTTTTTTATCGAAAACTTGATGGCCACTCCTCTCATCAATCTATATATATAAAAGGCAATATGCGTATGTTTGTCCTCTATAGACTAAAATACTACTGAACCGATTTACACGCGGTTTTTTGCAAAATGGTCCGTGTTGTCCCGAGAAGGTTTAAAGCTATTGAAATCCTCAATCTGACCAGTAGAAAAAATGTTTAAAATATTTTTCTTTCGATGTCTGTTGAGATATTATCTATGAATCTTCTACTTTCAAACAAAACATACGGATTGCAGCACCTAACAACTCCTGATAGCCACTCCTCTCATCTATATATATAAAAGGCAATGTTCGTATGTTTGTCCTCTATAGACTAAAAAAATACTGAACTGATTTACACGCGGTTTTCTGCAAAATGGTCCGTGTTGTCCCGAGAAGGTTTACAGCTATTGAAATCCTCCATCTGACCAGTAGAAAAAAAAGTTTAAAATATTTTTCTTTTGATGTCTGTTAAAGTATTATCTATGAATCTTCTACTTTCAAACAAAACATACGGATGGCAGCACCTAACAACCCCTGATAGCCACTCCTCTCATCTATATATATATAGAAGGCAATGTTCGTATGTGTGTCCTCTATAGACTAAAAAACTTCTGAACCGATTTACACGCGGTTTTTTGCAAAATGGTCCGTGTTGTCCCGAGAAGGTTTAAAGCTATTGAAATCCTCGATCTGACCAGTAGCAAGAAAGTTAAAATTATTTTTCTTTTAATGTCTGTTGAGATATTATCTATGAATCTTCTACTTTCAAACAAAACATACGAATGGCAGCACCTAACAACCCCTGATAGCCACTCCTCTCATCTATATATATATAGAAGGCAATGGGCGTATGTTTGTCCTCTATAGACTAAAAAAATACTGAACTGATTTACACGCGGTTTTCTGCAAAATGGTCCGTGTTGTCCCGAGAAGGTTTAAAGCTATTGAAATCCTCGATCTGACCAGTAGCAAGAAAGTTAAAATTATTTTTCTTTTAATGTCTGTTGAGATATTATCTATGAATCTTCTACTTTCAAACAAAACATACGAATGGCAGCACCTAACAACCCCTGATAGCCACTCCTCTCATCTATATATATATAGAAGGCAATGGGCGTATGTTTGTCCTCTATAGACTAAAAAAAATACTGAACTGATTTACACGCGGTTTTCTGCAAAATGGTCCGTGTTGTCCCGAGAAGGTTTAAAGCAATTGAAATCCTCGATCTGACCAGTAGCAAGAAAGTTAAAATTATTTTTCTTTTGATGTCTGTTGAGATATTATCTATGAATCTTCTACTTTCAAACAAAACATACGGATGGCAGCACCTAACAACCCTTGATAGCCACCCCTCTTATGTAGATGTTCAACATTCCTGTGAGGGAGGCGAGGGGTAATGACCCCCAGGTAGGTCATGACCCTCGAGTCTTGAAGGAGGGAGAGTGTTTTCAGACACCCCACGTAAGAAGACGTGTTGTCTGTAAGCTCTGTATGTTACCAGGAGAAACAGCTACTTAAAAATCAATATAATACTGTTATAGATCAAGATGAAGCAGTATATCAGTGGTGAACCCAGGGGGTGGACAAAAGAACCTCCTCCCCAATGAAATAAAAATTCCATTATGAATACTGAATTTGCATTATAAATATTTTTAACCGTTCAACTCGCCCCCCAAGATTAAATCCTGGGTACGCCACGGCAGTAAATTACACAACTGAATTCTTAAATTCACTTGATTTATCTGAAGGTTTGTGTTTGTATCATTCTTCTTAGAAACACTGACACACGTCTTTGCAATGGTACCAGAATGGCAGTCAAGTGATTATTAAACAATGTAATTAAAGCAACAATTTTAAGTGGTAAATTCAAAGGAGAGGATGTGCTAATACTACGTTTATCAATGATACCAACAGATATGCAATTCCAATGCAAATGATTGCAATTTCCAATTAAACTGGCTTTTGGAATAACGATAAACAAATGACAAGGCGGGAATTGCAAGTATGTGGATTGAATTTGGAGAATCCATGTTTTCCTGATGGACTACGTTGCATGCTCCTGTGAAGGAAAACCAAGGGATTCATTTGTTTATACGCCAAATGGAATCACTAAAAACATTGCATATACAAGAGCATTGCAATGAACTTAAAATTTAATAAAAGAGTAATCACAATTTATGTAATCCGAAACATAAAAATTATAATGGTTATGTAAATATCTACTTTCAACTAAATACAATAATCGATATCAAACTTTCATTTAGGTTCATTTAATCTACATATATCTAAACTCAAATCTAGCAATAGCGAAGCATTGCCGGGTCAGCTAGTATATGTATAAATGGGTGTGTGTGAGCCTGTCCAAAAACCTAAATGTCGGCTATAAGAATGAACCGCTTATAAGAATCAAAATTAGTTATAACAAACGTGATTATTATAAGCGGAAATCACTGTATATAATAACTGTTGACAATTTCCTTTGTTTTCAAAATATATGGGATATGTTCTTCCAACTGATATCTATACGCTTACACCTAGCGCGTCAACGAAAAAAAAATGGCAACTCAAAATGTTGCTCACTAATATTACTTTAAGTTCTGATGTCAGCAATTTCGGTAACTTTTTAAAAGGTTTAGTTGTTGAACTGTAAAAATATACTTAACATGTGTTCTTGTTGTTTCTTAATCTCCCTGGCCGTAATTTATTCCAGACCCGGTCCATTTAGGCTTACGGACTGAGGGGTGCGGCTCCGGTTTATAATGGATCCATAAGAATCGAAGTCCGATTTAGTCAGGTGCCACCTCAATTTTCACCAAGAATCCCCAAGGAACATATGGAGATTGTACCATCTCTGATGTCATAGAGGGACTTTCCGGTATACTGATTTAACGTGCTCATATCCGGCCTAGACATGGAGACATGTCGAGATTCGAACTATTGTAGTTCTTTTTTGGGTTAGTTACCATTGTTATATTTTAATTTTCTATTAAGGTTAACCACTCTATTCATAGTGTAAAGGAGAGCGATCGTATAGCATTCCTTACTTTAAAAAAAATAGACAGACTAAAATGTTAATATGGTGATATAACAAGAAAACCAACTCAAAACGACAGAATTCAAGGTTAGAGGCAATAACAATTTATTAAATTTAAACACATATTAAAATATCAATTACAATTATTAACAATGCCTCATTAATTTACATTTTTTTACAATTGAAATATTACATCATACATTTTACACTAGAGGTGGCTGGTGACGCATTATTACTCCTTATTAACTTAAATGAGCTTAAAAAAATATTTATAATAAAAATGAATATTACCTCAGCCGGCTGTATCTTAACTAAAAAAAGGAGAGGTTGAAAAGGGAAAGAAAGGGTAGATAGAAAAGAAATAGACAGAGGCATGCCCCGTGATGATAAGCTGTGACTACATGATTACGTCCTCCAGGCCTTCCATGCAGTCGGCGGATGGTTCATCTCAAAAAGCGGCGCTGAACTCGGCGGGCATCATCAGTCACGGCGGAGACCAAGAGCAACAACAGTCAAGCATAGCAGACAGCAGGGAGAGTGTTTTTTTAGAAGAGTCAAGTCCCACGCAAAACTCTTTTTTCTCCAAGAAACCTCCGCTGCCGTAGCCGGGCGACGAAAAGGAGTTCCAGTGCGGGCTGAAGCCCCGGTGTACGACACACGCCGAAACTGGGAGCATTGTTTACACAACTTGTTGTTGACAGTTATATTATTTTTTTTCTTCTGCACAAAACTTGGCTTTTTTCGTTTAAATACTTTTCGCTGCGAACGTTTCCTGCACCTAGAGCTGTATCCATCCGCGTGCAGGGCCGGTGCTCCAGAAAAGTGGTGCCGGGAGCCTGCGCTTCTGTGGGAATCATCAACATTCTTTTGGGATGGTTTCGATATTATTGCCTTCCCCCTCACTTGGGGATCAAGCAACGCACGCCCGAACCGAAATGGCAAAACAAGACGTATTGGATTACTGCATAGCAACCGCATGACAGGAGTAAGTTAGAGAAATGTAGGATTTTACGGGACTAAGAAAAAAAGGATATTTACATTTCTATTTTAATATTTTAAGATTAAAATCTTTCACCAGCTCACCAAACACTGAACCTAAGCCACCACCTTACATATTTTTACTGAAGTGCGATTATATATTACACATACATCTTCCTCAGTAGATACAGATTTTTAAACTTAAAAATAAACATCACTTGAACACGTTGCGGGCCCACAATTAGCATAACAGAACCGAGCACACTCTGCTTTAAAAGTCGACGCGCTACCACAAGGCTACCTAGGCTCATACTTAACATTAGAATCGCATTGTACATTCAGTAGGGCTACTTTCCAGAAATAAGGAAATAGCACTCCTTTTACAGGAGTTTAAAAATAAAACAAGTGCAGAAGTTCAGATTCATTGCCATTATTTTGGTTCAAGATTGTCTTCAGGAACTGGCTCTGTATGCAATACCTATAAATTACCTTCTAAACGAGCAACAGCAAAAAACCTTGTTATACAGATTGTAAATAATGCATTTTGTGTTCTTAATTGTCATGGAACAACTCTGTTCATCAATTTCTCTACCTGATATGAGATTTCATTTTAAAGCTGGACCCCAGAAAACTTTTCATAGTGACAAGATCCTTCGATCACATTCACGTGTGAACTCCACTGTAATACTTCCAAAACCGCAGACTTTTACTTCCTAATCTCCAACACATCCAACTATCATGTTGCAAACTTGGTTATTTCTTAATAATGATTTATCTCAATGAAATGGTGACATGCACCCGAGTCTACGATACAAGGCAAGCCATTTACCATGTAATCATAATGGTTTCTACTCTTAATTTGGATATTAGCATATAATAATTCAATTGACTGTTTATTAAGAAACCTTGAATTATTTTTAGGAAGAAATTTTTTCTGCATGGTACTGAGGTGAAATATGACCTATTTTCCAACAATGGAAACATTTCTGTGTATGTTTGATTTGACTCATAGGTTTACTCAATTTGCTAATATCTTGAAACGTTTTTCATGACTGGTATGAGGGATATTTTCTCTATTAAAATATTATATATTTCCAGGTGAATGACATTCTCACATTTCGTCGTCGTCGTATTAAGCTTGCGAGACGCCTTTGAACATGAGCTCCTGATCCTCGGTATTAACAATGGGATTTATCTTGGCTACCGTTCGCAAGATTATAGCAGATTTGATTATGGGAATAAATTTAAATAAATTAGTTTAAGTTAAATAAAATAAAATTATGATTAGTTTAACAGCTGGTAAGGGTGGTTTCTATTGTTAAGTTAGTTAGTTGTGATGGAAAATCTGGGGGATATTGAGAAAATATTTAAAATAGTTAGAGCGGTTTTGGAATAATATTGTTAAAAAATAAATGACAAATCGGGATGATCAAGATAAGTTTCAAAGTACTCAGAAGGGCGGCCAGACAGAATAGGGATGAGACATCGATGTCGATGTTTTCAAAATATCAATGTTTCCATAAAAGCATCGATGTTTTAAACATCGATTTATTGAAGCCGATTTTATTTAACATCGATGTTGTGTGCTCGATGTTTTACGTTTTCCCGATGTTTTTTTAAAAATGAAAATGTACCATATTAACAAAAAAATTAACCACATAACATAATTTTCCCCACTCAGTAAATGTAAGTCTGAATTCTGAAAAGGACGAATACAAAAGGGGGAACAATTAGAGACAAATGGCAATGAACAATCAATGAACAATAATTATATGCCCCAATAGCCCCAATAATTGTTATTTACAGTAAAGAAAAATTAAGCTTGTTCAGTTTTCCCACATACGTTGGTTTTGCAGCAGTACTTCAAATTGGTGTAAATATATGTAATTTTGTTTGTATTATTTAATTTCAAAATAAAAGATTTGTTAATAAATTGCAATAATTTCCTCCTCAATTTTCTGGTAAAAGTAATAAAATGTGTAATGGAAATTCTGCGATATACGCTGACTGTGGCAACCAAGTTTTTGTCATTTGTGTCAGCCCAACCTCAAAGTAAATCCCCCCCCTCCCCTCCATGACTAACCGAAGTAACATTAATCTTAGAGGTTACTGAACCAGTTTTTAAAAATGAAAGTTCACAAACATCGATGCTTAAAAACATCGATGGTTTTGGGTGGATGTTTTATTAGCATCGATGTTTTAATATTGAATATCGATGTTTCAAAACATCGATGTTTTGTTGTAGATGTCGCATCCCTAAGACAGAAATCGAATAAAAGCGAGTAGCGTTGTTTACTAGGAGTATCGAAGCTTACTACGTTTACCAGATTTGAGGGTTTGCCAGTTGAAAGAGTTATCAACCCCCCCCCCCTTTCGCCAGCTAACGCTGTCACGAGAGGGAAACGTGAGTTCAATCTATGGTCTATTAATCAGGAGTGACAGGTCAGAAACCAGATGTAATTGGGCTATGGAATTTTGGAATTTAAAATAAGAGGAGAAAAATTTAACTATTGTGTACAGGAATGAGGCCAGGAATTATAACCTTGGTGGCCTTAGGACGCCTAGGAAACTCTCTAGGGCCATTCTGGAAGATTTATAAGGTCTTCATTATTAACTGAATAGATGTTTTAATAAAAGTTTATCCCTAGCTCTTTAATGTGGAGCCGAATAGGTTCTATTGCCAATTCTCTATGCATTACTTCATTACGCAGGTACCAAGTTGCTTTACTAATGCCGCGGAGAGTTTTATTTTGCATTGTTTACAGCCTTTGAATATGAGTGTCCGCTGGTGATCCCCACACTAGAGCAGCATAAAGCAAGATGTGTAGAAGAACAGTCTTTATTTCAAAAGTTTATTTTCCGTACTCAATTGGTTCTGGTACAGGATATGCGCTAAGTGCCTACGTGCTCTAAGAAATTTTCCGATATTGAATATTATTTTTTAAACGTTAACTTTATAGAGAAAATTCTCACTTCTACCCAGACTTGGGTGTATATAATTTGAAGTGGCACTCTAAATGAATTTGATACAAACACAGTTTATACATGAAACAATGTTTATTGAATATTCTTGCACATGTAGGCTTTGCTTTTAACAACAAGATTCATACGTACTACTTGTACAGATATATAAATACAGCTTTCAAGAACAATATATTTTTCAATACTCACGAACAGTAAGTCAACCAGCAATTCTGCCACGTAAACTTTGGGCCCACTAAGCACTAGAACAGGATAGTACTGGAGATGCATACCTCGTAGCTCCCTATCGCTTATCTATCAACTTTAACAACCTTCTTTCAACCCTAACCTTTTTTATTAATGACGTTGCAGGGTATTTAAACTAAGCGCGTATGCCGAAATTAGCATATCTCAAGCAGCTTCTTTAATTCATTCACTCAAAAGTTCGATTCTTGTGAATCGAATCTTGTGTATACCTTACAACTTGCTATGTAGATAAACTCCAAGGTATTTGCCTTCTCTCTCGAAGTGCACTGAGTGAGCACACACTAAGACAGGCGAAGGTGAAATTCTCTTAAAACTAAAAATTGTGGCTTTCGTTTAAGCAGTGTTTAACTTAATTCTCCACCGTTTGAACCAATGTTCAAACATGTCAATATGCCTATATATGCATGTATATATAGGCATATATGCATGTATTTTGTTTCGCGATTATTCCATAAGATCGCCGTGTCGTCGGCCAACATGGCCAGTGTTGTATTTGTAGAGTGTGGAATATCCTTAGTAAAGATGTTAAACAAAAAGAGTCACAGCTTCGAACCTTGTGCAACGCCTGTGTTAATGTTACGTGTAGAAGAAATTAATTTAGTGTAGCGGACTTTGAAGTTTCTATTAAGTAGATAGGAATGGATTAAGTGAATAATATCAGAAGGCAATTTAAGTTTGATAAATATATAAATTAGCGCGCTGTGCCAGACACGATGCCTTTTCTTTATCAAAGAGAATGGCACCAGTCTGCATCCGATTCTGACATCCATCATGGATGAATTCCGTTACTTGGAGCAGTTGATGTGTTCTCGAGTGTTCGGATCTCAGGCCAAATTGAGCGTTTTTAATGACACTATGATCATCCAAGAACCTGTTGATACTTTTACACAGTATGTGTTCAACCAGTTTACTAAGAGAGGAAAGCAGACTTATTAAACGATAAATTTTAGGAATTGCAGGGGATTCACTAATTTTTTTTATTGGGATGATTATAGCAGTTTTCCAGTCTATTGGGAAATATTTATATTTAAAATTTTTGTTAGCTGAGTGATATAGGTAGCATAATTTAAGGAAAGGTTCTTAATTGCCGGGTTGAGGATATTGTCAAGGCCGTGAGCTTTTTTGTTGGGGAACGAGTTGGTAGCGTTCAGGATTTCAGCAGTGGTTGTAGGTTCTAGTGGATTATTTTTAATTACGGAGATGCTATTGTTAATAAATTTCTGAGAATGTCAACAACTTTATCTATGATATTAGAGCAACAAACACTCTTATTGGTAGAGAACTAGTTTTCATAACTATCTGCCAAGGCCTGAATTTTGCCGGGGTCACTCGTGAGAATGCCAGAAGCGGAATTAATTCCGCTTCTGGCATTCCGCTTCTGCCCCCCCCCCCAGACGAGAGGGGGATAAAGGGTTTTTTATCCATTTTTAAATAGTTCCATATAGTTTTTATCCTCAAGTACCAGTGACTCGATGCAGACCATTCATTTTTTGCTTTTATAGTTTTAATATTAGTTTATATCCCAGCATTCAACCTGTGCATTTCACCTAGTCTCACATTTCGATCTATCATACTCAGATAGTAAGACTTTATTGCGAAGTATATTCTTCACCATCAACTTGTTTGCCAGCTTCTTCTAGTCTTTCTTGTACTTGCTTCAATCTGCAAAGAAATACTGCCAAGTAACTTTTATTAAATAAACACTCAGAACTAAATAAATTAAATAATTGAATTATAAATTACAATATTCATTATAAGGCACAACATCCTACCTGGGCATTTCATTAGCAACTGAACTTTTACCAACCAACAGTATTCAACGGGAAAAGACGTCATGTGGACCATGCCCACGGATGTCGGTCTTGAGGAATTGTTGCAGTGATAAGCCAACGTGTTTGGCAGAAGAGGAGGGAGTTATAAAGAGCAAAATTGATAGATTGAAGGCCGGTTCCTCTAGTATCCATGAACTTTAAGGCTGCTGTATATTAACCCTATTGGATTCGCTTACCTCAATGTTTACCTACGGAGAAAATATATCCAAGGATTAACGACTTGGATTGAACGATTTTTTTAAATTGTACTCCGCCATATGGAAAGAAATTTTACACCATGGGCATTTTTCGTTTTTTTAAATGCAAATAATGTTTTTAAAATTAAATTTTTTGGGGAAAGATCTAGTTTAGTGGGTTTTATATGCTCATAAATTCCTTTGGTGAGAAGTTTGTAAAAGGAATCGTGTTGCAAGGTGCAGAATCTTTCAGGCTATGTGAAAATGCCATTTTTATTGGATTATCAGCATTTATGTAGCTCTTAATAGAAGACGTATTTTCTTCATAGGTTAACAATGATGTGAACGCATTTAATATTATTAGTACAGTATTCAATAGAATTCAATAGGATTAGTTACAGTAGCCTTAAGAAAGCATTAAGAGAAACATTAAGTGAAGAGGACGAGGCCTTTTTCGAGTGCTCATATCGGATGGGTCATATTCGAAGAGTTAGATAATAAGTTCATAATGAATGCTAACTGAGAACTTTGTGCTTAGTTTTTGTTTTCCAAGAAAATTTTAATTAGGAAGAAACTTCAATTTATTGTGAAGATCATTCTTGCGGTAGTATCAAGGTGCTTGTGCAATTTGTTTGATAGTAGAATTCTGACAAACAGTGATTATAATGGATTCTGCGACATAGGACCAAGACGGTGAATTTAACTACCATATCACACATACAGCTTATATATCCAAAAGAGAGCGGGACATTTAGAGAAATATTTATAAGATATCCCTTTGTAGGAAAAGTAAGGAAATCCCCAGTTGGAGAAAAGGGAGGGAAAATTTAAAAATAGGAAAATCATTCCTACAACGTTAAAATGGGAGATTGTTGACATGACCTTTTGATTCGTTTGATGTATCAGATGGTCAATGAATGGGGTTGTTTGAAAAATAATGTGATACGTCTGTGATTGGTTAACATTTTTAACGCTACCACTACGTAACGCCCCGAATACAATGTGAACAGGCCTTAATTCTTATAAATATTTGAGCAGGGTTCAAATTTAAGATAGTATCAATGAGAAATAGCGAAAAAGGGACTAAAAACACTGCAACTGGTTATCTTAGGCATTTAATGAGATGTGGCCACAAAGAGGGTATAATAGAGTTAGATTACCTACAGCAATTTGACTTACCAAATAACGCTTCAAAGAGATAACATGCAATGGTAATGATACAAAATGCACATAATTTTCCTGCACTGAGTAGATTTACCTGTCTGTATTGGGACAACAAATTTCGGCTAACAGTCCGTGTTCTCTTTATAAAATTTAAAAAAAGCCAAATTTCAAAGAGTAACCAAATTCGCTGCAGTCTTCCGAATTAAAATGATATGAATAATCATAGCACAGCTTTCATAACACTATGCGGGGCCCGTTCGCATTTCGTTGTTGTTGTTATTTCTTATGCTCCCTGGCTGGAAGTTCCAGACTAGGTCCATATGGGCTTCGGGATGAAGTGTTCGGCTCCAATTTGATTAGCACGAGAAGGGTTGGATTCCACCTCAGCTAGATGCCACCTCAATTTTGATAGGCACCACCAAAGGTGACATCTGGGGGGAATCATACCGTCTCCCACCCTCTCTGACCATCATAGAGGGAATTTCCGGTTTACGGATATAACGTGCCGATATCCGGCCTAGACACGGAGGTATTTTGTTGAGCGCGCTGGAATTCGATCTGAGCACCCTCACCACCGAAAACTAGCACGTTACCACAAGGCCACCTCGATCCCTCCCCATTTCGTTAAACTTAAAGATTTACTAAGATTGTTGCACACACGGCAACAGACAGGAGTTTGTCGTGTTGCTGTCTTGATTCGAGTGCGGCATTCAACCTGGACATCCAAAGAAATGTAAGGTATATTGGATAAAAATGAGGTAATGACATAAATTATGGAAGCAAAGCCTCAGCTGAAGCTAAAAGGAAATTTAACGTATAGGTGTGATAACAGAACGCGTGCCGTATAAGCAAATCGAGATTATTCAATTCCTTTTGGCATAGATATCAATATTGGAGAAGAGCAGAGAATTAACATACTCAGAAGTACCGTATTCTTCGGACCATAAGACGCAATTATTTACATAAAAAAAATCGACTTAAAATCGGTTTGTGTCTTATAGTCCGAAGGCAAGATTTAATTCAAGTGAATATTTTAATGCATAATTCTATTTATATATTATATATATTATTTATTATATTTATTTTTATTTTTATCTTTATTAAGTAAGAAACTGAAAATAGCTTCATATACCTAAATACAGGTAGATACAAAATATTCTTCTCAAAAAATCCTCCCATAATTCTGAGGTGCGACTTATGGTCTGAAAACTACGGTATTTGAAGAGAATTTGAAAGTCAAAGAGGAACTCCTTCGAGATCGAGAAAACGGGGCGTCGGTGGTGCGCACCTTTTGATGATTCAGCCGAAGACTGAACAAGATTAGGGAAAACACGAAGAAAGAAATCCAAGCAACAATTGTCCTAAGTCAACTGAAAATAGGCATTACAACATGCATGGAAACCAGGAATGGGGGTCTATTGCTGAGTGTAGATAAAGAAGAAGATAATAGAAGAATTCAAGACAATTGATAAACTGAATAAGGATACAAAATAGCTAAACCAAAAAACAGAGACCCCCATATAAGTAATAGCGGAGTTTTTGTTGCTTATGCCCTCTGGCCGGAATGTATTCCCAACCAGGTCCATATAGGCTTGCGGGCTGAGGATTTATAATAGCAGCACATGGGTCGAAGTCCGCCGTAGCCAGGTGCCACCTGAATTTCGACCGAGCACACCCAGGCGCGACATCTGGGGGATCGTACCTCCCCCCCCACTGACCTCTTAAGTTGTCCATATCCAGCCTAGACACGAAGGTATTTCAGGGCGCCTGTCGGGCCTTAAATACGAGCACCCTCAGCACTGAAAGCCAACACGCTACCACTAGGTTAACTATAGCCCTATTTATGTAGTAGATGAGAAATTTAAAAACGAGGAAATGAAAAATAGGTTAATCGAGCAGAATCAGGAACTATCCGA
Source organism: Dolomedes plantarius (assembly GCA_907164885.2). Lineage (NCBI taxonomy): Eukaryota > Metazoa > Arthropoda > Arachnida > Araneae > Dolomedidae > Dolomedes > Dolomedes plantarius. The sequence continues at coordinate 35,312,335 of OU015503.1, read as the reverse complement.
TGCTAGCATGAAAGTAATAATGACGTTCAAAGGGAAGATTTTTTTTCAAATATCAGTTGAATAATAAATTCGGAATAAAAATTAATTGAAAATTCATCATTCACAACATCTGCAGTTGTTATAAAACATTTTTATGATTCAATCTCCCTCTCTCCCGTTTCTACATAAATTTTGTCTTTTCCGTCATCTATACATGATACCAACTGGAATACACTTAACCATGCACTGGCTGTGCGGCGTCTCGCAGATGCCAATAGCACTTTGTTTACATTTTGCGTATTGAGGAATTGCTCTGTATGGCCTGCAGATGTCAGTACCTTCAAAGTTTTATGTATGAGTCATAGCTAAAGCTAAGTGTCCACTTGAGAGAAAATCTCGGGAGAAAGTCTCGAGATTAATCCCAGGGGGTTGTCCATTTGAGATCACTCACGCTCTCGAGACAGGTTCGTGAGACTCGATGGTCTTTTATGTGCAGAGACTATAAACCCTACTTTCTTATTTTAATTATTAGGTAAGTAAGTTCCACTTACCTTCTGAGTTCGTGCTAAGGGCCGCTGGCTCTCAAATCCAGTTCTGTTGTTCAGACATTTAAATCAGACTCGAAATCATTCTACAACTAACAATTAAACGAACATTTAATAATATGTACACGTTACATTTACTACAAACTACACTAACAATTAAACAAAGGCGTTACACATTAAGATTATACGAGTTCTCTCTATCTTCATTCAGTCCCATTACGGTTCTGTCCCGTTTCTATCTCGCTTCTCTCGTCCTATGTTGTCAAGACGTTCGCGCCCCCTATCGGTCTGCTGGGCTGCCGGAACATGGTCACTGCAGTCTCGAGAGCGAAAACATTTCGTGTCGACTTGAGAGTGAACTCGCAGTCAGTTCTGTGATTTGATCGCAGTTTGTTTGTTTTTCTTCTTTCAAAATGGATTCGCTTCAGGCCCTTGCTTTTGTAATTGCCTATAAAATTGCGAAAAAGCGGAAAGTGAAAAAAAAGGAGTGTTGGGTGAGAAAATGGGTGGATAGAAGAAATGAATTAGGAGCTTGTTCTACACTAGTAAATGAGTTGCGGTTGGAAGACGCACAGCAGTTCAAAAATTTTATTCGGATGTCTGCAGTGCAATTTGAACTGCTGCTAAATTTGGTAAAACACCAGATTGTGAAGCAAGACACAAAATTACGCGATGCAATTCCTGTACATGACAGATTGATGGTAACCCTTCGTTTTCTTGCTTCAGGTAAGCATATTCAAGCGAATATTCAAGTACAGTAGATTCCCGCTACATATTTTAGCTATTTTTTTTATGAATACTTTTTTTATGAATTTTTCTCTTTTTTTATGAATACATCTTTTCCTTCAGCTTAATTTTATTATAAATTCTACAAACTGCATACGTAGATGCAAGTTTTTGTAGATTAAATTTTTAATTTACTAAATTTTAATTAGTATTTTTTTAAATCCCGTTCGGATTAACCGGATGTCCGGACCATTGGGGTTCCGATTACCGGGACTCTATTGTACTCACCTCTTGAATATTGGATTTTTTGAATAGTGAGTATACATAACTATGAATTTTCAGGAGATGCTTATTGTAGTCTGCAGTACCTTTTCCGCCTTCCACCTTGTACAATTGGAAGAATAGTTCCTTAAGTATGTCAAGCTATTTATGATAATTTAAAGGAAGAATATTTGAAGGTATGTGTAAAAAGTATTAGTGAGCAAATTATAAATTAAAAAGTTACTTTATTTTTATTATGAAACTACAAAACAGAAACATAAATATTTACACTTTATAATAAACTAGCACAAAATGAATTGAAAAATTCTTGGATTGTTTGAGTCTCATCACTTGATGGAGGAAGGTTCTTGACAACAGCGATAGTTGGTGATGCAATTAGGGAAGGTGTAATACTTGAATTTGAAGAGGATGGCACATTGGACCAGTTGTTTTTTTTCGGAGGATGAAGCATTTGCATTTGAAGAGGATGATACGGTGGACCAGTAGCTTCTTTCATCCATATCAGAAATAAGTGCTATCGATTTACGAATAACATTTTTTTTTTGCAAGGGATTTTTCTTTTGATTTTTCTTGGCTCACTTTCTATTTGATCATCCTCCAAAATTTCCGAGTTGTCCAGGGTGTTATTCTGAAAAATTAGGAACACAATATAGCAGGTGTGAACAATAAAATCTTTATTTTGATTCGAAAATAAATTATTTATTTTGTTTTTCTACCAGAAAAATGAGAAATATTTTTTCTCCAATTTTTATCCGTAAAAATTGGAGAAAAAATATTTCTCATTTTCTGGTAGAAAAACAAAATAATTTGTTTTCAAATCAAAATAATTAATGTAGAAGATCAAACAAAAACTCAAAGTCTCAAAATTAGTTTAAAATAATTAATGTTTCTAGCAATAATAAGGTAATCATATCTAAATAAAATCGTTTAATTTTTTTTCAGCCACCTTCAACTGCTGAAGAATTGAAGGAATACGCAGATCAATTTGCATTAAATGGCAATTTCCACATTGCTTCGGAGCTATTGATGGGAAGCATATTACAATGGTTGCACCTGCGAACTGTTGAAGGCTTTACTACAACTATAAGCAGACACACAGCATTGTTTTGATGGGAGTCGCAGATGCCAATTATAAATTAATTTATGTTGATGTTGGTTGCAACGGTAGAATTTCTGATGGAGGTGTCTTTACTAACTGCTCCCTACACGATGCTTTGGAAAGCAAGCAGTTACCGCTTCCTGAACCAGAAGCATTACCCCAAAGAAGTTTGCCAGTTCCGTACATAATGGTAGCTGACGATGCCTTTGCGATGACATCATACATGTTAAAGCCCTATGGGTACCGAAATCAACCTGCACCAAACAGAATTTTTAATTACCGACTAAGTAGGGCTCGTCGTATTATAGAAAATGTATTTGGCATTATGTCTAGTAAATTCAGAGTTATCCGAAAACCAATAAATTTAGCACCTAATAAAGTAAAAGATGTTACTCTGGCAATATGTGCATTGCATAACTTTTAGATTTCCACTACGAAATATTATTTGTTCCCTGGTTCAGTTGATTTTGAAGATCCTGGTACACATGAAATTGTAAATGGCGAATGGCGGAATGAACCTCCACCAGAAGGATCATTGTTTCCAATACAAAGGGTCCATCAGCGAAATTATTCAGTCTCTCAAAAAGATGTGAGAGACAAATTTAGAGAATATTTTATGACAACTGCTGGTGAAGTTCGCTGGCAATATCGATTAATCGTTTGAATAATAATAATTATTTTTTAATATATAATATTTATTATTCAATTTTTTTTATTTTTATTATTCATATATAATTTTTGTTATAATTTTATGGTACATAAAATAATTAATTAAATAATTCTGTTTATTTAACAAAACATTACATTACAATACAATACAAAATTTGTAATAATACTTACGGCATATTTATCATGAGAAAGATTAATTTTTTCTCTACTTTTTTTTCACTTCAACAGTTATGAATTTTATATCGTTTTAAAGAAGAAGTTGAGATCTACAAAATAAAAAAAATCCCATCTCAATACGACCAGTATTACCGAAGTTATAGCGTATTGAACAATCTTTCGTACGGCTTATTAAATAATTTTTTGGTCGATTCCATAGGTTGATTATTTAGGAAATATTAAACCAATTAGTTAAGAGTGAAAAACATTGAATTAAATTAATAAATATATTCACAACGTTTGACGTAGATTTTGTTGGTGTGAAGCTAGGCACAATGAACTTTAATGCAGAGGAAAAACTTCCATTTACTATCGTATCTGTAATTGCACCATCACCACTCTTCAGTCTTTTCATTTTTTGCATTTCGTGTGATACCTAAAAAGTTAAGAGTGACAGTAAATTTAATTAATCAGTTAAGTGGCATTCGAATTTGGGTTAGTTCAATTTGATAAATATACATACCTGGTTACGTAAGTTATGAATCTTCCGCTGTACTTCATTCCCATCACAATTTTTAAATTTTCTTGCAAATTCTTCGAACACGCTCATTTTTTTCCCGATTCCTGCAAAATTTATGTGTAACATTCCATAAAAACTCCTCTTCCTCATACAGATGGATTAACTCAAACACTTCATCGACTGTCCACTCTCTTTTATCGGGTAAAACCTTCTTTTCACTCATTTTTAAAGAACGTGTAAAGAATAATATTATTTGCCGATTTATTGCGAAATAAAAAATGAATAAATAAAAGCGCGGGAAATCAAGGGCCTGTTCACATAGGAATCCGATAGCGGAAGCGTTAAAGTATTGAAATATATTTGACCAATGACAAACCTCTAAACGATTAGCAACGAAAATTGTAAAGCCTCCCATAGTCTCAGCTCTGACAAAAATCTTCAAACAACGACAGAAGACTGGAGACTAAGTCTCGAGAGCAGAAATGAGCATGTCCACTTGTGACAGCTGCAATCTCTGATACTTGCACCTGCTTGTCGCCGAGACTGCTCTCAGGCCCCTATCCATTTGTGAGTCTAGTGTCGAGACTACTCTCGAGACTGTTTTGTCACAAGTGGATACTTAGCTTTATACCGTTACCATCACCGACACATTCAAATTGTAAACACAATGGCACTAGGGAAAAATCAGTGTTACTGGGAATAAAACCTACTTACCAATTCATCTTAGATTATGTTAGAATATCCACATAGACAGGAACAACATATAAAACTATTCACAAACACTAAATTAAAAAGTTCAAGAGTGTCACTTAAACTAAGCCTATGTTTCACATCGATAGGCTTACCGAAATTAAATTTTAAAACACCATTTGCTCTTATTCCTGTACAAAATCACATTCCTCAATTGTTGAGGTAGGGTATTTTTTGCTCCTTCATCGATTTCAGGACGTACAGGGAGATAATATTCATTAGTTTAAGAGATATTAATATGTGTTTTTCCGTCCTATGGGAGAATAACATGGGCCGCCATTGCGGAGGTGCCCAACATGGCGGACGTGACGTCACCACTTCGACCGCGTATGGTCAAAGTTCTTCGCCCTGTTCGAGCATCGATCCTTCCCCTGTAATGGAAGCCTGCCACGGACATCTTCATTTCGTCACTGTTTTGCGGAGGAGCTAAGCTGGCGTGCCAGCTGTTCAACATGGAAAGCAAAGTGTCCAATAGAAGAAACATACTTCGATCATAACATCTTACGGTCGTCGACCCTCCCCCTCCCCGTCGCTACGTATTCTATCAGCAGCATGACTTTGACTAGGTAGCAGATAACATTATCAAAGGAAACCATGAAGCTACAGAAGGAGGAGTAGCTCAGTGTTAAAAATTTGTCTCACATTTCGTCGCCGCCAATAGATGGAGCGCACGCAGAGCTCGGGGTTTTGACACGGAAACCATAGTATCAGTGGCGTAGCGAGCATAACTGGCGCCCAGGGCACGATACCTTTTTGGCGCCCCCCGAAAAACATATAGTAATACAATATATAGAATTAGTTAAAAAGATAGACCATTTGGCGTCCCTCTGTGAGAGGCTGACATGTCGCGCCATCTGCCGATGATCGACCATAATTGGTCCATTATCGAAGAATTCCCCATTGAAGTTTTCGCTCCTTCTTTAGTTTCATGAAGGAAACTGACTTTCATTATTTGTTTCTTTAATGGCAACGGTATCTCTTAAGCGCATTGTTTATGCTGCTCCCATGAAGACACAAGACACAGTAGCTTCATGGCTGCACCTCTTTCTCATTCCACTCTCCATAATCATTGTAATTAAATGTAAAATGTGGTGCCCATTTACAGAAACTATCGCAGCTCTTCGGATGGATCACGGGGACGAGTCTAGGAAATGGGGCCAGGTCGGCCATCTTGGATTTTTTTGCGCCAATGTTTACGATTTTACTGTGTTTGGCAAAAGTGGAAAATTTTTCTCGCCAACGTGTTTATGTGGCAAACTTTTACAAAGTTAGCTTTTGTTTACGTTTCGGTAATCGCTTGTTAGCTGGTTATTTCTTCAGTTTTTATATTATTTTCACGATTTTATTATTTTATGTATAAACTTAATACATTTTTTAATTCTTAAATATCAATCGAAACGCACAAATAAGAGTGTGAAATTCACTTTTACAAAGTTATTTACTTTTGTTTACGTTTCGGTCATCGCTTTGCTGGTTATTTCTTCATTTTTTATATTATTTTCACGATTTTTACGAGTGTATTATTCTATGTATAAATATAATATATTTTTTAAAGCCTAAATATCAATCGAAACGCACAAATAAGAGTGTGAAATTCACTTTTTACAAAGTTATTTACTTTTGTTTACGTTTCGGTCATCGCTTTGCTGGTTATTTCTTCATTTTTTATATTATTTTCACGATTTTTACGAGTGTATCATTGTTATTTCTAATGATTTATGTGATAACTCAAAATGCTGAACAATTAAGTTGTAACAGAATTATTCATATTGATTGTCTAAGAAATATATTTTCTCTTAGTAGATTAGTAGATTTACTACATTAGTTTTTAGTAGATTTGTATTTTTGTTTGTTTTCACACTTTACTCTGTGCTGTCAAAAATGCGATAACATGTGTGTGCTACTTAAAATGTGCTTAGTGTTGTGACTGTGAAAATCAAATATTAAAACTTGAACTTGGAAACCAGTTAGAGTTTTCATACAGTTTGAAATTGACATGTAGTTACTGTGAAGAAAACAAAACAATGATGAATTCCTCTTTGAAGACTGGAATTGCCAGTCATGATGTGAATTTGAGAATTACCCGAGCCTTTTCACATGCTGGGAAAGGTTATACAGGCATTGAAAAATTTTTGTATGGTGATAAATATTCAACCCTTTTCATCAACAGCATATGGTAAGTGTGCAAGACATTTAGATGGTGCATATGCTTTGGCATCTGAAAGTATATTTACTGAAATCTATAGTGAGATTAAACAGGCATATCAAAGTGGTGCTTCTAGTTCTGCTGAAATTTTAGATATAACATAATTTTAATAGAACATGGTTAACATCAGGCCATACATCACTCATAGGTATAGGATGTGTTATCGACATCCTCACAGGATATGTTATTGACTTTTTAAGTTATGAGTAAGTTCTTGTGTAAAAGACTGGCGTGCACAAGGTATTACTCTAGGTGGTAAAGTGCATGGTAGCTTGAAAAAAGCTACAGTAAATGTTGTGTAGATAAATTATATTAAATAATTACGATAATAGTAAACACTGAATTTAGTAATATAATTTTAAATAATTAATTTGGTCCATGTCCTGGCCCTTAACCTCATCTCTTTAGTTTCTAAAATGTCTGCAGATGGTAATTTTAATTTCTTTTTTTTTAATATTTAAGCTTTAGGTTTTTTTTTCTTTTGTTTTACCAACCGCACCTTTGAGTTTTATATTTTTCTTCTTGCACTATGAAATTGTTAATTGATGTAATCGGCAGAGGTAATAGAGTCCTCTTGAAATTGATAATTGATTTGATTGGCACGTTATTTTATAGCATAGTTTCAAAATAATATCCTAAAGACCTTGTATTTGTTGATCATATTATGTGTTAATAAATCATGTTATTTTTATTGTAAAGTTTCGTCATGTCATTCTATTGCCGTGTAGTTTTTTCTTTTAGTTTCCTTTATAGGTGATTTTTATTTCAGGTTTTCTTTTATCAATAAGGAAAATCAAGTTTAATTTTAAATATTTTAATTCACGATTCATAACCTTCACTGAGGTGCATCCAGCAATCGAACTTAGTGCTAATTTTATTGATTCTTTGGGTTATTGCATTTCATTTTAGACACAATGCTCTTAATATACTTAATTGTTCTAACCATTGATTTTAATACTAATGATAGGATTTAAATGTGGTAACGATTTAGTATAATCAAGTCTTGCTCTGTTAATTTTAACTATCCCAATTTAATAATCGTTGCATTTAATACATTTCGTTATGCATTATGCCCAATTTAAGTCAAGAAATTAGACTGAAAAAAGTCAAAAAGATATCAAGAAAATCATCTGTTATTGCTTGGCTCATCAGCCGTGGGTAAAGCAAACAGACATAATCAAACACAAGTGGTTTCGCCAAGGTGTCATATTCAAAATAAACTTTTATAATTAATATGCCTGAATCAGATGACAAAAAAACTATAAGAAATTGTTATGACACGACGGTCATAGGTAGGTGCTACAAAATAACCGCTTATAAAAGTAATATGAGCACCACCCCACGGTGGTGCTCATATTTCTTTTATAAGTGGTATCTTTCCGTGGGGTGATGCTCATATTTCTTTTATAAGCAGTTATTTTGTAGCACCTACCTACGACCGTCGTTTCATAACAATTTCTTTTATACGCATATATATGCATATATATATGAGTATATATATATATATATATATATATACGTATATATATATATATATATACACTCATATATATATATATGCATATATATATATATATACTAGCTTAAAACCCGCACTTCGCTACGGAGTACATACAAATTAAATACAATGGTCAAGGTATGCAATTAATGCCAATATATATATATATATATATATATAATAAATGCGATGATCAATATGTACAATTGATGTAGAAAAAAATATATATATTTATAAAAAAATCGTAAGGGATATTTTTATAGACAAAATAATGTCCAATCGTCTGCCGCATTAGCAAGAAAAAAAAATGTTTTTGTCTATTTAGTTGTTATGCACGTGATGATAAATTTATTTAAAGTACCATAAAAGGAAATCACGTGATCGGCATTGAATAAATTAAATACTAAAAATGAATCTTTAAAAATTCACCAAAAATCAGAAAATTGAAGTAAAGATTCAAGAAAAAGTTCATTTTAAAAGAATTTTTACGCTCTTTCTCGTTATATAAATTTTATAACCCTTAAATTATTATTTTAAATGCAAACTTAAAAAAAGTTACTAAAACAGCTTAAAAATTTAACTAAAAAAAATCTAAGAAGAATTTTTCAAAAATCTCTCTTAGTGCACCCCTACACCATAAGAAGAATCGCCATGCAAAATTTCAGCCCTTTTGGTCCAGCGGTTTGGTCTGTGCGTTGTATGTCAGTCAGTCAGTCACGGAACTGTTTTATATATATAGATATAAATGCATATATATAAGCATATATATATATATATATATATATATGCGTATATGTGCATATATATATATGCATATATTATATATGCATATATATATATGTATATATTATATATGCATATATTATATATGCATATATATATATGTATATATTATATATGCATATATATATATGTATATATATATGCATATATATATATACATATATATACATACATATATATATATATATATATATATATGCGTATATGTGCATATATATATGCATATATTATATATGCATATATATATATGTATATATATATGCATATATATATATACATATATATACATACATATATATATATATATATATATATATATATATATATATATATACATATATATATATATATACATATATATATATATATATATATATATATATATATATATATATATGCGTATATGTGCATATATATATGTATGCATATATTATATATATATATATATACATACATATATACATATATATAATGCATATATATATATATATATGCATATATATATGTATATATATACATACATATATATATATATATATATATATATGCGATACATATATATATATATATATATGCATATATATATATATATATAGTATATATATATATATATATAGTGTATATATACATACATATATATATACATATATATAATACATATATATATGCATATATATAATATATACATATATACACTCAAGAGCCAAAACATTATGACCACCTCTACATTTTGCAATGAATTCGCCTGGATGACGTGGAGGCACGTGATCAGGTGGAAGTGATATTTAACTGCTGCTGGAGAGTCTGAAGAATTATTCTTTCACTTACTTCTGTGTGTGATGGGAAAGGCTGCGGATCTAAGCAACTTTGATAGAGGGCAGATTGTAATGGCTCGGAACAAGTATTTCCGAAACTGCACGACTCGTGGGTTGTTCGCGACCTACAGTTGTTAGTACTTATGCAAAGTGGATGAATGACGGTGAAACCAGCAGTAGACGACATGGTGTTGGACGTCCACACACTATCAAAGAAAAAGGTCGTCGGAGACTGTCTCGCATGGTGAAGCAAAACCGGAGCCAGACAGTGGCTCAGCTGACAGCCCAATACAATGCAGGGCCAAGTAGAATAGTATCGCAGCACACTGTTCAGCGGACACTGTTGGATATGGGACTACGTAGCAAACATCCCACTCGTGTGCCTTTGCTGACCAAGCGTCATCGCCAACTGCGAACATCGCGACTGGTCCATGGATCAGTGGGAGAGAGTTGCCTGGTCAGATGAATCACGGTTTGTCATTCATCACGCCGATGGCCGTGTCAGGATACGCCGTCTTCCAGGCGAACTGTTGCTCCCTCAATGTACAGTAGGTCATACACATGCCGGTGGTGGCGGTATTATGCTTTGGGGGACGTTCTCTTGGGCGTCTCTGGGACCCGTGGTTGTGGTAGAGCAGACCATGAATGCTACAGGGTATCTGAACATCATTGCGGACCAGTTACACCCTTACATGGCCTCTGTTTTTCCAGCTGGAAATGGAATGTTCCAACAGGACAACGCCCCGTGTCACAAGGCTAAAATTGTGTTGGAGTGGTTCCAGGAACATGATGCTGAATTCCAGTTAATGTCCTGGCCGCCTAACTCACCGGATCTCAATCCGATAGAACACATTTGGGATGTCATGGGACGGCAGCTCAGAGTTCAAAGACCACCAATTCGCAATATCTCGGATTTGCGTGACCGTTGCTTAAACATCTGGTACAATCTGTCTCCGGCCATCTACCAATTACTTATGGCATCCATACCAAGCCGGTTTGAAGCTGTGTTGCGCGCCAAAGGTGGGCCAACTCGTTATTGACAGGTGGTCATAATGTTTTGGCTCTTGAGTGTATATATACAGTGCTGGCCACTGTAAATGCAACACCCTGAAGGAAACATGCAAATAATATGAAATTTACAACATGCATTAGCGGAGGTGAGATATGCAAATGATTAGAATTTCAGCGCAGACGCAGATCATGCGCGCCTGTGGCGCCACTTCAAAGCGCTATTTAAGGCTTGGAGATTTCGACGATTTCAAGTTCGGCAATTGTGTTTTTCTTGTGGTTTTTTAAAAAAAAAACGATCAATTATACCTCGTCGAAAACAGCGACCATCTTTTGATCAAGTATAGGAGTTCGACAGAGGAAGGATAGTGGCCTACCGAGATTGTGGATTATCTTTCAGGGAAATTGGTAGTCGTGTTGGACGAAACCAAACAACTGTAATGCGGATATGTGATCGTTGGATGCAGGAGGGTACGACGTACCGGCGTGTTCGATCGCATCCACCTCAGCGCACCACTTCACATGATGACAGGCAAATTGTGCGCATGGCAGTGACGGATCGCTCAGTCACATCACGAACCATAGCACAGCACATGCAGTCTGTAACGCATCATCCAGTGTCTGCGCGTACCATTCGACGCCGTTTACAGCAGAGTGGTTTGTCGGCAAGACGTCCATTGCTTTGTCTACCCTTGACGCAGAACCACAGACGTCTCCGCCGCCAATGGTGCGATGACAGAAGGATGTGGACGGCAGAATGGAATGAAATTGTCTTTACTGACGAGTCACGCTTCTGTCTGCAACACCACGATGGTCGCATTCGAGTCTGGAGACACCGTGAAGAGAGGATGCTGAACAGCTGCGTTATGCACCGCCACAGTGGTCCTGCACAGGGTATTATGGTATGGGGTGGTATTGGATATCACTCTCGCACACCTCTAGTACGCATTGCCGGTACTTTAAACAGCCAGCGCTACATCTCCGAGGTGTTGGAGCCAGTTGTCCTTCCTTACCTTCGGGGCTTGCCCACAGCCATATTTCCACAGGATAATGCACGACCACACGTGGCACCCATAGTCCAACGGTTCTTCGTCAATCGCCAGATTGAATTGCTTCCCTGGCCGCCTCGCTCTCCGGATCTTTCGCCGATAGAAAACATGTGGTCCATGGTTGCTCAACGATTCACCCAGATTCCATGCCCAGCTGCCACTGCAGATCAACTTTGGCAACGTGTGGAAGATGCTTGGTCTGCTGTACCCGAAGAACTCATCCAAAGTCTCTTTGAATCAATGCCGAGGCGTGTGGCAGCGGTGATCTCCAACAATGGCGGGTACTCTGGCTACTGATTTTGGCAGGAACCACAATTCACAGAAGTCTATAAATTTAATCATTTGATACTTGGTCAACATGTTATCTACAAAATAAATTTTGTTGTGATATCTCTTGTCTTTCTTGGTGATGCAATTTGGGTGGCCAGCAGTGTATATATACATACATATATATATATATATATACATATATACATCATACATATATATATATAGTATATATATATATATATATATATATATATATATTTATATATGTTTCTCAGACAATCAATATCAATAATTCTGTTACGACTTCATTCTTCAGCAATCTTAGTCATCACAAACGATTTTTATCAAAGTTTAAATAATTAAATATAAAGAAAAATAAAAGTTGAACCGAAATTATATTTCTTTTACCTTAAATATATTATAAATTTGCTAGATCTCATTAACTGTAACCGGTAGTTTTATCGACGCAATTTCATTGGCCTGAGAGGTCTCTAGCGGGGTTTACTAGTATGCAATAATTATCGCCCAACAAAACGCGCCAAATCGTCGGAAAATCCAAGATGGCCGACCTGGCCCCAACTCCTAGACTATCCCCGGATCACGGACTAAAATAACTCGGTAAAAGGGTAAAATAATGAATAACTCTACAGATGATGCTAGAAAAATAAACAGCCATTCAAGTAAGTTTTATTTACAGGTATTTTTTTCTGAATTGTTTGTCAGAACTGTCTTGTTAAAATATTGAAAATGATATATACGATTTCTATATTTTACGCTACTGTTTTGTAAGTGAAGCTAAAATCTAATACAATTCGTATAACTATTAAAATGTTAAAAATTGTATGTTCAGCCATGGTTTGTTGTTTTCAGCAAATAAGTAGATTAATACTTTTTGGTCGATTAAAATATACACTTCATGATTTCAAGAGATTGCTAAAAGTTTCCAATCTGATAATTTTATTTACAATTTTTATGCTAAATTTTTAAATATATTATACAAGTCAGACATAATATATTTAGCAACTTAGCTCCTTTGTATGAGTTATACAAATGAGTTTGAAATCTTAATAATTGCGGTAAACGATACAATATACGAGGCAGAATTCCATATTCCGTTGCGCTCGGCTAAAAGGTGTCAAACTCCACAAAGTGGAGCTCTAATGAGAAATTTTGGAAAATACCATTTCACACTGTTTTGAAACTTTTAATCTGACAACAACACTTTGTATGAAAATTCAAGAATAAGTAGCTAATAAAGAGCATTAGAATATTTTAAGTAAGAAGTATTGAATACAGCATGTATCATGAATAAATAATTAAAACAGTCTAAATATTTGCAAAGAGTCCAAAATGTATCAATTGATTGTAGAAATTGTAGGGAAACAATGCATTCAAAATATAAGTTATTTGTTTCTGTATAAAATTGTGCTAAAATTTTTCATGACAAGATATAGTAAATAAACTTTCATTCTCATCTTTCATTACAACAAACATGACAGCAATAGCATTAAATGCAATACTCCTAAATATTCATTATTCATTATAATATGCTTGTTTAAAGTTTTAAATAAATGTATTTCAAAGAGGATGATCAAAAGTAATACTTGGTATTTAAAATTGAAATTTTTTCTAAAGAAAAATTAAATTGTTTAATACTTTAAAACTCTATACAATTATTAGTATATCATATATATAATTGTTTAATTTTCTCTGCACCATGTAATCTATAGATTTCTTTGTTAGACACATTTTAAGATTTACAAAATCTATACAAACTGATATTTTTGACTGCCTTGATATGATATTTTAAAATTTTTTAGTGTAAAAATTGTACTTGGTTCAGTTTAGAACTAGATTTAAATTATTTGTTGTCTTACCTGCATATGTTTTATACTGTTTAGATATTTTGTATTGGAAAATTTATTACTATACTCTTGTCGTTCATGTGTGGGATAATTTTTATATATATACAGTTTATCTATATACTTAAGATTAGTGTTAGTCAAATTGATGTTTGTTGTGATGGTATATATGTTTCTTACCCCTCCCCCCTCTCCTAGACTAAAATATATTCATTGAATAGAAAGTAACTGCAGTTAAAGAATCAAAAGTATAGTTTTGAAAATTCTGGTGCACAATTTGACATCCGAGTTCTTGTCATTCAGGCATTTGACAAGGGCCAGCCATAGTCCTTGTGGGAGAAATTGCAGAAATTTCAATGGGGACCTTAAAAATTCTGATATATGTTGAATGATAAACATTGAATGTGAAGCATAAAAGACAAAAATTTGGCAGGTGGTCATATTTCCTTTTTTATGTGCATTTATAAGAAAAGAAAAACCAAAACATGGCTAGACTACATATATTTTATTTACAGAACATAATTATTTACAATAAACTTTGGTAGATTTTTTATGGGCAAGATAATTTAGAAATTGATAAAATTTTAATTTCCTTGTTTCTACAGACACTATAGACACTGTTTCTAGACAGTTGAATCTCTCATGCAATATTGTTAACCTCAGATGTGTTTTAATTAATTTTAATATTAAAAGCCTTTTTCTTCCCAATGCTACACTTACATGAATGGTTATGAATATCCTTAGAGATATAACATGATTTGAAAAGCCAGTATCTGTCATTTGTAGCAATTGTGGAATTTTTATAGTGTTTCCAAAACAATAGGTTTTTCCTTTATATCTATCTACGTCTAAATCTTTTATAGACTTCATTTGGTCAATATTCTAAATAATTTTTTCATCTGTCAATGTAATTTCTAGTACCGATGCATGTTTATGATGTTCATTCTGTGGAATCATCTCGAATTAACTTGTCTGGCCCATCTAGCTTTGTACAGTATTTCTTAAAAACAATGTGTCTCAAACATTTCTTTCCAGCTACTTATTGGTTCATCTTCATACTTGTAATAAATTATCCTTTTTCATTTTCATAAACATGTTTCCCGAAATTCTAGAGTAGGGGTGTCAAACACAATGGATAACTTTTGGCCAAACAAACAAGGTTTAACTATAGGTAGGCCACAAAAAAAAAAGCAATATTAATAGAAATGTAGGTTTATTTTAAATAATACATTATAATAAACATTCATAAAAGAACAGGAAAATTTAATGTTTACGTCCTGACACTTGACATCTCTTCTCCAATATATTGGAGGGATATCATATACTTTCCAATATATTGGCTGGGCCGCAAGTTTGACACCCCTGTTCTTGAGGGTCATTCCATGTCAAATCTACACAATTTTTAGTAAAAATCACAATGACCCCCCAGAATTTGATGATTTTTAGAACACATGCAGACTTCATAGACATGTAAAAAAAAGTCACTTCTTAGTGATCTTACATCATCGGTTCAAAAGTTAATAAATTTTAAAATGTAAATTTTTAAAAAAACAGTAAAACAGGTTGCTGTAAAACAGTAACCAGTTCAGTTGCAGACCTCAACTTAAACTCATTTTAAAGCTCTTTTCCAGGGCTTTCATATGATAATGCAACATGATAGAGTTTATAATAACATGTTTTTAAAATCTTTTTGAAATTTGAATTTCTTAAAATCACAATTTTAAAATTTTGAAAAAATTCTTGATATAAGTTTATATCATCCTCTAACAGCACCCAAAACCTTATTTTGGGATCTCTATGGGATCCTGAGATATAGAAGTTATAATGTATGCATGGTTAGAGGAAAAATGTGAAATCTTTCATATATATACAAATAAATATAATTATAATATATAAATATACAATCATATGTAATTATAATTACATTTATAATTATATACCTATATAATATAGTTAAATATATATAACTATAAGCAGTGTTAGGATTCACCCAATTCACACTGGTTCTGTAGAATTGATACCTAATATAGGTATCAGTTCTACAGTACCCGTGAAAACCGGCTGAAGCCCACCACTGATTAGGACATAGAAACTGCTGTTAATTTATTTGAATCCCACCCCTCTGACTATAAGTATGTACTTTATTAAACATCCTGCCTATCTCAAAATCCTAAATTTTTTTATTAAATTATACATAGAGTTTACCAGTTTAGAAATATGAAAGTAGCACATGTACAGAGATCATATCTGGCAGGCCATGAACTCTTGCACAGTCTCTTCAACTTTTCACAACTCATTGCCCTGTAAACTGTATGTTCGACCAGTTGGTGTGTTGGGGTTCACCTTGGAGATCACATTTGAACAGGGAATCCACAGTACATCAGGATTTGTAGGGTATATGAGAATGAAGGAGATTGTCCTTGAGGATGGAGAAATGTTACTTTTACTTTGTTTACATCTTCATTTTTATATAAAACACAGCTTAGGTACCATTTGTCACCATAGACTCCAACCATATATCCAGCCATTTCACTGAAGCCCAACCTATTTGCATAACTTGCTACAGGAAAGATTGTTGATGTGGGTGTAGAAGAAAATGATTTGACAGTTACTTTTGTTCTACACTTTGTGGGTACAAATGCACAGACATTTTGTGTACCTGAGATAGCTACAGTTTTGTTGTACTGGTGTGCCAATTATTCTTCTGTTTGAATATACACTTCATGGTTTACATATGTGAAATCTATGTTGGAAATATTCTGATTTGCTCATTCAAGGCGATGTCCTGTTAGTCTGTATTTGGTCTTCATAAAGTTGCTGCAGGCTAACCCTGGCTGCCAATCTTTTTACTGTGCCCCTCACCCCATCACATGGGCAGTGGCTGAAAAATGCCATTTGGCTTCAATCTTAAAATCTTTACACTTGAGGTACAGGTTTAAAAAGCTTTTTTATTCTTCTATTGGGCTTTTGACCCATCTGAAAAATAATATATTTTTTTGGAAATGTACCTTTGGCAAATGGTACCTCAGCTTTGTTTTAGCTAAAAATGAAGGTGTAAAAAAAGTAAAAGAAACATTTCTCCATCCTCAAGGACCATCTTCTTCATTTTCATATTCTACAAGACGTGGTGTACTGTGGATACCCTTTTCAAATGGGATCTGCAAGGTGAACTGCATTACACCAACTGGGGGTTATATATATATATATATATATATTCATTCTTATGATACATGCTATCCCATCCCATCCCATAAAGAAAAGGTTAATAACTTTTGAACCGATGAAGTAAGACCACTAAGAATTGGCATTTTTTCATATGTCCATGAAACCTGGAAGTGTGCCAAAAGCCATCAAAATCAGGAAAGAGGGGGGGGGGGGGGATCGGATCACTGTGTTGATTTGACATGGAATAACTGATTTAGAAGTCCCTCCAGAGTGATTTCTAAATCAGTTGAGAGCTCTGTGGCTCTGACTAAAACTTGTTTGAAATCAGATTTGCTATATTTTGATCAAGCATTCTAGGAGGTTTCCAAGTGATCACAGTACTTCCTTTCAAACATTTAAAATTTTTCTTTATGTAAGGCTCTGTATTAGCACGGGAACCAAATGCTTCCAATAAATCCAATCGTATTAAAGGAAGCCCTGCCTTTCATAATTAATTTTTTACATATTTTCTATCCATTTTTGCACAGTATTCCTAAGGTTGTCTTATGATTATTCATATCATTTTAATTCTTTGGTGGACTGAGGTGAGTTTAGTTACACAGACTTTTAAAATTTTATGAATAGAACTCTGACCAGTAGCCCAAATTTGTTGGTTCGATTTAGACAGGTAAAATTTCTTAGGGCAGAAAAATTGTGGATGTTTTACACATTGCATGTTATGTAATTGAATCATCATTTTGTAAGTCAAGTTTCTGTAGGTATTTAGCTCTATTAAACCCTTCGAATAATTAAAGGAGTTTTTCAGAAACTTTCAAAATTTGCAGGCCTCTATTCACAAGAAAATCTCTGTGGTAGATCTTCTATTTTCAACTTCTGGTTTTAATTGCTTTTAATTTGCTACAAGAAAAAGCAACAATTTTATAGACTGAAAAAACTTTATGACCTAGCCTCCACATTTCTTATGTAATCTGAATACAGTGATTTCTGATTCACAAAGTCTGTTAAAAAATATGTCTGATGTACAATATTCATACTATTGTGTTGAGATTTTAGTCTAAAATGTCAGTTTTCTCCCTTTGATCCTTCAGTTTGTTCTGTAAAGAAGCTCTACACTACAGGTATAAAAGATGCTTTATATGCTCAGCAATGAAAATAAAGGGCATGACAAGCACCTAATTATTTTAAGTTTTTAGTTGATTTCTATTTTTAGCTTTTTGCAAATATTATAAATCTTCTCTTGCTGCTCACTAATGTGTGAGAATTATTTCTTGCTTTATTTGTCTAGGAATGTAGTTGATACAAGGCTTCCAAGATGTAATAAATGGTGAAAAAAAAATATAAGTAAAGATTTGTCAGAAATTCAGATAATTCCAAATTATATATTGTACCTTCATGAAATGTAACATGTCGTGAGCATTGCAATTATAAATGGACAGAATGTAATATTTTATTCATAGGTATAAATGCAGTTGTATTCACAATTTAATGCAAATTTATGTTAGCATATTCATGGTGTTGTGTAGCATTTTCTTGATCCTCAATTTACCACTTTAATATCTGATCTATTTTTAACTGATGATTTTGTTCAGAAACCTGAAAGTGGCTCTGAATTTTATCAGAATCTTTTTAAAAAAACATGAAGTTTGTAGACAAAGTTAATAAAATTTGAATAAAATTACTTTAAATTCTCTCTCTCTTGTTTTCTTATCCATTCACAAATGTTATAGATTGTAACTCTCTACCTCAAGATATGGAATATTTTAAAAATTCCAAATGCTCCTAATTCATACCCTACACCCTGAATATCTTGAGTGTTCTGATTTTTTGCATTCTGGTATAAGCTGAATAATCCATTATAGTTAACTGCTTTATACCAGTGTGTAAATATTTGATACTCCAATGAGATTTATATAAAAGAATTTTGTCATACAATTTATTTTGATAGTAACAATAAGTTGCTTGTTAGGCAATATCTTTTTCTTTTTGTCACATTTGCTGGAAATAATGTTTTGCCAGTGTCCTGGTCTGAGCTTACGCATACAAGATAGAGAAAAAATTCTTTTTCTTATTCCTGTCAAGTGTGTTTCTTCTAAGAATTTAAGTTAATTATTGTACATAATGTGTGAAATCTCCTTAATTTGGAAGGAGATGGGAAAGGAAAATTAGTTTTGGGGGAAGTAATTTACAAAAAGGGCCATAACATGTTTGTATATGAATTAAAAAGTATAAATTTCATGTAGGTAATTTATGTGACTGCAGATATTCTTTTTGATTTTACTTATACTTTTAAAATATTTAATTTGTGCATGTATTAGTGTTCTGTATTCTATGCACATGTGTTTCTTAAATCACTATTTTGTTAAATATGGGATTAAACTTTTGCTATTAGTCCAAGTGCATACATTTATGACTGCAGAATAACATATTTCATACTCTGTTATAAAAAAAAATTTATACTGACAATTGCTTTTCTATCTCATTGTTAATGAAGTGGTAGGTGTGATATTCTCTAACCAAGAAGTGTTATAATACTAGGTATAACTTAACCTTCATCTGATTTCGTGTAGCACTGAACTGTATTGTTAAGTTCTGACCATAGAATTCCAGTCTATGTGGATATCTCATTAAGCTTATAGTTATATGTAATGAAAAATTTTACCTTATTCTGGAAGAACAAAATGGTTTTCCAATATTCTCTGAATCACACAATTTTTTTTAATATCCAGTATAAAGTTATCTTAAGATGGTCAGAATGTAATTCGAATTATTCTTAATTTTTCTAATTTCATTTTTCTGATTTTTATAATTCTAACCGTTAAATTTTCTTCATTTATAGCAAAACTTTTTAAATATTATTGACAAGTTTGAAGAGTGTTTAAAATAAGTCACAAATTCATATTTTTGGTCACAGTGTACATTTTTTAGGTATGCATATTTATTTCTAGTGCAATTATGTAGTAGTTCCCTTTGTGCTTACAGCACTAGCTGAGTAAATGTATACAAATCAGAATTAGAAAAATATTTGCAGTTCTTATTACATTATCTTAAAGATTGTTATAAATCATTAGCATTTCTCTATTGTGATAGTCTTTGGTAAGTTCTCTTTGGCCTAATATCCATTGTGTATATAATAGAAGATAAAGACTATCCATGGAAAAGGAGCATTTTCTAGTTATATATATTATAAATGTTCTGTGAGAGACTGACTGACAGATAACACACATACCAAACCGCTGGATCTAAAGGGCTGAAATGCATTAAGAAAGATTTTTTAAAAATTATTCGTAGTTTTTTTAAAAATTAAATTTTAAAGCTGTTTTTGTAACACTTTTTAAAGTTTGCATTAAAAATAATTTGAGGGTTATAAAATTTATTTCACGAGAACGATCATAAAAATTCCTTTAAAATGATATCTTTTGCGAATCTTTATCTCTATTTTTTTTTATTGTTGGTGAATTCTTAAAGATTAATTTTTAAAATTTAGTTTATTAACTGCTGATCACGAGATTTCTTTTCTTTTTGTGATACTTTAAATTAATTTTGCTTCACGTTTATAACAACGAAAGATATTGACAAAAATATATTGAAATGCTGTAAAAGATAAAATTTAACCACTGGACTATTTGAGATGGAAGTTTTTTATGAATAGGAACTGATACATCAAATTTATCCAGGCATTGCTCAAATACAGAATATGCCTATAAAATAGTTTTGCGAAACGGCCATTTTGACTTCATAAATCGATCACGCTGCTTTCATTTAATAACATGTTGCTAAACACACATGTCGATAGACACTGTCTATAATTCTGATGATGCCATTAACTATTTTGTAGAGTTTTCTAAATTTCCTTAAACCACCGGGTCTTCCATTCCATAAGCTCTCTTTGCGGAAGGGCACACCCGTAATGCTCCTTCGGAATTTAAGACCACCGAAATTGTGTAATGGCACTGGACTACAAGTCAAAGCCCTGCATAAAAATTTAATCAACGCCTTGATTTTAACCGAGTGTGCTCAAGAAGGGAAAATGTTCGTGCCACGCATTCCTCTAATACCCTGTGACCTCCCCTTTAACTTTAAGAGACTACAAATTTCCCCTCAAAGTATACTTCGCTATAATGATAAATAAGTGTCAAGGCCAAACTTTAAAATCCGCTGGCGTAGATGTAAGAGAAAATTGTTTCTCCCACGGTCAGTTTTACGTATCTTGCTCACGCGTAAGTTCGCGGACGAGCCTGTTAATATTAGTGCCGCCCAATCAAGAAACAAGAAAAATTGTTTATAAGGAAATCCTCTATAAAGAAATTTCATTATTCTTTCATTGTAATTATCCTAAAATGTACTCCGTAGCGAAGCACGGGTATTCAGCTAGTTAAGAATAGATTTTAATTTAGAAGCTAACTTAAAATTGAATATCCATCCCGCAAAATAGAGAAAATTTAAAAATTAATGACAAATGAGAAAGACTTGCCAAAATCAGGATATGTATAAAATCGTTTGCAAAGTTTTTTAAAAATACAAAAATGCAAAAACATAATTTTTAGAACAATTGAACTTTAATTCAAAACCTTACTTAAATTTAAACGCCCCTCCACTCCCTCCCCGAAAGTAATTTTTTTATAAATATTGATAATAAAAAATGAGAAGATTAGAATACACCAATATTGTTTTAATATAGAAATGCCAAAAAATACAATTTTTTTCAAAAGTATCTTTAATTATATTACATTTTAATTAGCAGCAATCACCCAGCACTCCCTCTTGAAAACTTTTTTTATTCTGAAAAGTAAAGATTTACAATAGGAAAAGATCTTTGAAATGTACAAATAAAGCGTTAAAACAATGTTTTTCAATTTATTAATCATTTTTTACGGATCGGTGAAGATGACATTTCAGTACGAAAATCCTCTTCATAAGCAAACACCTTCCCGCACGTCATGAAATGAGTGAGTGCGGTCACCGTAAATTAGGAGGTAACCGCAGAGAAATTTCTATTGCCTCACTTCACGCATCGTTATGAGTATCATAATTGGACCAAAATTTTAATTAGAAAGAATGCAATATAATTATTCTACTGTTCTGTATATATATGTGTAATTTCTTTTCCTTTTGAGATTGGGAAATTCTGTTTCTATACTATAATACCGAGCTGTGTGAAATCAGTATGTGTCTCGTCTCAAGTCTTACCCCACATTTGGCATAGTTTGTTTGTAACCCGGAAAATCAGAAAAATTTACAAAAATATATTGCGTGAGAAATAACTAAGGGTAAAAGTTGTTTAAGCAGTTCGAAATTATTTTTTTTCTAAATAAGAAAATTTAAAACTGATTTCATAAGTAATTTTTAAGGATCATTGCATGATAGCCGTGTAGATTTTTTTTAGAATTTTTATTAGGTGTTTTTAATCTAGTAATACAATATTTAAAAGTTGTTGATATGACAAAGAACTCTTCAGCCATGTATTCCAGACGTATAGCACATAGAATACAAGATGTCCACAGATAACTGTTTTGAAATATTTGAAAATGTAAAAGATCACGTAAAAGCACTATTGTACAGCAGATGAACGGAAAGAAATTTGAAGAATTTATACTATTGCCAATTTTAATGTATTATATACACATCATTCAGATTAAAATATGGAGAGAGCATGGTGAAAAATAGCTGTTGCCAGCAAATGACAATCCAAAGAAATATGCCTAAACAAACCGTTAAGCCACATATTTGTAATTTCTTGTAATAATTTTACACTGGTGTAAGAAATTAAGAGAATCTGCAGACTTGGTCGATTATCTCTAGAACTACTGTACCGATTTTAATGAAATTTGATATTTACGTATATTGATACAATACAAAACAAATAAACATTCAATAATTGTAATACACACGCATGATCGGGCGTAACACTCGTTGGAGTCGGAATGTATGAAACAGCGGTTGTAGAATAAACAAAAGAAATGGATTAAAAGATGGGTTAATAGGGGGTATGGTCCCCTCTTACAGATTTACAGGTCTCACAGCGTAATTTCGTACTTGAAATAAGGCAGTTTATCATTTCCTGTGGCAATTGGTCCCACTCGTTCAGCAACGCTGTTTTCATTTCCTGGATGGTTCTCGGAGGGGTATTGCTAGTTGCAATTGCCCTTCCCAGAGCGTCCCAGACATGCTCTATAGGGTTAAGGTTTGGAGATCTGGCTGGCCAATCCATCCGGCGTATATCCTCTCTCTCTAGAAATTCGTTGACCAGATGAGCTCTATGTGGCCTCGTGTTATCGTCCATTAAAATGAACTCATGTGGGCCAACTGCACCCCTGAAAGGCAAACATAGGCCTGTATGATATCATCCCTTTACCTCTCACAAGTCAGGGACTCTCTGTCAGACAAATGGAGTGGTGTGCGGCCGTTTAGCTTGGTGCAGACAAAATCAGCCTTGGACCAGACTGCACTGCGGTAAC
This sequence comes from Dolomedes plantarius, assembly GCA_907164885.2. Lineage (NCBI taxonomy): Eukaryota > Metazoa > Arthropoda > Arachnida > Araneae > Dolomedidae > Dolomedes > Dolomedes plantarius. The sequence continues at coordinate 35,288,498 of OU015503.1, read as the reverse complement.
GTTCTCTTACCAGACGGGTTGCGATTCAGGCGGTACACTGATTCTCGACGTCCTTTCATCTGGAGAGAACCTAGGACCCGTTACCTGCCCTCGAACGTCCGAGAAAGAGACCACTATGGCAGCGGAAGTTTGATGGTCTGGGCAGGCATCATGTTGGAGGGGTTCACAACCCTCCATGTGTTTCGCAGAGGCACTGACTGGTGTGAGTTATAGGAGTGAGGTCTTGGAGCCCTATGTTCAACTTTTCAGGGGTGTAGTTGGCCCTGAGTTCATTTTAATGACCAGTATATATATTCTATTACATTTATAAACTTTTTCATCTGATGGTAACTGAGCTTTTTCATCAGATGTTCATCTCTAGAATTTCTCGGAGCATTAAACTAAAGAATGATGAAATTCTTTTTAATTACGTATAACTAAAACGAATATAAAGGAGAAAATAGTAATATTCCTTATACGTTATTGATCGGGCCGATATCCGTATTGTGGAGCCCCAAGTACAATAAATTTAAAGTGCTCAGTGGTTCAATTAATCGAGAACATAATTTATAGCATCTTAATTTATAGATATCTCATTTCCTAACACAAAACTTTTATATTTTGCTGTTCGTTTCACGGAAAATATAAGAAAAAGCGTGATGGTACAGTGTTAATATCTCATTCAAATTCCTTTCTCCTCTCTTTGCAGGTTCTTGGTACAGTTTGATAGATACGAAACTGAAATGTTTATGGTGCACACAAATTCAGAAAGTCTACCTATAATGGCAGTTTTCTAATCATTGTGTAAAGGAACGTCGGCATGCCAGAAGAGCAAATGTGTATTTCCACCGTAAATAGACTCCAATGAATGCCATTCCTGTGAGAACTCAATTGGAAGCCGAAAATGAATGGACTGCACTCCATTAGAGACGTAGAATTAGTCTAAACGTTACAAGTTTCCGTGCAGATTTCCCATCCCACGGAAGAAACAGTTTTCAAATGTAATTTATGTGATGGTACGTTTTCACAGTCGGCCGCCTTAAATATGCATAATTCGTACCACATTGATAATTCACGCTGTACCCATACAGAACAACCCTTCACTTACACTGTATGTGAGAAAACATTTCCTGTACAGAGTAGTTTTAAAACACACCTCCGCACCCACACGGGAAAGAAAACTTTCGCGTGCACTGTATGTGAGAAAAAGTGTTCTTCACAGGCTGATTTAAGAAAACATCTCCTTACGCACACTGGAGAAAAACCTTTCACCTGCACTGTATGCAAAAAGACATTTTCTGTTCAAAGCAATTTAAAAACTCATCTCCGCACTCACACGGGAGAGAAACCTTTCGCCTGCACTGTATGTTGTAAAACATTTTCTACTGCAGGTAGTTTAAAAACTCATCTCCGTACCCACACAGGAGAGAAACCTTTCGCATGTACTATATGTGAGAAAAAGTGTTCTTCACAGGGTGGTTTAAAAACACATCTCCTTACGCACACGGCAGAGAAACCTTTCGCCTGCACTGTGTGTGGGAAAATATTTTCTATTCTATCTAATTTAAAAACTCATCTCCGCACCCACACGGGAGAGAAACCTTTCGCCTGCACTGTATGTGAGAAAACATTTTCTATTCTAGCTAATTTAAAAATTCATCTCCGCACCCACACGGGAGAGAAACCTTTCGCCTGCACTGTATGCGAGAAAACATTTTCTAACCCTGGTCATTTAAAACGTCACCTCCGTACCCACACAGGAGAAAAACCTTTCGCGTGCACTGTATGTGGGAAAAAGTGTTCTTCACAGAGTGATTTAAAAACACATCTCCTAATCCACACGGGAGAGAAACCTTTCGCCTGCACTGTATGTGGGAAAACATTTTCTTCTGCAGGTAGTTTAAAAACTCATCTCCGCACCCACACGGGAGAGAAACCTTTCGGATGCACTGTGTGTAGTAAAGCATTTTCTATTCAGTCCAGTTTAAAAGTACATCTCCGCACGCACACGGGAGAGAAACCTTTCGAATGCACTGTATGTGAGAAAAAGTTTTCTTCACAGAGTGATTTAAAAAAACATCTCCGAATGCACACGGGAGAGAAACCTTTCGGATGCACTGTATGTAGGAAAACATTTTCTATTCAGTCCAGTTTAAAAGTACATCTTCGCCGCCACACGGGAGAGAAACCTTTCTCTTGCACTGTATGTGAGAAAAAGTTTTCTACACAGAGTGATTTAAAAACACATCTCCTAATCCACACGGCAGAGAAACCTTTCGCCTGCTCTGTATGTGGTAAATCATTTTCTATTGCAGGTAGTTTAAAAACTCACCTCCGCACCCACACGGGAGTGAAACCTTTCGGATGCACTGTGTGTAGTAAAGCATTTTCTATTCAGTCCAGTTTAAAAGTACATCTCCGCACGCACACGGGAGAGAAACCTTTCTCATGCACTGTATGTGAGAAAAAGTTTTCTTCACAGAGTGATTTAAAAAAACATCTCCGAATGCACACGAGAGAAACCTTTCGGCTGCACTGTATGTAGGGAAATGTTTTCTAGGCATTATACTTTAAAAAGGCATCTCCTTACGCACACTGGAGAGAAACCTTTCGCATGCATTGTATGTGAGAAAAAGTATTCCTCACAGAGTGATTTAAAAAAATCTCCTAATCCACACGTGAGAGAAACCTTTGCCTGCACTGTATGTGGGAAAACATTTTCTTTTCACGGTCATTTAAAAACACATCTCCGCACTCACACGGGAGAGAAACCTTTCACCTGCACTGTATGCGGGAAAACATTTTCTAATCATGATACTTTAAAAAGACCGTCGCATCCACACGGGAGAGAAACCATTCGCATGCTCTGTATTTAAAAAAGTGTTTTTCACAGTGTGATTTAAAAAAAATTCCTTATCCACACGGAAGAGAAACCTTTCGCCTGCACTGTATGTAGGAAAATATTTTCTATTCAGGGTATTAAAAACACATCTCCGAATCCACACGGTAGAGAATTCTTTCGCCTGCATTGTATGTGGAAAACCATTTTCTAAACAGGGTACATTAATAACACATCTCCGCACCCAGTTAGGAGTTAACGACAATACTTCTGGATTTTTATGTTGCCTAATATTTATTTGCAAGTTTTAAGATTTGACTGATTTTCTTCTTTATCTGCTCTGTTCTGTAAATTAGGAAATAAATATGAATGATGATATAGAAATAAATATTTTATGGCTTCATATCAAGACTAAAGTAGTTTTCGCTTATGTCTCTGTTTAAAACTATTTTAAATTAATTTAACTTTTATAATTTTATTAGAAGGGTTTAAAACTATTTTAAATTAATTTAACTTTTATAATTTTATTAGAAGGGTTTTTGTGATGTAAAGCCAAGGTTATATTTAATGCATGTACCGTCTAATTATACTTTTATATTAGTTATCGTCTCAAATTTTTATGTATGAAATATATAATTTTAATTTAGAACTCGGTTCTTGAAAAATGTTTAAAATTTATAAATTACACGACATCTCGTTAATCGAATAATGGACTCTGCTGTGTCTTGGAAGATAATCATAGAGGAAACTCTTGGAAGTTACGTTTCACATTATAAGACGAAATTTGACTGGTATTTAAAGCAATTTTTTATGAATTTGCTTGTTTAGCGATTCGTCTGCTAGCTGACATACGCGATAAATTTTGTATATTAATCAAACTAAAATTTAATTGTGTCGTACGCGAAAACACGAGTGTACATAAAATTCATATGTAGAGGCATCAGTAAAAAATTTATTTTGCAGAAACGACGTGGTCTAAAGGAAAGTGCTATCACCTTTGGAGAAATTTCTAAACGTTAAGGATATCATTTTAAACTTTCAGTTACACACGTTGGAGGATAAAACTTCAATGTTTGTAAAAGATTTAAATGAATATTTTTGAAACAACCCATGCAAATAAAATGTGGATAAGTTGTTGATAATCGGAATAAAATAATTGATGAAATGATACGTTTAGGTGAACTAGAACAGGATTCATTAATAGAACTCTAATCCCGCAATTTATGAGTTTTTTTCTTCCCTAGCAAAATATAAAAAAAAATTATTAAGGTAGGATTTCTGCTTTTGAGATTCCCTCCCACCACAGTTCCGTGTTCGAAACACTGACAAGTTGGAGGGGGTCGATACCTATTACGCCATGAAGACTGCAGGGAATGCGGCACTCGTCTCGTGATGTATAGAAAAATATATGCAAGACAGATAAAGTAAATCAGCAACCGGAAATATGAAATGAAAATTAAATGTGTGGAGAACACTCTGACTCGGTTGACTTAAAAACTTTTTTAAATTTTCGCAGGCTGCAAATGAGAGAGAATTCGAGCTCCTTTTTTTAGAGATGGTCATAAATACTTGTAATATAATAATTTCGCAACTTAAAACAAAATGAACTTACTGCGGTTACCACGTGCCCTGTTTTTTTCCCCGACATATTTCTGCAGATCGGTGGCTCTTCGCACAAAATTTCTTCAGCCGTGCCTTGCGAGTGGGGTTATCGATTATTCCCATGGAAACAAGTAAGATGACAACTACCATATTTTCTTTCAGTACCCCAATTTACCTACTACTTCAACATTAATTTGAAGTGGTGGTTAAAAGATTTCCCTGGATTCTCAATTCAAGCGAGAGCACCGCTTATCGAGCTCATGAAAATATGAACAATGCAGAAAAATAATTCTTCACAATCTGTATGGTCTACAGATTGTGAAGAACGTTTGCTGATGATCTGCTGTGCATATTCATACTGCATTAGTATATATATACGGACGTAAACATGGTCGCTTTTATTTTGTTTGCTTCCATGGGAATATTCGATAACCACATTCGCATGGCATGGCCGAGGAAATTTCGTCTTGACACCAGATCACGTTTTCCAGCTGTCCCTCAAAAAAATACCTGAGGAAACTTAGTTAACGGCAGTATAGAATACACTTTAATGTGAGTGCATGAAAAATGTGTGATTTTAGAAAATAGAAGCGTTCTGATCTCAAAATTACGAGCAAATTCCATTTAAATTTTGTTAAATGGACAGAACATGCGAAAAAAAGTAATTTCAACAATATAGAATTTATATAAATTCAAAAAGATTAATTTAAATAATTAATTATTCATTGAAAATAGTTTAATTAAAAGTTAAATGCAAACAATTCGTTGCCGAATCATTAATTTAATATTAATTTTTCAGATTTGTTTGGAGTTGGTTTTTATCACACAAGTTTTGCTTATAGTTGACTTAATCTAGGATTTAATAAGTGGATATGCTGGAAAATACATTGCTTAGCGGATATATTTTATAGAATTGAAAAGCTCTTGAATATCTGGTGAAAATTATCGGCTTCAAGTAATAGCACATGTGAACAAACAGCATGGAAATTTTCTTCAAATTCCTGAAAGACTGAAATAATTACGATTTCTTCTTGAACACATATGGGGTTATTTAGCTAACATAAGTATTCTAAAAAACACTCTTATAAACGTATTTGCATTTGACTACAAACACTTGTCAAACTTTAAAATTCATATTTTCTTGTATCCAGAAACATTTCAGCGAGGTAAAACTGTAATATAGGTTTCCATAGAATAAAGACGTAATTTACAGTTTGTTTCATGGAGGTACAGTCCGACCACAGTACGTAGAACCACGGTTGGCATAGTGCCAAGACGATTCTATTCACGCTGTAGGTAAGGCTGCTGAACAAGGAGGGGGAAAAGTCTCGTAGTCTCTCGACATTCTTTAGAATCGGTTACTAACTGCGCTTGCTTGCTTTTTCCTCGTCTGTTATTTTGATTATTATATTGAAATTACTGGATACTTTACCCAACACAACTGCTCGGAATAAGCCGTTCCGTAGTGATTGTAAACGTATAATACACAATGTAATTAAATTGTGTGATAAAGAAGCACTAGAAGGAAATGTTATTGTTCCACTTTCGCAATCCCTAAAGAGAGCTAGTGAAATGACCGGGATATCGATGTCCAGTGTAAAAAGAATACGCAGAGAAGCAAAGGGTGAAGAAACTCCAAAATTTGAATCTCCGAGGAAACTTCAGAAAAAAAGAACCACCGAAAACGTAGCTTTAGATAATTTTGATTGTGATGTAATCCGAAAATATCCACTCCTATAAAACTCCTATTTTTTAAATAGATTTGCTTCTGTCTTTTTATTATTTTGAAATTATTATTCACATATTCGATCAAAAATAAAGTTTTAAAAAATAACTTTAAAATTGCGGACAAAAAGCAGTCTCAAATGCATTCCGTATTTCACAAACAAACACATCCGAAAATATGACGTTTTCCCCTATTTTCTAAGTAGACTAGCTTTTCTCGCGCATGCGTAACAGCTTCCAGGGACCTAGCTTCCGTGGTCGGACAGTATACATGTCTAAAGTATTGAACACTTAATATAACTGTATGTACTGCGTCAGCGAAAATATTTAAATCCTTTCGGTATACAGATGTTCTACACTTATTAAAAGAACAAGAACCCGAACAACGACAGGAAAATATTCCCCAAACCATTACACTGCATCCACCAACTTGAGGTACTGTTGCAATGCATTTAGGATGAACGATTTTGTATATTTTTCCATTTTCGCACCTTGCGACCTGCATGTGTTAGAAAACGTAATTTATTGGATCACATTTTACTGAGTGGGCAATTTTTATAATGAACTGACAGTTTTATGCAAATCAGCTATGACGTCACGCTATTGCTGCTTGTGGTTGAGACTGGTATAAAAGGGAATTGCTATGTGATTGTAAAGACAGTTGAAGTGTATCGCCTGGGAAGGAATGGGTAGAAAACGCCATTTAACGGACTTTCAACGTGGAACGATATTGGGTCCTAAAAGCAGTGAGCGAGTATTGGCGAAACTTCGCTTGAAGTACTGTGCATGATAGCACAAGATCAAATTCCTCCAGTTCACACAGGATCGAAAGGATTGGACAGTAAACGAATGGATAAGGGATAACGTGGTCCGGTAAATCACGATTTCTACTACATGGAGATGGTAGAGTGCGAAAAGGGAAAAATCAACACGAAATCGTTGACTCTACATGCATTGCGATAATATTTCAATTTGGTAGATGCAATGTAATGGTTTGGGGAATATTTTTCTTTTATTCTTCGGTGTATCATTTTTTTAATTAGTGTAGAACATCTGTATTTAAAGGATTTAAGTATTTTCGCTGACGCAGTATATAGAGTTATATTAAGAATTCACTCCACTAGACATGCTTGCCTTCATGAAACAAAGTTCACATCGTCCATAAATGGTATGAAAAGCTTCATCGGGTTTGGCCTGGACATTCCCCAAGCTATCTTTCAACATCTCATAAAGTCCATGTTTTAGTAAATTGCAACATTATGGAGAGCAAAATGTGGCGGAAATTTGCACTGGGTAGGTGGTCTTAATAAATTGGGCACTCAGTGTATGCTCACTTATCAGCTGTAATTGAACAATTAGTCCGGCCCAAACGTTTATGCCCGAATAAATGTATTCTTTCTAATTCCAATGTGGATTTGAGTCTCTACTTGTCGGAGGGAGAACGTCCATCACACATTTTCAAAGGCCTCATTAACGGTAAGAATGTTAAAAAGACTTTATCCATTAATTATTACCATAATTAATCCCGAATAATTGGTCGCTTTTAGAGTCTAAAGTCCTGAATAAAATGCACGAGGATGTTGTCCCGAGTGACATTGATCCAAATTCACTGCTAGTTAATTCCATTGAATTTATTCATGAACTCCCCCAAATCAGATATTTTCATGAGAATCGTTTACATTTTTTGATCTTTGTTACCGTAAATCTTAAAGTGTAAGTAAAAATGTTAAAATTTTATAGTTTTGGAATAGATCTTGACGATAGATCCACGGCATCTCCCCATCCCCGAAAAGAACCCGGTTAAAATAAAGTTTTCATCCTTTTTTTTATCGAAAACTTAAATGAAGCATTTGATCAAGCAATTAATTGTTCGAAATTCCAGTTAAAACCAAATAGCTTGAAAAGGAATTTGCGCATAGAAAAAGCGCATATGCTCGTATCTCTGCAGAAAAGATGTAAATTGGCCCACTTTATGAGGTGACGACAAGAAGCGGGTGTTACGTGCTACCGTGGTGCACCCAGAGGGCCTCCCCCCCCCCAAGAAAAGGGAGGGGAAGAATCCGCGAAAATATTCCCAAAATCTTATCCTTAGTTAATTTCTTTTTTAATTTATGCAGGGTCGTGTCTCCTATTTTTAAACTTTACATATGTATGAGTGGTCACATAAGGTGGGAGTATGTTACAGCTCTCGGGTATGTCGGCCGCTTTGAACACAAGGCGAAAAATGTAGTGCTCGGGCCAACAGACATCACTGCAGATGACGAGTCATAGGTCGTATGCGATGTGTACCGTATATTCTCAAATAATGTACTCAATTTTGCATTGAGTTTTTTGTAAAGCATATCTTGAACTTGAAACTTAGCTCTTCATCTCTGCGTTTTACAAATATTAAGGTCCAGTTTTCCAACCGAAATTTAAGAGCTGTTTTTAATTCCATTTTCTGACCAAATATTGACTGAAACTTCATGAACGTTCATCTCGGCACTGCAATATTTTGAAATATTTTTCTTTTCTTCTATCAAATGGGAAAAAATGCTCCGACAGCAAGTGCAATGGAAGATTTTCGTCAGTTGAGTGAATGTTATGCCCGCGATTTTCCTTCTACATATCCGGCAGTTTTGAACGCAGGATTGAAGTTGTGCTTTAAAAAAAAACTGTAAAATCGTTTGCAATAGCTCCATTCAAAAATACCATTGATGTAGTTTTTAAACGCGGCAAAGGGATATATCCTAGCACCTATAACTTATTAAAAATGTTTGCAAAGCTTCCGGTAACAAAATGCATCAGTAAAAGGTCATTTTTCTACTTCAAGCATTTAAAAAACCCATTTAAGATATATCCCGACACAATCACGATTGAAATTACTTGCTTTGCAGAGAGATTCATGTAACCACGACTGGAGTCCTTCAAGAGCTTTGTTAAAAGAAATGAATATTGGATTTTTTTCTTTAAATTTATTTCTACAATAATCTAATGAATTTTATTGAATTTGCATTAAAAATATTTTTCTCTTTGCAAAACGCTTCCCCCCCCCTTAAGATTTAATCCTGAGTGCGCCACTCACTGGTGTGCTACATTCCAATTCTAAATAGTAAAGTCATGCTACATCCACCGTCCATTCCATGAGATAAAAATCCTGGGAAATATTTATTTTATTTTTATTTATTTCGGGGGGGGGGATTACTGTCACCCACTTGGGAATCAAAGTAATAGCTAAACTTTAAAAAAAGTAATAGCTAAACTTTAAAAAAAAACTATAGCGATGAAAGAAACTCCAGACACGTTCTCAAACGTTTAGTGTTCAGTAGAAAATTGTTGATATTTTTAAAATTTCATATGACTAAACGTGCTAAAACACTTTCTTCGGGTTTTGAAAGGCATAGAATTATTATGAAACTTTATAGCATCAATTTCTTAGAAGAAAAGTTTTAGCTAATACACTTCGGAATCTATTAATATATAGTAATAACTATTGACAATTTCCTTTGTTTTCAAAATATATGGGACAGGTTCTTCCAACTCATATCTATACGCTTACACCTAGCGCTTCAAAGAAAAAAAATTGCAACTCAAAATTTTGCTCAATAATATTCCTTTAAGTTCTGATATCAGCAATTTCGGTAACTTTTTAAAAGGTTTAGTTGTTGAACTGTAAAAGTATACTTAACATGTGTTCTTGTTGTTTCTTTATCCGACTGGCTGTAATTTATTCCAGACCCGGTCCATTTAGGCTAACGGGCTGAGAGTTGCGGCTCCGGTTTATAATGGAACCCCAAGGATCAAAGTCCGATTTAGTCCGGTGCCACCTCAATTTTCACCAAGCATACCCAGGGGGACATATGGGGGGATAGTACCATCTCTGATCTCATAGAGGGACTTTCCGGTATACTGATTTAACGTGCCCATATCCGGTCTAGACATGAAGGTATTTAATGTCGCTTGTCGGGATTCGAACCGAGCACACTCTCCTTTGAAAGACGACGCGCTACCACCAGGCCACCTAGGCTCATACTTAACATTAGAATCGCATTGTACATTCAGTAGGACTACTTTCCAGAAATAAGAAAATGGCACTCCATTTACAGGAGTTTAAAAATAAAACAATTGCAGAAGTTCAGATTCATTGCCATTATTTTGGTTCAAGATTGTCTTCAGGAACTGTATAGAGAATCTTGCTCACTTCTACCCAGACTTGGGTGTATATAATTTGAAGTGGCACTCTATTTGAATTTTATACAAACGCAGTTTATACATGAAACAATGTTTATTGAATTCGTTGCACATATAATTAGCTTTTACAGCAATAAGCATACGTACTACTTGTACGGAATGTAAATACAGCTTTCAAGAACAATATATATTTTTATACTCACGAACAGTAAGTCAAACCAGCAGTACTGCCACGTAAACTTCTGGCCCGTAAAGGACTAGAGCAGGATAACACCTTTTCAACCTTAACAACAACTCCCTTCTTTTTCATTAATCACGCTGCGTGGTATTTATACTAAGCGCGTATGCCAAAATTAGCATATCTGAAGCAGCTTCTTTAATTCACTCAAAAGTTCGATTCTTGTGAATCGAATCTTGTGTATACCTTACACTGGCCTCCCTCGAAAAAAAAAATTAGGTAACTGAGGTCTGAACGGCTTCAGTTAACTAATTGAAAACGCGTGCTGGTCTGACTTTTTACATAATGGGTGGCAAAGCCAAAAAACCTTCCACACGTTGTGTGGGGGAAAAACGCCACTACCATTTTACAAAACTAACCCCGAAGGGTCCAGGTGACACCATTACACAGTGGATTTGCAGAGTTGCGGATACTGGGCTGGCCAACTGCGCCCTAAAATATCTATTTTAATTAAAAGTGACAACACAATTGCACAGCATGACATTTCTTGACTGTATCTGCTCTCCCCCAATTTATAATGTACATGTGTTATGATTTCCGAAGTTAGTATGTTAGTTGTTTGTTATCTGTAGTTAGTATGTATTTTTTTTCACTACATGTCCCCTTCAAAAATTTATAAAACAACAGTATACCGTTTTTTTTCAGTGCCTCACCACTTCCCCTCAAAATGTTTACACAGTATATACACTGGGGAACTTCAAACCAATTTGGTTCGATTTTATTAAAGGGTGGGAGTTAGAATAAGAGAATTGATACAAGACTTGTTCCTCATGAATGCAGCAACTTCACTGCACCAGTTTGTCCAATCCGCTGAACCTCTCTTGATGGTCGCAGTCCTAGTAAAGGGGTTCGTTGACCGTGTGGGCATCCTTCGTGCAGCAGGTCGTTGGTCCTGAGGCGCTGGTCCGGCTTGACGATGGACAGGAGGTCTCTTGGGAGGAGGCCAACCTTGCTGGGCGGCTGATATCTTGCGTTCCCTGTACTTATGCAAAGGAGCTTTAAAATTGTCATTCTTCCTTTTTATAACCTTGTGTACCTTATCAGCGACGCATTCCTCCTTTGATGGAGTTTTTGTAGTGCACACTTTACCTTTCTTCGTACTTTTGCTTGTATCGGTATTAAATTTTAATGCAGATTCTATTTTTTCAACAACCTGACTCTGCTTTTCGTATTTGTGCTTATACGACTTCTTGTTTACCGCCTTAATTACTTCAGTATTAGCAGTTTTAATGCTGGAACCTGAAGGCGCTTTTTCACGTTTTTTATCCCCCTTAACTTTAGTTTTATCCTCTTTTGACGAAAAAGTCTCTTTGAAACTTGCGATATCAGAATCGTTATCATTTAAATTCTTTAACACTGCTTCAGTTTTAGGAAGATTAAGCTTTTCGTACCCGTGCGTTTTATTGCAAACTTTCTCTATAACTTCCGAAGCATCAGCTAAACTACCTACAGTATAACTCTGTGTCAACTTTTCATCCTGATTCTCAGTATGGTTTTCATGTACTTTATTTAAAACCATATTATCAACCTGGCCTACAGCATCCTCATTCGGATGGAAACTTGAAATAATATCATCATTACCTAGCGAGTTCCTACTATCGTTTAAAGAATTTTTATTGTCGTCAACTAATAAGTATTCACTAACTTCCGTAACGCATACTTCGTCATCTACTAAATTTCCTTCATTAACAGATGTGTGAATATCATCTAAAATATCAGGTATAGCATTAATAATATCAGGTATAGCATTAATAGAAGTGTCCGATGATTTATTTTCTAAACCACTAGCATTAGTATCGGCCCTATTTTCAGAAATTTGTACTGGAATTACCTCATCATTCCAGCTAGACTCACTTTCTTTATAAGCCACAAAAATACCCTGACTTTCACTATTCTCAAAATAATGATTACTGCTCGGACAAAATAATACATTTGACCAAACAGTTTCAACAGGTTGAACCATATCATGTGAATCAACTTGCCAGTGCAAGTAAGGTGCTTGCATATTTTCTTTAAGTGCACTAATTTCATTATCACGCCGTGCGCTTCTATTATTTTGCCTGCGGTACTGCTTACGCTGCTGGTTTGAAACTCGCGAAAAATTTTGGCGCGGTTTTATAAAACTTCTCGTACCTGAATGACGGTGAGGGGTAGCGAAGAAATGTCTATTGTCATATTTAGCTAAAGCTTGAAGGAGGGTAACCTTGCTTGTAATTGTTTGATTATCTAAAAAATCTTGAACACTTGGCTTCAAACGTTGGATAACTATTTTTAAGATTACCGCTTCCGTCATTCCCTCTAAATATTCCTCACACTTGGAAATTTTTTCCATAGCAAAATCTAATGCAGACTGACCTTCACGTTGCCTTAGCGAATAAATTTCCGCTTCAATTTCACTTTGATTAAAGGTCTTTGGAAAAACACTAAGAAACTGTTGCTTGAATGACGAATAGTCAAAAATCAGATTACTGCTTTGCATACACGTGTACCACTGATATGCACTACCTCTTAAAGCGGCTAGAGCAATTTTAAGTTTATCCCCCTCTGGGGTGCATTGTTGCTGAAAGTAATGCTCAATTTTCTTTAGGAATTGGCTTGAGGGGCCGCCATTGAAGGTGGCTTCGAATGGCGCAATTTGCTGAACCATAATTACCCGAGGAAAATTTCCAGCAGGATTTTGTTCTACAACACTCATTTTTTAAATAGTATATAAGTACTTGCAACAATTTTATCAATATACGTACACAGTACACAGTTTTTAATTTCAATTATGTTCTTCGTTACAAATTTAACGCTAACTACCAGGGTATATATATTTTCCGGGCGCCAGTATAGAGAATCTATGCTCACTTCTACCCAGACTTGGGTGTATATAATTTGAAGTGGCACTCTATTTGAATTTTATACAAACGCAGTTTATACATGAAACAATGTTTATTGAATTCGTTGCACATATAATTAGCTTTTACAGCAATAAGCATACGTACTACTTGTACGGAATGTAAATACAGCTTTCAAGAACAATATATATTTTTATACTCACGAACAGTAAGTCAAACCAGCAGTACTGCCACGTAAACTTCTGGCCCGTAAAGGACTAGAGCAGGATAACACCTTTTCAACCTTAACAACAACTCCCTTCTTTTTCATTAATCACGCTGCGTGGTATTTATACTAAGCGCGTATGCCAAAATTAGCATATCTGAAGCAGCTTCTTTAATTCACTCAAAAGTTCGATTCTTGTGAATCGAATCTTGTGTATACCTTACAACTGGCTCTGTATGCAGTACTTATAAATTACCTTCTAAACGAGCAACAGCAAAAACCTTGTTGCTACAAGCTGTATAACAATACAGCTTGTAAATAGTGCATTTTGTGTTCTTAATTGTCATGGAACAACTGTGTTCATCAATTTCTGTACCTGATATGAGATTTCTTTTTAAAGCTGCACCCCAGAAAACTTTTCATAGTGACAAGATCCTTCGATCACATTCACGTGTGAACTCCACTGTAATACTTCCAAAGCCGCAGACTTATTTCCTAATCTCCAACACATCCAACTATCATGTTGCAAACTTGGTTATTTCTTAATAATGATTTATCTCAATGAAATGGTGAGATGCACACTACTCTTCGATACAAGGCAAGCCATTTACCATTTAATTAAAACGGTTTCTACTCTTAATTGGGATATTAGCATATAATAATTCAACTGACTGTTTATTAAGAAACCTTGAATTATTTTTAGGAAGAAATTTTTTTTCTGCATGGAACTGAGGTGAAATATGACCTATTTTTAGACAATGGAAACATTTCTGGGTATGTTTGATTTCACTCATAGGTTTACTCAATTTGCTAATATCTTGAAATGTTTTTCATGACTGGTTTGTGGATATTTGCTCTGTTAAAATATATATTTCCAGGTGAATGTACCATGACATTCTCACATTTCATCGTCGTCGTATGAAAAGGTTGCAAGGTGCCTTTGAACATGACCTCCTGATCCTCGGTATTAACAATGGGATTTATCTTGGTTACCGTTCGCAAGATTATAGCAGATTTGATTACGTTAAATAAATTAGTTTAAGTTAAATAAAATAAAATTATAATTAGATTAACAGCTGGTAAGGGTGGTTTCTATTTTTAAATTAGTCAGTAGTGACGGAAAATCTGGGGATATTGAGAAAATATTTAAAATAGTTAGAGTGATTTTGGAAGAATATTGTTAAAAAAATAAATAACAAATCGGGAAGATCAAGATAAGTTTCAAAGTACTGAGAAGGGCGGTCAGACAGAAATTCAATAAGAGCGAGTAGCGATGTTTACTAGGAGTATCGAAGCTTACTACGTTTACCAGATTGGAGGGTTTGCCAGTTGGAAGAGTTATCACCCCCCCCCCCCTCCTTTCGGCAGCTAACGCTGTCACGATAGGGAACCGTGAGTTTAGTCTATGGTCGATTAATCAGGAGTGACAGGTCAGAAACCAGATGTAATTGGGCTATGATATTTTGAAATTTAAAATAAGAGGAGAAAAATTTAACTATTGTGTACAGGAATGAGGCCAGGGATTATAACCTTGGTGGCCTTGGGACGCCTAGGAAACTCTCTAGGGCCATTCTGGAAGATTTATAAGGTCTTCATTATTAACTGAATAGATTTTTAATAAAAGTTTATCGCTAGCTCTTTTATGTGGTGCCGAATAGGTTTTATTGCCATATCACTATGCATTACTTCATATCGCAGGTACCAAGTGGCTTTACTAATCCCGCAGAGAGTTTTATTTTGCATTGTCTACAGCCTTTGAATATGAGTGTCCGCTGCTGATCCCCACACCAGAGCATCATAAAGCAAGATGGTTAGAAGGACAGTCATTATTTAAAAAGTTTATTTTCTGTACTCAGTTGGTTCTGGTATAGGAGATGCGCTAAGTGCTTACGTGCTCTAAGGAATTTTCCGATATTGAATAATATTTTTTAAACGTTAACTTGCTATGTAGATAATCTCCAAGGTATTTGCCTTCTCTCTCGAAGTGCACTGAGTGACCAGACACTAAGACAGGCGAAGGTGGAATTCTCTTAAAACTAAAAATTATGGCTTTCGTTTTAGCAGTGTTTAACTTAATTCTCCACTGTTTGAACCAACGTTCAAACATGTGAATATGCCTTTGAAGGTATATATGCATACATTTTGTTTAGCGATTATTCCATAAGATTGCCGTGTCGTCTGCAAACATGATCACTGTGCTTGTAGAGTGTAAAATATCATTAATAAAGACGTTAAACAAAAGGGGTCACAGCTTCGAACCTTGTGGAACGCCTGCGTTAATGATACGTGTAGAAGAAGTTAATTTAGTGTAGCGGACTTTGAAGTTTCTATTAAATAGATAGGAATGAATTAAGTGAATAATATCAGAGGTCAATTTAAGTTTGATAAATATATAAATTAGCGCGCTGTGCTAGACGAGATCAAAACTTTTTTATATATCAAAGAGAATGGCACCAGTCTGCATCCGATTCTGATATCCATCATGGATGAATTCCGTCACTCGGAGCAGTTGATGTGTTGTCGAGTGTTTGGATCTTAGGCCAAATTGAGCGTTTTTAATGACACTATGATCATCCAAGAACCTGTTGATACTTTTACACAGTATGTGTTCAACCAGTTTACTAAGAGAGGAAAGCAGACTTATCAGACGATAATTTTTAGGAATTGCAGGGGATTCACTAGTTTTTTTATTGGGATGATTATAGCAGTTTTCCAGTCTATTAGGAAATATTTATATTTAAAATTTTTGTTAGTTAGCTAAGTGATATAGGTAGCATAATTTAAGGAAAGGTTCTTAACTGCCGGGTTGAGGATATTGTCAAGGCCGTGAGCTTTTTTGTTGGGGAGCGAGTTGGTAGCGTTCAGGATTTCAGCAGTGGTTGTAGGTTCTAGTGGATTATTTTTAATTACGGAGATGCTGTTGTTAATAAATTTCTGAGAATTTCACCTACATTTTCTATGGTATCAGAGCAAGAAACACTCTTATTGGTAGAGAACTAGTTTTCATAACTATCTGCCAAGGCCTGAATTTTGTCGGGTCACTGGTGAGAATGCCAGAAGAGGAATTTTAATTCCGCTTCTGGCATTCCGCTTCTGCTCCCCCCCCAGACGAGAGGGGATAAAGGTTTTTTTTATTCATTTTAAATAGTTCCATATAGTTTTTATCCGCAAGTGCCAGTGACTCGATGAAGACCATTCATTTTTTGCTTTTATAGTTTTAATATTAGTTTTTATCCCAGCATTCAACCTGTGCATTTCACCTAGTCTCACATTTCGATCTATCATACTCAGATAGTAAGACTTTATTGCGAAGTATATTCTTCACCATCAACTTCTTTGCCAGCTGCTTCTAGTCTTTCTTGTACTTGCTTCAATCTGCAAAGAAATACTGCCAAGTAACTTTAATTAAACAAACATTCAGAACTAAATAAATTAAATAATTGAATTATAAATTACAATATTCATTATAAGGCACAATATCCTACCGGGGCATTTCATTAGCAACTGAACTTTTACCAACCAACTGTATTCAACTGGAAAAGACGTCATGTGGACCATGCCCACGGATGTCGGTCTTGAGGAATTGTTGCAGTGATAAGCCAACGTGTTTGGCAGAAGAGGAGGGAGTTATAAAGAGCAAAATTGATAGATTGAAGGCAGGTGCCTATAGGATCCATGAACTTTAAGGCTACTGTATATTAACCCTATTGGATTCGCTTACCTCAATGTTTACCTACGGAGAAAATATATCCAAGGATTAACGACTTGGATTGAACGATTTTTTTAAATTGTACTCCGCCATAGGGAAAGAAATTTTACACCATGGGCATTTTTCGTTTTTTTATGCAAATAATGTTTTTAAAATTAAAATTTTCGGGGAAAGATCTAGTTTAGTGGGTTTTATATGCTCATAAATTCCTTTGGTGAGAAGTTTGTTAAAGGAATCGTGTTGCAAGGTGCAGAAACTTTCAGGCTATGTGAAAATGCCATTTTTATTGGATTATCAGCATTTATGTAGCTCTCAATAGAAGACGTATTTTCTTCATAGGTTAACAATGATGTGAGCGCATTCAATAGGATTAGTGCAGTATTCAATAGGATTCAATAGAATTCAATAGGATTAGTTACAGTAGCCTTAAGAAAATTAAATGAGCAGCGAAAACTCTGTCGTTTTAATAGGAGGAAGTTTAGGGAGAGATTAAACACAAATATTTTTTTTACCGTAGCCAAGCTACGTACTATTTTTCAAGATTTTACAAATCTGTTTTACTGTGCAAGCACGTATTTTTATTTTTTATTTTTTTATATTTTTATTTCAGCACAAGAGAAACATTAAGTGAAGAGAATCGCACGAGGCCTGTTTCGAGTGCTCATATCTGTTGGTTCATAGTCGAAGAGTTAGATAATAAGTTCATAATAAATGCTAACGGAGAAGTTTGTGCTTATTTTTTTTTCCAAGAAAATTTTAATTAGGGAGAAACTTCAATTTATTCTGAAGATCATTCTTGCGGTAGTATCAAGGTGCTTGTGCAATTTGTCTGATAGTAGAATTCTGACAAACAGTGATTAATAATGGATTCTGCGGCATAGGACCAAGACGGTGAATTGAACTACCATATCACACATACAGCTTATATAACAACAAGAGGGGGGGGAAACATTTAGGGAAATATTTATGAAATACCCTTTTGTAGGTAAAATAAGGAAATCCCCAATTGGCGAAAAAGAAGGAAAAATTTAAAAATAGGACAAACATTCCAACAACGTTAAGCCGCGATATTTTTGACATGACCTGTGATTTGTTTTATGTATCACACAGTCAATTAATGAGATTGGTTAAAAAAATGTGATTGGTTAAAATTTTTAATGTTACCACTGCGTAAAGCCCTGAATACAATGTGAACAGGCCTAAATTCTTATAAATATTTTAGGAGGGTTAAAATTTAAGATAGTATCAATGAGAAATAGAGAAAATGGGACTAAACAAAACACTCCAACTGGTTATCTTAGGCATTTAATGAGATGTAACCACAAAGAGGTTTTAATAGAGCTAGATTACCTACAGCAATTTCACTTACCAAATAATGCTTCAATGAGATAACATACAATGTTAATGATACAAAATGCACACAATTTTCCTGCACTGAGTAGATTTACCTGTCTGTATTGGGACAACAAATTTGGCCTAACAGTCCGTGTTCTCTTTATAAAATTTTAAAAAAGCCAAATTTCAAAGAGTAACCAAATTCGCCGCAGTTTTCGGAATTAAAATGATATGAATAATCATAGCACAACTTTCAGAACACTTTGCGGGGCCCGTCCCCATTTCGTTGTTGTTGTTGTTGTTTCTTATGCCCCTTGCTGGAAGTTCCAGACCAGGTCCATATGGGCTTCGAGATGAAGTGTCCCGCTCCGGTTTGATTAGCACGAGAAGGGTTGGATTCCGTCTTAGCAAGTTGACAGATCAATTTTGATAGACTACCACCAAAGATGACATCTGGGGGGATAATACCGTCTACCACCCTCTGTGACCATCATAGAGGGAATTTCCGGTTTACGGATATAACGTGCCCATATCCGTCCTAGACACGGAGGTATTTTGTTGCGTGCGCCGGAATTCGATCCCAGCACCCTCACCACCGAAAGCCAGCACGTTACCACAAGGCCGTCTCGAGCCCTCCCCATTACGTTAAACTTAAAGATTTACTAGCATTGTTGTCACACGGCAACAGACAGTAGACGAAGAGTTTATCGTGTTGCTCTGTGGTGAATTTCTTGAAATTAAACTAGCTTATTTATTTATTCGAAATTTCCTGCCGGCACCTCCTCGCGGTGGACCCTAGGGGTCGTATGTGGCGCAACCTCAAACGCCAGGGGATGGGGAGTCGAGGGTGGCATTCAGCCTGGACAGAAAGGAAATGCGAGGTATTTGCGATAGAAGTGAGGTGATAGACATAAATTATGGAAGCAAAGTCTTAGCTGAAGCTAAAAGGAAATTAAACTTATAAGTGAAGAAAACAGACGGCTTGGCGTATAAGATGATCCAATTCCTTTTGGGACAGTTATCAATATTGGAGAAGAGTAAGTAATCAACATACGCAGAAGTTCCGTATTTTTCGGATCATAAGACGCAATTTTTTACATAAAAAAAATCGGCTTAAAATCGGGGTGCGTCTTATGGTCCTAAGGCAACATTAAATTAAAATGAATATTTTGTTACATAATTATATTTCTTTATTATATATATTATTTGTTATATTTATTTATATTTTTTTATCTTTATTAAGTAAGAAACTGAAAATATCTTCATATACCTTACAAAGTACAAAATATTCTTTTCAAAAAATCCTCCCATAATTCTGAGGTGCGACTTACGGTCCGAAAAATACGGTAATTAAGAGAGGATACGAAAGTCAAAGATGAACTCGACCGAGATCAAGGTAACGGGGTGTCGGTGATGCGCCCCTTGTGATGATTCAGCCTGAACAAGAGACTGAACAAGATTGGGGTAAACACGAAGAAATAAATCCAAGCAACGATTGTCCCAAGTAAACTGAAAATAGGCATTAAAACATGCAAGGAAACCAAGAATGGAGGTATATTGCTGAGTGTAGATAAAGAAGAAGATAATAGAATAATTAAACATAATTGATAAATTCACTAAGGAATACAAAGTAGCTAAACCAAAAAAGAGTGACCCCCAGATAAGTATTTGCGAAGTTTTTGTTGCTTATGCCGTCTGGCCGGAATGTATTCCAAACCAGGTCCATATAGGCTTACGGGCTGAGGGTTTATAATAGCATCACAAGGGTCGGAGCCCGATTTAGCCAGGTACCACCTCAATTTTGACCGAGCACACCCAGGCGCGACATCTGGGGGATCGTACCTTCCCCACCCACTGACCTCTTTAACGTGCCCATATCCAGCCTAGACACGAAGGTATTTAAGGGCGCCTGTCGGGCCCTTTATTTTAACTTGACTTTCCTTCGAGTCATCTGTTTTTTTATCAAGACTATGCTATTCTTCACTGAGTCATGTATTTAGATGCAACTTTTTACATATTAATCAACATGATTATGGGCCCGACGCCTTATCATAACTAATCTACTTTTGGAAAAATGACTCGAGGCAATTTTTCATAAGCTGATAGGGAATGCTTAGAAGAGGGGCCTAGACACCCCAAGTGTAATTGCACCATTAACTTTTGCTTCAAATGATGTTCCTGAACTGGTTCCGGAAATTATGTTTTCACTCTAATTCGTCTAGTGCTTCCCTTGTGCTCATATTGTCAAACCCATAGTGTGATACAATTTCATTAAATTTCTCCTGGAAGTGGTTTTGCTTTAAAGACTGGCGTCAAGTACCAGTGAAATAAATTTGAAGGTCCCGCTCTTACACGAAAGTAATTACTCAACATGGTGTACAGATATGAGGATGTTGCTGATGGAACGAGGGTGCTGGGAGGTTGTTCAAAGAACTGAAAAAGCACCTGAAGCACAAGAAGGTGAAAAGGTGGACGAGACTGCAGCAAGGGATTTTAGAAATCTCCGAAAAAGAGAGCTTTCGACAATTTACATAAGCGTATCGCCTCGATATCGTGCCCTGCTCGAAAAAGCTATTGACGGACCTGATGCCCGGGATAAGCTGAAAAGGTAGTTTGAACCAGACAGTCGTGCTCGTGTCATATCACCTAAGAATGAATTCTATTCCTGTCGTATGGAGCCAGATGAGGACATAGGGCTGTATTCAAGAAAACTAGCCCGTATTTTTGATAAGCTGAGTGAGGATGGTCATGCTGTATCCGAAATTGATAAAATTTTTCAGCTTATGCGATATCTCCCAAAGTTCGATAATATTGTTCAAACGATATATCGGTGGGGGAAGGATCAATTTAGTTTTGGAAAAGGAGTCCGTTGCGTAGCGTTAAGGGAAAGATGACGTTGAGACGAAAATAAACCAATCATAGGCGTCATCTTCGCAAAGATTGTCGTGTGTATCCGGAATATCAAGGAAATATAAGCAATCCATCGATACTAGCTGCTTCAATCGATATGTAAATTGTACGTAAGAACTCAGGTATAAAAGGGGAGTACATATTTGTGACATGGGGCATTTGTTATTACCTTGACTTGTTTATGCTTTCAAGCTGTTTTAATAAGTTACCCAACGCTGTGTTACATTACCCCAAATATGAATAAACTGATTTTTTATTTTAATTTGACTTTCCTTTGAGTCATCTGTTTTTTTATCAAGACTATGATATTCTTCACTGATTCACATATTTGGAGGAAACTTTTTACAGATTAATCAACAGTTGCTATAATTCTTTTATAGTAAAAGGCTATATACCAAAACACCCGACTGGTCTTTCACCAAATATGTAAAAATTGCTAATGGAAATACATTTTTTGATTTGCTTTATTTTTATTCATCCTACTGCAAAAGATTCTTGTAAATTTTTATATTCCAGTTGATTGATGTTTATTTCTAAAAATTGCTTACAGAAATTCCTTTTTTTCCGTTTGTTTTATTTAATTATTGTAAATTGGTTTTCATTTTCCTCGTGTCTTTAACTTACTGTTTTAATAAATATTTATTTTTACTAATACAGAGGCTGTTCACACATTTTTTAGACGATGTATATTGTATTCACAAAACTAAATTACATAAAATTCTTGTGTTTGAAATGTTCTATTTGACATCCCTTATTCTGAACGATCTTTCGACACCGCAATTTCCAGGATAATAATGCCTTTTGAAGTGTCAGAAGAGGTATTCTATCCCATTCCTCCTGAACAGCTTTCCAGAGTCCTGTAAGGGTTTTGGGACGACATTTGGATAATGCAGATTTTAAAAGTCCGAAAGCACAAAAATCCATAGGTGATACATCGGGAGATTTAGTAGGGATATCAGTGAAGGGTATGGCCTTGATACCAGTTTTTTGTTGTATTTCATTTAGGAAATTTCAAGTGGATTTTGATGTGTGACTGCTACCTTTGTCCTGATGGAGTCTCACAGATTGATGGCACTGTGGGTAAAGCGATGGTATTTCATTCAGAAAAATTGGCTATAAAATATGTTCCTGATAGTATTTGGAGTTAATCTTGACATTTTTTCCACTCTCTTTATTTTTAACTTGCCAATATAAGAAAAACCAGCAACAATTATGAATCCCTTAGAAAAACTTTCTTTCGATTCTTTGAACCATGTACTTAAATTTTTTTCTCCCCTTTTATGATAATAAATGGCTCTTTTTTTTTGCAATCATTTAAACACACCCATGCTTCATTTATTGTGACAATTGTTTTCCATTTTTCTTTGGATAAGTGTTTCTCCTATAGAATTCTGCAGCGTGTCCTGCGTTCAGCGATATGATTTGGAAGAAGACGATGCACATTGCGTTTTTTCGCTTTCTTAAGATTTAAATCAACGTTTATCATTTTGTTTACAGTGGACACCGAGCATTTTAATGATTTTGCAACTGTCCTTTGACTAGGGGGATTTTCTTTTAACATTAAACAACGTACCTTTGCAATAGTCGAAGATGTCCGTTTTTTCCTTGGATACTTGTTTGGAATTTTTGTCCCACTTGAGGCTCCAATTTGACGTTTTTTTTCTTTCTTGTTGACGATATTACCTATCGATGCTTTAGATATCACAAAACCATGACTCTCACATCGTTTTTGGATAACGGAGTATGCATATTTCTCTTCGGAAAGAGCATAAACGTAGCCTTCGAAACACTGCTTTGTTAAAAACGCCATTTTGAATAAAAACAAAACTTTCAAGCCGGAGACGATAATTTTGACTTTTAAAAACATAGTACAATTGCAATTATTTCTTTTGCAGTAAACGATTTTTTATTACCGCTTACCAAAATCGTCCAAAAAATGTGCGAACAGCCTCTGTAGAATAACTAAAACCTAAATAAGATAGTGTGGCGTATATCAGACGTCAGACTAACTCACTACTTAGTTATTTTTATACCTCACTGCTCAATATTTATCCGCTGGAGAGCAGAATTAATATTTATTTTTAATACATTTTTTTTCTACTTTTAAACTTTAAACTTGCTCTTCTGAAAAATAACGTTTTTTAGACATAACGGTGTTGAAAGGAGTGAGCGATATGTTCTCGAAACCCAACTCTCTCCTTTCGAGGCGCGTGGGTTCGTGTTTGCTTATGAACGGAATTATTTCAATGTAATGTTGTCTTTCCTTCTTTTTTAAAAAATAATTTTATTTACGCATTACTGTGTATTTTAAAGATTATTTGTGTGTGTTGTATCTGTATTTTTGAGGGGGTGGATCGGGTCCATCCCGCAATACAGCGATCTCGAGATGTCACACCACTGAAGACTTCATGGAAGTCCTTCCAAATGTTTTTTTAGTCCTAGGATACTACGCTCTGCCAAATGCATCCCATAAGCGAGCACGGGGTTTCAGTTTTGAGGTTACTCGTGTAAGCGATGACGTCACCGAAACCATCGTACCGATCGAAGAAACACAGAGCTATCGAGACGAACCAATGTGTCCCTCACACGTTTGGTGTCGCACACCCGATACTCGAATGATACTCGAATTGGCGATATTCTTAAAACTCTGTGGAGAACGGGGTGATTTCACGTTATCATGTCATACCGCTGAAAACTTCCTGAAAGTCATTTGTGAAGCATTTTTCAGTCCTAGGAAACTACGCTTTTTCCAGATTCATCCCAATAATGGAGACTAAGGTTTCAAGATACTCGTGAAAGCGATGCCATCAGCGAAACCGCCGTACGAGTTTATCGTTTTTCGGAACATTATCGGCCAAAATTAATACTAGATTACTGCCCCTAATACCTTCTTAAGGTTAATTACTCGAAAAGACCTCTTCACAGAATCCCGAAAATATAGCGTCGGCTCGATTTCCGAATTAATCGGGAATGCTTGACGTCCGATTAACGAAATTGCCTATTTTTCCGATACCGATCGGAGGAACACGGAGATTTTGGAACGATCCCATGTGTTCCTCACGTATCGGATGTCCCAGAGTCGCAAGGATACTCAAATTTCCGAGATATTTAAAATCCCGAGAAGAACGAGTCCTCCACAGTATCCGCCGAGTTACCGAACTCGCCATATGACGTCATACCGCTGAAGACTTCATGAAAGTCCTTCCTAAAGCTTTTTTAAGTCCTAGAGAACTATGCTTTTCCAAATACATCCCCAAAATGAACACGGAGTCGCAGGTTTCAAGTGACTCATGAAGGCGATGACAACATGGGAACTGCTAAAAAAGTTCATAGTTTTTTCGGCACCTTAACGCCTGTTCTCCTTGCAGTCCGTTAGCGAAAGCAGAAAATGGCGCTGAGGCGGAAATAAACCAATCATAGGCCTTAACGATTTCGTTGCTAATCGTATGGAGGTTTGTCATTGGTTAAATATATTTTAATATTTTTTCCACTTGCTGTAAAGGACTGTAATGTGAACAGAGCCTAACTGGTTTTCGTTCTAGCATCAGCGTTACTTGTATTGGCATTTTTTTAAACTAGTCAAAGGCCTTAACAATTTCGTAGCTAATCATTTGGAGGTTTGTAATTGGTTAAAAGAGGAGAAGGAGATAACTGTTGTTGGAATTCTTTGTTGAGAATTTTTCAGGTTTGTTTGCAGACTTATGGTTGGAAACGAGTTTTTTGTATACTGCTTATACAGAGTCATCTCTATATCCCCGTTGCGGGGTCACTTCTACGCTCCCCCACAAAATACCCCTTTTTATCTAGCTCGCTGGGACGCTGACCTGCGCGCCTAGCTGATGGAGCTGTCATTGTCAAAGTTTTTTTTTCCAATGCGGAATCACTTGTCGTCAAACATTCGCCTATACTACGCCGCAGTTTTACTGCCCATTTTACTGTGGGGGCAACATATCGGCGGAAAGCATTACCCCCTACGAAGGGACGACGCGAACGGAGGCATTTTTCGTGGCGCGACGCCAGGATTCGATCCGAGCACCCTCAGCACCGAAAACCAGCGCGCTGTACCACTGGGCCGCCACAAGCCCGTCACTGTCAAAGTTCCTCGCCCTGTTCGAGTATCGATCCTTCTTCTATAATGGAAGCCTGTCACGGACAACTTCATTTTGTCGCTGTTTTGCCTGTGCGTGCCTGTTGCTGGCGTGCCTGTTGTTCAGCATGGAAAGCAAAGTGTCCAATAGAAGAAACATACTTTAATCATAACATCATAAGCAGCAGCGTACGCAGAAATTTTCAAAGGGGGATGTTATAGTCCAGTCAAATTAGGTTTTCATTTCGCATTAAATGAAGGGATTGAGATTTTTTCAGGAATGTGTAGGGGTTGGTCCCCTGAACAACGCCTAATAAAGTCCCCTCGATTTCAGGCGCCGCGGGGGTGGGGTGGTCCAAAGGTCACTTTTTTCAGTTTTTGGCGTTTATCTCGAAAACTGTGCATCACACAGAAAATTGTCAAACCAAAAAATTAAAGCTTATAAAATTCCCTTCCAGATGGTATTTCTATATTTCTACCCAAGTGTTACCGTTTTCGAGATATGAACCATTGAATATGAAAATTTTTCAAAACAAGTGGTAGCGGTTCAGGTATGTCGTCAAACTTCCTCTTCTAACTCTTTCCCCTTCCGTTTCTCAGAAAACTCGTGTTAGAGAAAGTTGTAGAGCGAAAGATTTTCTTCAAAAATGTATATAGTTATGCTAATTTATCTTCACCAGGTAAATAGTTAGAGCGTTTAGAAGTTTTGGGGTACTTTTCAACATTTTGTTAGTAAAATGCTCGTCACTCAAGTTTCGTTTCCAAGGTCTGTAACTCTTTTAATCACTTTGCATTCTGTTTAATTAGATACGTACAATATTCATAACCCATACAAATAATAAATTCTGTATACCTGTACGTATAATGTATATCTCATAATATACAGAAGAAGACTTGTAGTACAAAGGAGGAAGTAAGAAAACAAACAAAAATGTATAAAAGTGTCACTTTAGCTCAGATCATTTTGGAAAATTTATATATCACACCATATGAAAAAGAATAAGTAGTTCATTTACTTCAGACCTCAGTAGAAATTACTCCACAAAACATTTCCACAAATACCTTCCTTGCCAGCATTTAGTGGAATTTGAGCAACGAATTGTCACGTCTCAAAGGTAAAGGGCCAATAGCAGCTTTGTGGGTCCAGTACTTTGAAATGGTGGTGTTGATGAAAAAATTCATTGCAGCACATCACACTGGTAACTGGGAAGATCATATCACATGTGCCTAACTGATGATACCTTACTTCCATGCCAGCGGGCATTTTCATTATGCAAAGTGTAGTCACCTATATGTACAACACATGCTGGGACTAACAACTCGCCACCTTCAACGTAAACAGGATTTTATAAATCGTGGATACTTCACTGTCAACAGAACTGGAACACCAATGGCTGGTGTGTGGAATGACATGGCAATTGAGGTGGGACTCATGTGTGACATGAAGAGTGAAGGAGAATTAACACGTGGGCGAGGCTTTAGTGATTCGGTGTTGACGAAATGGGTTGGGGGAGCACGCACAGCTACAGCAATATGTGGTTCACTTGAGATGTTTTGTGGCGTCCATACTGCAAGAGGAGAACAACATGTTGAGTTTCGAGCATCACGCATAACTAGAGATGATCTAGACAGAAGGAAGCTTGCTCAATGGTTGGCTGATCACCCGCCTTTTGCTGAACGTAATTGTTTGATGTCACTTTCAACGGGAGTAATTGGAACAAGTAACGTCAACTGCTACCAGGCCTTGTAAATTGGAACCCGCACAATGAGCACTTTTGTTGGAATGAATTTCTCAGAAGTGAAACAATCCAAGAAGGACTCAGTCGTTCCTTTAGCTGCGATGAGCAATATGATCAAAGTTAATGATGAGGTAGTGGTGGTAGAGCCTCTGATGAAATTTCAAAGAACTCTGATCACCAAGAAGAAAGAAGGGGGTGTAGAGGAGTTGCTAACGTATGAGTTAGCCCCATACCCTATGTCTCTATTCGCCGAGTGGATAATGAGATAAATCAAAAAGTCAGCACTGTATGATGCTTTCCCAAAATGTAATCAACTGATCAATTTGAAGAACAGTTTCACGGTAATCGATGGCGGCTTCCTGCTTCATAGAGTAAAGTGGAACACCAACACCACCTTCGCCTCCATCTGCGATCAATATGTATCGTACATAATCAACCATTACGGCAGCAGTTCAGCTGTGGTTTTTGATGGTTATAAAGACACGAACTCCACGGAAAGAGACGAACAACATCGGAGAGCATCAAGTAAAACATCAGTGGATATTGACTTCAATAAGAACATGGTGGCTACTATTCATCAGGAAAACTTCCTTTCTAATGAAAGGAACAAAACCAAGCTCATTACTATGTTGGTTCAGGCCTTAGGTGCAAGAGGTATACAGTCTACTATAGCCAAAGGAGATGCTGACTTCAGTATTGTCAGAGGTGGGTGGCAAAACACCTCTCATTCAACTGTGGTGATAGTAGATGGGTAAGACCTGCTCGTCTTACTTGTGGCACTCACCCCACGAGACACGAATGTGTTTTTTTATGAAGACCGGACGGGGCAACACAGAATACAGGCTCTACTCTTCACAACATCTCCAGGTATTATCATTCAGTCAGTACATTCTCTTCATCCATAGTTTCTCAGGATGTGACACTACGTCAGCGATTTATGGTAAAAGCAAAGCAGCAATAGTACAATGTTTCCAGCGGTATGCCAATGAAACAACAAACATCACCAAAGTGTTTTATAACTCCAAATCTTCACCAGGAGACCATTGCTAGAGCTGAGGAACGAATGTTCCTGCTCACGTTCCAGGTCCCGCCAAATGAACATGATCTCAATCACCACAGGTACCTTTCATTTTCCTTTGCTCGTACTGACCCCATTAAGTAAATTTAATAATTTATATAATTCATTAATATTCAATAATACAAAATACATTATCTGGCCAAAAGTATCTGAACACCCCCCCCCCCCCTAAGGAAGTGGATCTAGCAGGTGGCGTAATTTGGTGCGTAACCGAAAGCTATAAAAGTATTGGTAGTGGTTTGTCAGGTCATATTATTGGAGATAAAGTCCTACAGACCTTGGAGCTCCAACAAGTTGAAATACCTGAACCTGAACCTGTCAGGTCATATTTATGCATTTCTGAGACGATGAGTAAGTCAAAGGAGCTTAGTGACTTTGATCGTAGCATTATAGTGGGATGCCACCTTTGTGGGAAATCAGTTCGTGAAAATTCGGACATTCTACAGAAGCTAAAATGTTAGTGAAGACTGACTTGTTTGAAACTTTTTCCGAAGTATCAGATTGACGGCTTTTAATATATAGGAAAGCAGTTGATGAAATAAATTGTATATAATATATAGAGAATCTTTGCTCACTTCTACCCAGACTTGGGTGTATATAATTTGAAGTGGCACTCTATTTGAATTTGAAGCAAACACAGTTTATACATGAAACAATGTTTATTGAATTCGTTGCACATATAATTGGCTTTTACAGCAATAAGCATGCGTACTACTTGTACGGAATGTATAAACACAGCTTTCAAGAACAATATATTTTTATACTCACGAACAGTAAGTCAAACCAGCAGTACTGCCACGTAAACTTCTGGCCCGCTAAGCACTAGCGCAGGATAACACCTTTTCAACCTTAACAACCTCTCTCTTTTTCATTAATGACGCTGCATGGTATTTATACTAAGCGCGTATGCCGAAATTAGCATATCTAAAGCAGCTTCTTTAATTCACTCAAAAGTTCGATTCTTGTGAATCGAATCTTGTGTATACCTTACACTGGCCTCCCTCGAAAAAAAAAATTAGGTAACTGAGGTCTGAACGGCTTCAGTTAACTAATTGAAAACGCGTGCTGGTCTGACTTTTTACATAATGGGTGGCAAAGTCAAAAACCTTCCACACGTTGTGTGGGGGAAAAACGCCACTACCATTTTACAAAACTAACCCCGAAGGGTCCAGGTGACACCATCAAATAGTGGATTTGCAGAGTTGCGGATACTGGGCTGGCCAACTGCGCCCTAAAAAACTTATTTTAGTTAAAATTGTCAACACAATTGCACAGCATGACATTTCTTGACTGTTTGTATCTGCTCTCCCCCAATTTATAATGCACATGTGTCATGATTTGTGAAGTTAGTACATTAGTGGTTAATTGGTATATTGTGCAGTATGTATTTTTTTCCTAGTCACTACATGTCCCCTTCAAAAATTTATAAAACAACAGTATGCCGTATTTTTTTTTCAGTGGCTCACCCCTTCCCCTCAAAATGTTTACACAGTATATACACTGGGGAATTTCAAACCAATTTGGTTCGGTTTTATTAAAGGGTGGGAGTTAGAATAAGAAAGTTGATACAAGACTTGTTCCTCATGAATGCAGCAACTTCCTTGCACCAGTCTGTCCAATCCGTGGAACCTCTCTTGACGGTCGCAGTCCTAGTAAAGGGGTTCGTTGACCGTGTGGGCATCCTTCGTGCAGCAGGTCGTTGGTCCTGAGGCGCTGGTCCGGCTTGACGATGGACAGGAGGTCTCTTGGGAGGAGGCCAACCTTGCTGGGCGGCAGAAATCTTCCGTTTCCTGTACTTATGCAAAGGAACTTTAAAATTGTCATTCTTCCTTTTGATAACCTTGTGTACCTTATCAGCGACGCATTCATCCTTTGATGGAGTTTTTGTAGTGCACACTTTACCTTTCTTCGTACTTTTGCTTGTATCGGTATTAGATTTTAATGCAGATTCTATTTTGTCAAATTTATACGCCGCACCAACGTGTTTAGTTACTGGCTTTATCTCTCTACTTGTGTCATGTTTTTCAACAAACTGACTCTGTTTTTGGTATTGGTGCTTATGCAACTTCTTGTTTACCGCCTTAATTACTTCAGTATTTGCAGTTTTAATGCTGGAACCTGAAGGCGCTTTTTCACGTTTTTTATCCCCCTTAACTTTAGTTTTATCCTCTTTTGACGAAAAAGTCTCTTTGAAACTTGCGATATCAGAATCGTTATCATTTAAATTCTTTAACACTGCTTCAGTTTTAGGAAGATTAAGCTTTTCGTACTGGTGCGTTTTAATGCAACCTGCGTCTATAACTTCCGAAGTATCAGCTAAACTACTTACAGTATAACTCTGTGTCAACTTTTCATCCTGACTCTCAGTATGGTTTTCATGTACTTTATTTAAAACCATATTATCAACCTGGCCTACAGCATCCTCATTCGGATGGAAACTTGAAATAATATCATCATTACCTAGCGAGTTCCTACTATCGTTTAAAGAATTTTTATTGTCGTCAACTAATAAGTATTCACTAACTTCCGTAACGCATACTTCGCCATCTACTAAATTTCCTTCATTAACAGATGTGTGAATATCATCTAAAATATCAGGTATAGCATCAATAGAAGTGTCAGATGATTTATTTTCTAAACCACTAGCATTAGTATCGGCACTATTTTCAGAAATTTGTACTGGAATTACCGCATCATTCCAGCTAGACTCACTTTCTTTATAAGCCACAAAAATACCCTGACTTTCACTATTCTCAAAATAATGATTACTGCTCGGACAAAATAATACATTTGACCAAACAGTTTCAACAGGTTGAACCATATCATGTGAATCAACTTGCCAGTGCAAGTAAGGTGCTTGCATATTATTTTCTTTAAGTGCACTAATTTCATTATAACGCCGTGCGCTTCTATTATTTTGCCTGCGGTACTGCTTACGCTGCTGGTTTGAAACTCGCGAAAAATTTTGGCGCGGGTGTATAAAACTTCTCGTACCTGAATGACGGTGAGGGGTAGCGAAGAAATGCCTATTGTCATATTTAGCTAAAGCTTGAAGGAGGGTAACCTTGCTTGTAATTGTTTGATTATCTAAAAAATCTTGAACACCTGTCTTCAAACGTTGGATAACTATTTTTAAGATTATCGCTTCCGTCACCCCTTCTAGATATTCCTCACACTTGGAAATCTTTTCTATAGCAAAATCTAATGCAGACTGACCTTCACGTTGCCTTAGCGAATAAATTTCCGCTTCAATTTCTCTTTGATTAAAGGTCTTTGGAAAAACACTAAGAAACTGTTGCTTGAATGACAAATAGTCAAAAATCAGATTACTGCTTTGCATGCATGTGTACCACTGAAATGCACTACCTCTTAAAGCGGCTAGAGCAATTTTAAGTTTATCCCCCTCTGGGGTGCATTGTTGCTGAAAGTAATGCTCAATTTTCTTTAGGAATTGGCTTGAGGGGCCGCCATTGAAGGTGGCTTCGAATGGCGCAAAATGCTGAACCATAATTACCCGAGGAAAATTTCCAGCAGGATTTTGTTCTACAACACTCATTTTTTTTAAATAGTATATAAGTACTTGCAACAATTTTATCAATATAAGTACACAGTACACAGTTTTTAATTTCAATTATGTTGTTCGTTACAAATGTAACGCTAACTACCAGGGTATATATATTTTCGGGCGCCAGTATAGAGAATCTTTGCTCACTTCTACCCAGACTTGGGTGTATATAATTTGAAGTGGCACTCTATTTGAATTTGAAGCAAACACAGTTTATACATGAAACAATGTTTATTGAATTCGTTGCACATATAATTGGCTTTTACAGCAATAAGCATGCGTACTACTTGTACGGAATGTATAAACACAGCTTTCAAGAACAATATATTTTTATACTCACGAACAGTAAGTCAAACCAGCAGTACTGCCACGTAAACTTCTGGCCCGCTAAGCACTAGCGCAGGATAACACCTTTTCAACCTTAACAACCTCTCTCTTTTTCATTAATGACGCTGCATGGTATTTATACTAAGCGCGTATGCCGAAATTAGCATATCTAAAGCAGCTTCTTTAATTCACTCAAAAGTTCGATTCTTGTGAATCGAATCTTGTGTATACCTTACAAATATATTTAATGTAAGTAACTGTTGTTTGAACCTACTTTTGATAACCATTTTTTGATTATATGAACAACTTTTATACATTTTGGTTTGTTTTCTTACTTCCTCCTTTGTACTACAAGTCTTCTTCTGTATATTATGAGATATACATTATGCGTACAGGTATACATAATTTATTATTTATACGAGTTATGAATATTATACGTATCTAATTAAACACCATACAAAGTGATTAAGAGAGTTACAGACCATGGAAACGAAACTTGAGTGACGAGCATTTTACAAGCAAAATGTTGAAAAGTACCCCTAAACTTCAAAACGCTCTAACTATTTACCTGGTGAAGATAAATTAGCATAACAATATGCATTTTTGAAGAAAATCTTTCGCTATACAACTTTCTCTATCACGAGTTTTCTGAGAAATGGAAGGGGAAAGAGTTAGAAGAGGAAGTTTGACGACATACCTGAACCGCTAACACTTTTTTTGAAAAATTTTCATATTCAATGGTTCATATCTCGAAAACGGTAACACTTGGGTAGAAATATAGAAATACCATCTGGAAGGGAATTTTATAAGCTTTAATTTTTTGGTTTGACAATTTTCTGTGCGATGCACAGTTTACGAGATAAACGCCAAAAACTGAAAAAAGTGACCTTTGGACCACCCCATCCCCCGCGGCGACTGAAATCGAGGGGACTTTATTAGGCGTTGTTCAGGGGACCAACCCCTTCACATTCCTGAAAAAATCTCAACCCCTTCATTTAATGCATGATTCGCCGCCATTTTGAGCTAATTTGACTGGACTATTATGAAAGAGTAATTTTGAGCAATCAGTGCAAAGTGTAAACCTAATTAAATAATATATGTAATCAAAACCAATGGGGGGGGGGGGTTATAACCCCCATCAACCCCCCCTTGCGTACGCCACTGATCATAAGGTCGTCAACCCCCCCCCCCCCCCTCGTTACATATTCTATCAACAACATGACTTTGACGTTGTCTAGGTAGCAGATAACAGTGATTTATCACAGGAAACTGACATTCATTATTTCTTTGTTTAATGGCAACGGTATCTCTCAAGTGCAATGTTTATGCTGCTTTCTCTCATTCCACTCTCCATAATCATAGTAATTAAATGTAAAATGTGGTGCCCTTTTGCTCAAACTTTCGCAGCTCTTCAGATGGATTACGGATTAAAATAACTCTATAGATAATGCACGAGAAATGAACAGCTATTCAAGTAAGTTTAATTTAGAGCTATTATTTTCTGTATTGTTTGTCAGAACTGTTTAGTTAAAATGTTGAAAATGATATATATATATAATGTAATATATATAAATGATATATATATATAATGTATATTTTACGCTATTGTTTTTAAGTGAAGCTAAATTCTAATACAATTCGTATAACTATTAAACTGTTAAAAATTTCATGTTCAGCCATGGTTTGTTGTTTTCAGCAAATTAGTAGATTAATACTTTTTGGTCAATTAAAATATACACTTCATGATTTCAAGGGAGGGACATTATATATATAGCAACTTAGATCCTTTGTATGAGTTATACAAATGATTTTGAACTCTTAATAATTGCGGTAAACGATAGAGTAGACGGGGCAGAATTCCACATTCCTTGCCTTTCGGCTAAAAGGTGTCAAACTCCACAAAGCGGAATTCCCCTAATGAGAAATTTTGGAAAGTACCATTTCACACTGTTTTGAAACTTTTAACCTGACAACAACACTTTGTATGAAAATTCAACAATAAATAGCTAATAAAGAGCATTAGAATATTTTAAGAAAGAAATATTGAATGCAGCATTTATCATGAATAAGCAATTAAAACAGTCTAAATATTTTCAAAGTGTCCAAAATGTATCGATTGTAGAAATTGTACTGAAACAATGCATTCAAAATACGAGGAATTTATTTTTTTTAAAAATAAACTAGAATAAATAACTAGAAAATAAACATGCAAATACTTCAAGAAAAATATTCATAAAATATGTATTAAATTTTTTAAAGTTAGAAAATTTCATCCGGAACTTATAGATAAGACTAATTAAATAATTAAATTTTCCATGTAAATGATGAACTGGCATTAAACTTGGCGAGTTTTTAGATCTTGGTACCATGACCAGGAATCTGCAGTTTAGCCATTGCTTTCTCATATTATTCGTCTATCAGAGAACTCTTTGTTTATAATTACATTTGGAATAATTTTTTTTAAAGTTATTTGCTTATGTATAAAATTGTGCTAAAATTTTTCATGACAAGGTATAGTAAATAACTTTTATTCTCATCTTTCATGACAACAGACATAACAGCAATAGCATTACATGCAATACTCCTAAGTCTTCATCATTCATTATAATATGCTTGTTTAAAGTTTTAAATAAATGTATTTCAAAGAGGATGATTAAAAGTAATACTTGATATTTGAAATTGAAATTCTTTTTAAAGAAAAGTTAAATTATTTTACACTTTTAAACTCTACATAATTATTTATATATCATATATATATAAATGTATAATTTTCTCTGCACCATCTATTCTAAATATTTCTTTGTTAGAAACATTTCAAGATTTACGAAATCTGTACAAACTGATATTTCTGACTGCCTTGATATGATAGTTTAAAATTTTTTAGTGTAAAAATTGTACTTGGGTCAGTTTAGAACTAGATTCATGGGCACCACGATGCCAACCCCTGCTCTGTAGACACTATTTCAAGACAGTTGAGTCTCTTATGCAATATTGTTGACCTCAGATATATTTTAATTAATTTTAATATTAAAAGCCTTTTTCTTCTCAATGCTACACTTACATAAATGGTTATGAATATCTGTAAAGATATAACAAAATTTGAAAAGCCAGTATCTGTCATTTCGAACAATTGTGGAAATTAATAGAGTTTCCAAAACATTAGGTTTTTTTTTTTCTTCGTCCAGCATATAGCTATCTACGTCTAAAACTTTTATAGAGTTCATTTGGTCATTATTCTGAATAATTTTTACATTTGTCAAGGCAGTTTCTAGTACCGATGCATGTTTCTGATGTTCATTCTGTGGAGTCGTCTCGCATTAACTTGTCTGGCCCATCTAGCTTTGTAAAGTATTTCTTAAAAAACAATGTGTCTCAAACATTTCATTCCAGTTACTTATTAATTCATCTGCACATTTGTGATGAAATATCCTTTTCATATTCATACACATGTTTCCTGAAATTGTAGAAGATCATTCCATGTCAAATCTACATAATTTTTAGTAAAAAGCGAAATGACCCCCTCAGATTTTGATGATTTTTAGCACACATGCAGATTTTATGGACATATAAAAAAAATGTCACTTCTTAGTGATCTTTTTTCATTGGTTCAAAAGTTTTTAAATATTAAAATGTAAAGAACAGTAAAGCAGGTTGTTGTAAAACAGTTGCCAGTTGAGGTGCAGACCTGAACTTAAGCTCATTTTAAAGCTCTTTTCCAGGGCTTTCATATGATATGCAACATGACATGGTTTATAATAAAATGTTTTTTTAATCTTTTCGAAATTTCAATTTCTCAAAAACTGACAATTTTTAAAATTTTGAAAAAATTCTCGAAATAAGGTTATATTATCCTCTAACATCACCCAAAATCTTATTTTAGGATCTCTATGGGATCCTGAGATAAAGGAGATATAATGTATGCATGGTTAGAGGAATAATGCAAAATCTTTCATATATATACATATAAATATGATCATAATATATAAATATACAATCAAATGTAATTAGAATTACATTTAAAATTATATAAATATATGTATAATTATATACATGTATAATATATTTATATATATATATATATATATATATATATATATATAACTATAAGCAGTGGTAGGATTCAGCCGGTCTGCACTGGTTCTGTAGAACCATTACCTAATATAGGTATCAGCTCTACTGAACCCATGGAAACCGGCTGAAGCCCACCACTGATTAGGACATAGAAACTATTGTTAATTTATTTGAATCCCACCACTGAGTATAAGTATGTACATTATTAAAAATCCAGCCTATCTCAAAATCATTTTTTTTTTATTATTGAATCATACATAGAATTTACCAGTTTAGAAATATGAAAGTAGAACATGTACAGCGATCACATCTGGGAGGCTATGAACTCTTGCACAGTCTTTTCAACTTTTCGCCACCCATCGCCTTCTAAACTGTATGTTCGACCAGTTGGTGTGATGGGGTTCACATTGCAGATCACATTTGAAGAGGGAATCCACAGTACATCAGGTCTTGTAGTGTATGAAAATGAAGGAGATTGTCCTTGAGGATGGAGAAAAGTTACTTTTACTTTGTTTGCATCTTCATTTTTATCTAAAACATAGCTTGTGCACCTGGGATAGCTACAGTTTTGCTGTACCGGTGTGCCAATTATTCTTCTGTTTGTATATACTCTTCATGGTTTACATATGGGAAATCTATGTTGGAAATATTCTGAATTGCTCATTCAAAGAGATGACTTCTTATTCTGTATTTGGTCTTCATAAAGTCTCTGCAGGCTAGCCCTGACTGCCAATCTTTTTACTGTGCCCCTCACCCCATCACATGCGTAGTAGCTGAAAAATGCAATTTGGCTTCAACCCCAAAATCTTTATAGTGAATGTACAGGTTTAAAAAGTTTTTATTCTTGTATTGGATTTCTGACCCATTTGAAAAATAGTATATTTTTTTGAAAATGTATCTTTGGCAAATGGTACGTAAGCTATGTTTTAGCTAAAAATGAAGGTGTAAACAGAGTAAAAGTAACGTTTCTCCATTCTCAATGACCATCTCCTTCATTTTCATATCCAACAAGACCTGATGTACTGTGGATACCCTGTTCAAATGGGATCTGCAAGGTGAACCCCATCACACCAACTGGGGGTTATATATATACAGTGGAATCTCGATCGTTTTTCCGTATGTGTCGTTCATTTTATCGAGTCCCAAAGATCATATTGCTTTGTTATGTTTCTGCATCTATCGTTTTCCTGCATTTATCGTTCATTTCAATCGGTCCCTTGAAAAACGATAGATCGAGATTCCACTGTATATATATATTCATTCTTTGGGTACATGCTATCCCATCCCATAAAGAAATGGTTAATAACTTTTGAACTGATGAAGTAAGGCCACTAAAAATTGGCATTTTTTCATATGTCCATGAAACCTGCAAGTATGCTAAAAGTCATCAAAATCAGGAGAGAGAGGGGGGGAGGGGGGGTCATTCGGATCACCATGTTGAATTGACATGGAATAACTGATTTAGAAGTCACTCCAGAGTGATTTCTAAAACAGTTGAGAGCTCTGAGGCTCTGACTAAAACTTCTTTGAAATCAGATTGGCTATATTTTGGTCAAACATTCTAGAAGGTTTCTAAATTATCATAGTACTTCCTTTCAGACATTTAAAATTTTTCTTCATGTGAGGCTCTTTATTAGCACGGGGCCCAAATGCTTCCAATAAATCCAATCGTATTTAAGGTAACCTTGCCTTTCATAATTAATTCTTTACATATTTTCTATCCATTTATACACAGTATTCCTAAGGTTGTCTTATGATTATTCATATCATTTTAATTCTTTGGTGGACTGAGGCGAGTTTAATTTCACAGACTTTTAAAATTTTATGAATAGATCCCTGACCATTTGCTAAAATTTGTTGGTTCGATATAGACAGGTAAAATTTCTTAGGGCAGAAAAATTGTGGATGTTTTCCATCTTTCATATTGCAAGTTATATCATTGAATCGTCATTTGGTAAGTCAAATTTCAGTAGGTATTTAGTTCTATTAAACTGTTCGACTAATTAAAGGAGTTTTTCAGAAACTTTCAAAATTTGCAGGCCTCTTTTCACATGAAAATCTCTTTGGTACATCTTCTATTTTGAGCTTCTGGTTTTAATTGCTCTTAATTTGATACAAGAATAAGCAACAAATTTATAGCCTGAAAAATCTTTATGACGTAGCCTCCTCATTTCTTATGTAATCTGAATACAGTGATTTCTGATTCACCAAGTCTGTTAAAAAATATGTCTTATGTACAATATTCATACTATTGTGTTGAGATTTTACTCCAAAATGCCAGATTTCTCCTTTAGATTCTTCAGTTTTTTTCTGTAGAGAATCTCTATGCTACAGGTTTAAAGTGTATTTCTTCTAAGAATTTAAATTTATTATTATACATAATGTGTGAAATTTCCTTAATTTGGAAGGCGATGGGAAAGAAAAAATAGTTTATGGGAAGTAATTTATAAAAAGACCATAACATATTTGTATATGAATTAAACAGTATAAATTTTATGTGACTGCAGATTTTGTTTTTTAATTTAATTATACTTTTAAAAGATTTAATTTGTGCATGTAATACTGTTCTGTATACTATGCATGTATGTTTCTTAAATCACTGTTTTGTTAAATATGGTATTAAACTTTTGCTATTACTCTAAGGGCATACATTTAAAAC
Organism: Dolomedes plantarius; assembly: GCA_907164885.2. Taxonomy (NCBI): domain Eukaryota; kingdom Metazoa; phylum Arthropoda; class Arachnida; order Araneae; family Dolomedidae; genus Dolomedes; species Dolomedes plantarius. The sequence continues at coordinate 35,249,420 of OU015503.1, read as the reverse complement.
TGCAGAATAAAATATTTCATACTGTATTATGAAAAATTATTTATACTGACAATTGCTTTTCTATCTCATTGTTAATGACGTGGTAGGTGTGATTTTCTCTAACCAAGAAATGTTATAATACTAGGTATGAAACTTAATCTTCATCTAATTTCGTGTAGCACTGAACTATATTGTAGAGTTCTGACCATAGAATTCCAGTCTATGTGGATATCTCAAAATCAATTCACTTGAAACACAAAATGAAAAATGTTAAGAGATCAGTTGTGGGAAAATGAAAAATGGTAAGAGTCAGAATGTAATTCGAATTATTCTTAATTTTTTTAATTTTATTTTTCTAATTTTTATAATTCTAACCCTTAAATTTTCTACATTTATAGCAAAACTTTTTTAATATTATCGACAAGTTTGAAGAGTGTTTAATAAGTCCACAATTCATATTTTTGGTCCCAGTGTACATTTTTTAGGCATGCATATTTATTTCTAGTGCAGTTATTATGTACTAGTTCCCTTTCTGCTTACAGAGCTCGCTGAGTAGATGTATGCAAATCAGAATTGGAAAAATATTTGCAGTTCTCATTGCATTATCTTAAAGATTGTTATAAATCGTTAGCATTTCTCTATTGTCATAGACTTTGGTAAGGGCCCTTTCGCCTAATATCCACTGTGAATATAATAGAAAATAAAGACTATCCATGGAAATGCATAAAGCAGCATTTTCTATCTATATATATATAAATATTCTGTGACTGACTGACTGACTGACAAATAACACACATACCAAACCGCTGGACCTTTAGGGCTAAAATTTTGCATGGTGATACTTCTTATAGTATAAGGATGCACTAAGAAAGATTTTTTTAAAATTCCTCGTAGATTTTATTTAAAATTAAACTTTAAAGCTTTTTTTGTATCACTTTTTAAAGTTTGCATTTAAAATAATTTGAGGGTTATAAAATTTATTTCACGAGAGCGATCATAAAAATTCCTTTAAAATAAAATCTTTTTCGAATCTTTATCTCCATTTTTTTTTTTTTTTGCTTTTTGGCGAATTTTTAAAGATTCATTTTTAGAATTTAATTTATTTAACTGCTGAACACGAGATTTCTTTTCTTTTTGTGGTCTTTAAATTAATTTTGCTTCACGTGTATAATAACGAAATGAATTGACAAAAATATATTGAAATGCGGTAAAAGATAAAATTTAACGACTAGACTAATTGAGATGGCAGTTATTATGAATAGGAACTGATACATCAAATTTATCCAGGCATTGCTCAAATACAGAATAAGGGCCTGTTCACATAGGAGTCCGGTAGCGGAGCGTTAAACGAAAGATGATGTTGAGACGAAAATAAGCCAATCATAGGGGTTAAAAATTTCGTTGCTAATCGTTTGGAGGTTTGTCATTGGTTAAATATATTTCAATACTTTAACGTTCCGCTACCGGACTCCTATGTGAACAGGCCCTTAGCCTATAAAATGGTTCTGCGAAACGGCCATTTTAACTACATAAAACGATCAAGCTCCGTTCATTAATAAAAAGTTGCTAAAGTCCTTTGACAAGGAAGAAATGGTCTACAAGTCGATAGACACTGTCTGTAATTCAGATGATGCCGTTAATTCGGTAGAATTTTTAAATTCCCTTAAACTACCGGGTCTTCCATTCCATAAGCTCTCTTTGCGGAAGGGCACACCCGTAATGCTCTTTCGGAATTTAAAACCACCAAAATTGTGTAACTGCTCTAAATTACAAGTCAAAGCCTTGCATAAAAATTTAATCAAAGGCATGATTTTTACCGGGTGTGCTCAAGGAGAAAAAATGTTTATCTCACGCATTCCTCTAATACCCTGTGACTTCCCCTTTAACTTTAAGAGACTGCAATTTCCCCTCGAAGTATGTTTTGCCATGACGATAAGTAAGTCTAAAGGCGAAACTTTAAATTACGCTGGCGTAGATGTAAGAGAAAATTGGGTATAAGTATGATATTCCCCCCCAAGTGATTTCTCGCCAAATCTGGCGCCCTTTGTTTTGGGTGTAGTGTTGCGGGGTTTTACTTTGGTGTTTCCAATTTGTGTTTTTGTTGTTTTTAGGATTTTGTTGTTGCCAGATTTGGTTTTCTCTCGTGTATTGCGCCATATATAGGCGGCGTGAATGATTTTTTACGTTCTTTAGTGCAGTAATATTATGTAGTAGCAACAGTTTTTGAATTTTGCGTTCCACGTTTGAATTTTGCCATTTGATCTTCGTGAGCTAGCAAGCAGCGTGGATACAAATCAATCTGGTTGTATATTCCAATTTATTTTTGATCTTTTATTAATTTACTAGCGGCCCGTCCCGACTTTGTCCGGGTTGAACAAAATATTGTACCAATAAATTTCCAGTTGATAGCCAATAAATTGCAAATCTTTTTTTACCTTAAATATCCAATAAAAAGCGTAGTTCCAAATGTAGTTTTCTTCAATACACCCTTTAACGTTGCCAGTTTCAAAAATCCTTTTTGTATTTATCAATACCTCCTCTACTTGAATATTTCAAATATTACAACCTTTTCCTTACGGGGTGGGATAGCATATATCCGATGTACATACTCTCGAAAAATACGGTGTGATGTCGGCAGAGATATAGTCTCGAATTCCACTTCGTTGTGACTTTCCTAACGGCTTTGCCCCCAAAGAACAATTGTGTGACATTCTGGGAACGGAGGGTGAATCTTGCAAAATAGGACTGAATAATAATCTTTTGTCGTTCTAACTAGAGTTTATTTCTTTTCAGGCAAGAGACATCAGAAGGGCGGTTCACCCGCGGTTCATCCATTTTCAGCCTTTTGAGAGATGAAAGAGGCACGGGGTGCCGATGAACTACTATTGAAATTCTTCTTCAATAGTAAGAAAGCAATTAATCACTCTTTCCCCTAACTCCCCCCACGCTGAATGTCCCACACGTTAAATGGGGAAAGGAAGTAGATAACATTTTCCCGTCCTAAAGAGCGATTATGAAAAACAGACCCCGTAAGCTAAAGGGTGTTGCTATGGTTACTTGACTGCGGTTGACAAAGGAAAAGTTGTAAGCTACATTGTAGTGTACAAAAGTTGTACATTACCCTCCACATACAAAATCTGCTCTCTCTCTTTATATATTATTATAGAAGTATAGATACACATTGGTATCTCAAAATTAGAGTAAGAGATGAAATAAAAATGCAAAAATAAAAAATGGATTTTAAGTAAAGAATGTTTTTTTAAATTATTTTAAGCACCTAAAATAATATTCAAATTAATATTACGTTAGTTAATAATTGTGTGCACGGCCGCCATCTTGGATTTTTTTTGCGCCAACTTGGCGATTTTACCGTGTTTTGAGGAGTGGAAAAATTCTCGCCAATGTGTTTTAAGCGGTGTTTTCAAAACGCTGGAATTTTTTTAGCTTTTTTAATAAAAACCACCTGTTTAAATTATGAAACTTAGAAAAAATTTTGAAAAATCTTTTAAACGTTGGACTTAGATTTATTTTTGGGTTTTTAATAAAAACCACTTTTTTAAATTATGAAACTTGGAAATTTTTTTGAAAAAATCATTCTCAAATATTGGAAATTTTGGGTTTTTCTTTTAGCTTTTTTAATAAAAACGACCTTTTTAAATTATGAAACTTAGAAATATATTTGAAAAATCATTTAATCGTTGGACTGAGATTTTTTTTTTGTCATTTTTAATTAAAAACTACCTTTTCAAATTATGATCCATATGAAAAATTTGGTCAAATGAATTTTACTTACAGATAAAATTTCAATGCCATGTATTCAGTTTGCCCTAACTCTTTGACTAATAGGAATGAATCACCAAAATATTAAGCCAATATATTGTTAATTAGAAAAAAAATACAGCATTTTCGTACCACCTAAATAACTTGCAATTTAAAAATTATCTAAAATTCAGCTTTGAAAAATGTAAAATAATTATGAACCCATAAATTTATGGTGAGTAACCACATCCTCTTTTTTTTTTTGGTTAGGGCATTGTGGTAATGAAATTTTACTTCAGATTTGACCTTAACCAAATATTTAGTGCATACAATAAAATCGGGACAAGGATTATTTGACCATTTATCCTGCTGTGTTGGAAATGAGAAAAAAAAACCTTTTCCTAAACCAATAACTTAACCTTAACTAACTTCTTAACTTAGGTTCCTGGGGAGAGAGAAGTTGAACTTCAGTTATTTAAATTTATTTGTAATCCACTACAACTTGGAATTATAAAATATTTTAAAATATATTGTATTTAAAATGTATACTGTATTTTACATTTTACGAAAAAATGATGGCAGATAATTTTTACTTCAAATAAATGAAATGGTGTATCATTATAGTATACTAATTGACAACCGATAAACAAAATTAAAAGCAACTTAAATTTAATAAGTTAACGAAAAACTGATAATGGATTAAAAAATTTTCAACAAAAAAACTCTTAGTTTTAAAAATAATTTACTTTTTTGAGTATAGTCAATTTGACTCAGATTTCCAGGTCAAGGCCGAGATCTGACCTAAAATTATTATACTGTAATTAAAAGATCACATCAGAAATAACTGTTTGATCTTAAAATTAGAGAATTTGACATTGGGTTATTTTTACCAGAACGCAATAATTATCGCCATGCGAAATGCGCCAAACCCTGGCGGAAAAATCCAAGATGGCGGCCGTGCACACAAATCTAGAGTATCCCCCCCCCCCCTTAACTTTATTTCTACTGATCAGATATACATAATATATAGCCTATGTCCATCTGGAATAATGTACCTTTCAAACAGTGAAAGAATTTTTAAAATAGGTGCAGTGGTTCTGGAGATTACCCTCCACGTACAAAATCGCTCTCTCTTTATATATAAGTATAGATTATTTTTTTATTATTATTCATTATGCTTGCAGTATTTAGTGTGAGAAATATCAAGGGATCTTTGTGTCTAAAATAGAGGCGAATTCTAATGGTAATTCTAGTTTTTCAGGAGGGAGACCAACAGTAGGAAAGCCGGGGATAGTTAACAACATTTTTTTAATTTCATTTGTCTCAGGATGCACAGTTGTTATTTAATTTTTCGACGGAGGTTGGATTGTTAAAGAGCGCGAATTGCAAAAAAATGTGGGTCAGAGATGAAGATTAAAGTTAAAAAGTTCTTATTCTGATGGTTTTACATTTGTTTGCAGGAAAGTTATTGGGAGGAAGTAATTTAACACTGAGAAATCTATTCGGCATGGTTCGTGGTTTTCTAATTCTAAATTAAAGTTATTTGAGGTTTTATATATTACTTATGAGATTTTGAGGGGTACAACAACTGGGCGAATTATGGAGGAATATTCTTTTGCAAAGACTACTTTGGCTGATTGGAGACAATTTTTTAATGAGATTGTTTTGGATTATATTGAATTGTCTTCCGAGAAAGTAGGGGGAGGGTAAGGTCGTCGAAATTCGGTAAACGAAAGTATCATAAGGGACATAGGGTTTAGGGCCACTGGGGGTTTGGAGGGATTGAGAGGGATTCCGGGAGGGTTTTTTTAGTTGCTGTGCATGATAGGACTCAGGAGTCTGTGTTATGGGTTATAAAACTATTGGATATTGCCAGGGACTTCAGTCTTTTCCGATTGCCAGGGACTTCAGTGTATTCTCGAGCAAGAGGGATTTGAGCAGCTTAAAATAAACCATAAGATTACATTTGTTGACCTGTTTCGTACACTGAGTGTCACACGAATGCAATTGAAAGTACGTGGAAGCATGTAAAAGCAACGTTGCCTACGTACAATCGTAAGGCAGATTTTAAATTCTACCTAGCGATATACATGTTTCAGAAATCATGTTTAGCGGCAAACGTAGATTGTTTTAATATATTTATTGAAATTGTTTCGGGGATTAATTGGGAGGAGGACAAAATTTCGGTATAGATACTTTTTTTAAATTCTATTGCCAACACGTATTCTTTCTATTGTATTTGTGCTTTAATATATGTTTAATCAAAAAATATATATTTAACCAAGATGTTTTTTATGTTTATTTAAATGAATTATTATTATTTGCATTATACTGCTATTTTTTTTGCGGGGGGGGGGGCAGATCCCCCCACCTAAAAAAATTCTCATTATTTTTCAGGTTTTATTTTTTGTATTTATGTGATTTTGTGCTTTTCTGTGGTTGTGCAGTTTAAAAAATGCGTATTTGGGGGACTTTCCGGAATTTCCCGTACCAAAAACACCCGTTCTGCTTGGCGACAAAGAAAATTGCCAAAATCGCCAATGGGGGATATACCATACTAGTTCCGAAAATTGTTTCTCCCATCGTCAGTTTTACGTAGCTTGCTCACGCGTAAGTTCGCAGACAAGCGTGGTAATATTAGTTGCGCCCAATGAAGAAACAAAGAAATGTTTATAAGGAAATCCCCTAAAAGGCAATTTCCTTATTTTTCCATTGTAATTATCCTAAAATGTACACCTTAGCGAAGCACTGGTATTCAGCTAGTTAAGAATAAATTTTAATTTAGAAGCTAACTTAACCTTGAATATCCATCCCGAAAAATAGAGAAAATTTTAAAAATTAATGACAAATGAGAAAAACGTGCCGAAATCGGGATATGTATAAAATCGTTTGCAAAGTTTTGTAAAAATACAAAATTGCAAAAACAATTTTTAGAACAATTGAACTTTAATTAAAAACCTTACTTAAATTTAAACTCCCCTCCACTCCCGCCCACAAAATAATTATTTTAAAAATTGATAATAAAAAATGAAAAATTTTAGAAAATTAGAATACACCAATATTTTTTTAATATAGAAATGCCAAAAAATACTATTTTTTTTCCAAAAGTATCTTTAATTTGTATTACATTTTAATTAGCAGCAATCACCCAGCACTCCCTCTTGAAAACTTTTTTTTATTCTGAAAAGTAAAGATTTACAATAGGAAAAGATCTTTGATATGTACAAATAAAGCGTTAAAACAATTGTTATCAATTCATTAATCAGTTATTACAGAGCAGGGAAGACGACATTTCAGTACGAAAAAATCCCGTTCATAAACAAACGCCTTCCCGCACGTCATGAATTTAACGAGTACGGTTACCGCAGAGAAATTTCTATTGCCTCACTTCGCGCATCGTTATGAGTATCGTAATTCAACCAAAATTTTAATTAGAAAGAATGAAATATAATTATTTTTCTACTGATCTGTATATACAGAGTTCCCACCTCTATCCGTTACACCCCCTTAACTTCTAAACGGTGACAGCTTAGGCCATAATGTTGGTATCGAGGTATAGTAAAAATGCTATGCGCTACTCGATGAGACAACTTACAACGCCATCTATCGACAAATTTTGGAATTAGCGTTTTTATCTCAAAAACGGTACGAAATACGGGAAAAGAGCCAATTACAAAGTTGTTCAGCATCATCCATTTAGTAAGAAAAGACACTTTGCGCACATTAATTTTTCTATTTCTTTTTGGGTTGGGAAATTCTGTTTCTTTACTATAATACCGAGCTGTGTCAAATCAGCATGTGACTCGTCTCAAGTCACACCCCACATTTGGCATATTTTGTTTGCAACCCGGAAAATCTGAAAAATTTACAAAAATATATTGCATGAGAGATAACTAGGGTAAAAGTTGTTTAAGCAGTTCTGAATTAGTTTTTTTTTCAAAATATGAATATTTAAAACTGATTTTATAAGTAATTTTTAAGGAGCATCGCATTATAGCCGTGTAGGTTTATTTTTTTAGATTTTTATTACGTGTTTATAATCTAGTAATACGATATTTAAAAGGTGTTGATATCACAAAGAACTTACCAGCCATGTATTCCAGACGTATATCACATAGGCTAGGGATGCGACATCGACAACAAAACTTCGATGTTTTGAAACATCGATATTCAATATTAAAACATCGATGCTAATAAAACATCGCCCATAAACCATCGATTTTTTTAAACATCGATGTTTTAGAACATCCATTTTTTAAAACTGGTTTAGTAACCTCTAACATTAATGTTACTTCGGTTAGTCGTGGTGGGGGGGGGGGATTTAATTTTGCTAAAATTGAGGAAGAAATTATTTCTATAAAAACAATTGATAGGACCAAAGCCATTAAAAAATCGTGATGTTTTCTAATTTAAATTGGTTGAATGTGAAAAATTATTGTCATATTTATTTACAAGTTGGAGAATAATTTACTTCGAGAAGGCCTAAAAAATTTAGTTTAAAAAAAAACTGAAATTCATGGCTGTAACACAAGACAAAATGATTGGTTTCATATCAATAGAGTATAAGGCAAAGGAATTTAAAATAATTTTTGAGTTTGGTTCAACAGAGTTTAATATAAAAAAATTTAATAAGAACAATTTATTAACAAATCTTTTATTTTCAAATTAAATAATACAAAAGAAAATTACATATATTTACACCAATTGGAAGTACTGATGCAAAAACCAGGGTATGGGGGAAAATTGAACAACCTTATTTTTTCTTTACTGTAAATAACAATTATTGGGGAATATAATTATTATATACCCTACTAGATGTATTACCTGGCTTCGCTCGGGATTGAGTTTCTGTTATTATTATTTTTCAATGATTAACCTCATGTTATGATGTTCTAAAGTTTTCGCTAAAATTCTTTTGCGGTAGCAAATAGCATTAGTTTGTTGTCTGTGCTGTCGTTGTTCATCGCTTTCCTCTCCTTTCGATGTTGAAGCTCGAAGACGATCGTATGTTCGACGCGTTAAAAGTTTCTTCATCAGTCTCACTGCTTCGGATCACTACAATTCGAATTCTGTTGCCTTCGAGCTCTTGGGAATGTTTTTTCTACATATTCCTGTGTGCGTCTAACTGCATTTTGAATTCTGTTGGCTTCGCGCGCTTGGGAATTTTTTTCTTCAGATTCTTGTGTTCGTCTAATATAACTGCATTTCGAATTCTGTTGGCTTCGCCCTCTTCTGTTTTTTTTTTCATCACATTGCTCATTTCTCAACAATCTTTGACATTTGCCCTTACTTCTGCAGGATTAAAAGTTGATCTCCTCTTTTGGGGCATTTTAAAGCATTAATTTACAGCTAGTCAATAACGTTTGACTGGATTTATTATTATAGAAAAAGTATATACACGTATTTCATGTTCGGAATTCTTTCTCAAAACTAAACCGTCTGCTACGTTTCAATGCCACTTTCAGACTTTCTTAATTATAATATACACGTATTTCATGATTGTAATTCTTTCTCAAAACTAAATCATCTGCTATGTTTCAATGTCACTTCAGTTATATAAATCATCGCGTCAAGGCTAAACGCACGTGTTTATAGCTAAGTGAACGTGTCCTTCAGTATATTTGAGTTTGAACAGGTAGCTTGGGATAGTTTCAGTTCATGAAATGGATAGATAGCACATTCATTGAAAATGCATGACTTTTCATCCTTATATTTTCATTTTTAAAAAGAAATATTCAGGCGTTGCCCGTATATGAAAATAATATATGAAATTCATTCTTGCATGCGCCAGTATATGAATAAATCACGTTTTTAATTCATGTCTATTTATTTTTACGGAAATGTTAAAATTTAATTGGCAACAAGGAAATGTTACAATGGCTTTGAACAAAAATATCCGTTGATACCGCGCAAACTTGTTCTAACATAATTCGGGAATAGAACGTCGTAGCGGGATGAAAATAGTCTATAACCTTCGCGCAAGTTCAAGCAATAAGTTGACCAAGCTTCATCGCAATCGGATGAACGGTACGGCAGAGCTTAAAATACGAACAAACATTCATTTTTATATACATAGATTTTTATTATTTACAGTTTAAAAAAGAAGAAGTTTGTTAACTTTCCCCCCCCCCCTTAAGTCGACTTCTTTTTTTCACTAACTATCCCACCAGCTAGGGAAAAACTCTTTCGGATGGGACAGATGTCGTCATTACTCACAAACACTTAATTGCAACTTTATTATTGAATTTATTGTCCTTCGTGATGGAACAGTATATAAATTCACAGTTACATTTAACAAGTGTTTAAAACCCCCGTCTTCAATAATTGAAATCAGCTGAGAATCTCTACAAATCATGTAAAGAATAGCTTGAGAAACTTCGCTGTGCATATCTCCACCATCTTTAAAAGAAACCACATTTGTGAAACTGTTTTTCAAAGTTTTTGGATGGAACCTAGGAATAGAGGAATACGAACTTACGGTTTCTTCTCTATGTTCCGTTTCAGTCACCGATGTGCTTGGAATGGCTGGGGTCGCAGCATCTGGATTGTGTGGTTTACTTTTTGCCTTGGACTTCATTGGTGACTCAAAATTGTCCTTGTAAATATCGCCATGTTTTGCCTTCAAATATCCAGATAAATTTGTGGTATTGCCAGCAGTTTTGAGGGACTTAAGACAAATATTTCATTTCGCCTATTTCTCAGAGGTTTTGCAAAAGTATTTCCAAACGGTACTTTTGGGAGAGCATCTTACTAATAATATTAACGTTAAATTATATAAAATCCGAACAAAACAAAAACTTAAATGGCCGCTCTCGTGTTTATACTATTTATAAAATAAAATCCCATTGAAGGTTCTGGAGTGTCGAGAAAATTCCAAGTGCTCTCATTGGGTCATTGGTTCTTGATTGCCATTTGTCTCGTTGTTAGGGGATCGTTCCCCCTTTTGTATTTGTCCTTTTCAGAATTCAGACTTACATTTACTGAGTGTGAAAATTATCCTACGTGGTTAATTTTTTTATTATGGTACTTTTTCATTGAAAAAAAACATCGAGACAACGTAAAACATCAAGCACAAAACATCGATGTTGAAAAAACATCGGCTTCAATAAATCGATGTTTAGAACATCTATGTTTTTATCAAAACATCGATGTTTTGAAAGCATCGACATCGATGTCGCATCCCTAACATAGGCTACAAGATGTCCACAGATAACTGTTTCGAAATGTTTGAAAATGTAAAGAATCACATAAAAGCACCATTGTACAGAAAATGAACGGAAAGAAATTTAAAGATTTTATACTATTGCCAATTTTAATGTATTATATACACAGTATTCAGATTAAAATAGGGAGAGAGCATGGAAAAAAATATCTGTTCCCAGAAAACTGCAATCTAAATAAATATGCCTAAACAAACCCTTAAGCAACATATATATATATATATATATATATATATATATATATATATATATATATATAAAACGCGTAGGTATGTGGCACAAAAATCGTCGATATTTCTACACTCCGAATGGCAACGGCTGCAACTACCAGATGTAAACATTAGCGGTCGTCGGCAATTTGCAACCGCTTGTCAACATGGATTTACGCACGGAAATCAGGAATGCTCGAAAGCGAGCTGCACGATCAAGTGAAAATTGGGAACAGTCTCAATAAAAAAAGCGAAGAAGAAATAATTCATTAAGAGAGAGGCGTGAAACAGAGAACAAATGATCGCGAGGTTAGGCTTAACCGTTGCTGGCAATGCAACCGACAGCCAGTAATAGTTAATTTTCTAAACTTTTTCAGTACTTTCTGAATTTTTACTCTATTTTATAAAGGAAGAAATTTTTGTAACAATTTAATATTTCATATGATTAAGTGTTGATATCTGAATTGTGAACAATAGCACATACAGAGAGTGATGTAATCCACACTATAAATTAGTACTTGCTGAATTTTTACTCCATTTTTTAAGCGAACAAATTTTCCCCAACAATTTCTTATTTGATGTAATGATAAAGTGTATATATCTTAATTTTTAAAAATAGTACATACAGAGAAGGATGTAATTTTTAAAATCATTGGTGTTGTGTTCCTCGGTCTTCTCTGTTCTGGGGTAATGGAAATTCAAATTTTTTAATCACGATGTTTTAGAATCAGCCTTATGGAGAATAGCCCTTAACAACGTATATTTATGATGATAGGTAATGGTAAGATTCTTTGCATGTGTTACTTTCAGCTGAGTTGTTTTGCAAAAAAAATATATAAAACTAAAAGCGACCATGCTGGTCGCGCAGCGGCTAGTATTTCTTATTTCATGTAATAATTTTATATATTTTATTACATTTATAAACTTTTTAATCTGATGGTAACTGAACTTTTTCATCAGATGTTCATCTCTAGAATTTCTCGGAGCATTAAACTAAATAATGATGAAATTACTCTTAATTACGGATAACTAAAACGAATATAAAGGAGAAAATATTAATATTCCTTATACGTTATTGATCGGGCCGATATCCGTATTTTCGAGATCCCTAAAATCTGAAATATATCAAATCTCTGCGCGTCCTTATAATCTACCAAGACAAAACAATAAGAATGGCTAAGGAACCTCGTGCCCTAATTACAATAACTTTAAAGTGCTCAGTAGTTTAATTAATCGAGAACGTAATTTATAGCATCTCAATTTATAGACATCTCATTTCCTAGCACAAACAAACATTTATATATTGCTGTTCGTTTCACGTGAAAAATAGGAAAAAGCCAGATGGTACAGTGTTAATATGTCTCATTCAAATTCCTTTCTCCTCTCTTTGCAGGTTCTCGGTACAGATTGATAGGAATCAAACAACAATGTTTGTGGTGCACACAAATTCAGAAAGTCGACGTATTGATGGTACTTACAGTTTTCTAATCATTGTGTAAAGGAATGTCGGCATGCGTGAAGAGCAAAACGCACCTGCGCACCCACACAGGAGAGAAAACTTTCGCAAGCACTGTATATGAGAAAAAGCGTTCTTCGCAGGGTGATTTAAAAACACATCTTACGCACACGGGAGAGAAACCTTTTGCCTGCACTGTATGTGGGAAAGCATTTTCTATTCAAGGTAATTTAAAAACACATCTCCGCACTCACACGGGAGAGAAACCTTTTGCCTGCACTGTATGCGGGAAAACATTTTCTACTCAGGGTAGTTTAAAAACACATCTCCGCACTCACACGGGAGAGAAACCATTCGCCTGCGCTGTATGCGGGAAAAGATTTTCTGAACAGGGTCATTTAGAAAGACATTTCCGAATCCACACGGGAGAGAAACCTTTCGTATGCATATTATGTGAGAAAAAATTTTCTCGACAGGATGAATTAAAAAGACATCTCCGTATTCACACGGGAGAGAAACCTTTCGCATGCACTGAATGTGTGAAAAAGTTTTCTTCACAGGGTGATTTTAAAAGGCACCTCCGCACCCATACGGGAGATAAACCTTTCGCATGCACTGTATGTGAGAAAAAGTATTCTTCACAGTGTGATTTAAAAAAACATCTCCTTTCCCACACGGGAGAGAAACCTTTCGACTGTACTGTATGTGGAAGGACATTTTCTGAAAAGAGTTATTTAAAAAGACATCTCCGCATCCACACGGGAGAGAAACCTTTTGTGTGCATGTGTGAGAAAAGATTTTCTTCACGGTGGGATTTAAAAACACATCTCCGAACTCACACGGGAGAGCAACCTTTCGCATGCACTGTATGTGAGAAAAAGTGTTCCTCACAAGGAGATTTAAAAATGCATCTCCGAACCCACACGGGAGAGAAACCTTTCGCCTGCAGTGTATGTGGGAAAGCATTTTCTAAGCAGGGTAATTTAAAAGCACATCTCCGCATCCACACGGGAGAGAAACCTTTCGTATGCATATTATGTGAGAAACGATTTTGTTGGCAGGATGATTTAAAAACACATTTCTGCACCCAAATTGGCCAGAAACCTTTCGCATGCACTGTATGTGAGAAAACATTTTCTAAAGATGATAATTTAAAAAGACATCTCCGGATCCACACGGGAGAGAAACCATTCGCCTGCACTGTATGCGAGAAAAGTTTTTCCGAACAGAGTAATTTAAAAACGCATCTCCGAACCCACACTTGAGAGAAACTTTTCTCATGCACTGTATGTGAGAAAAGATTTTCATTCCACGGGAATTTGTAATCGCATCTCTGTATCCATGGAGGAAAGTCTTTTGGTCTGCACACTACGTGAGAAAAGGTTTTCTGCATTCTTATCATTAAAAAAACATGTTCGTGGTGTCATCAAATGTCATTTATGCAATTCTTCTGGTTTTCGATTTTGCCTATTATTTAATTGTAATTTTTATGTTTTGAGTAATTTTTTTCTACACCTGCTCTGTTCTGTAAATGAGGAAATAATTATGAAAAATGATATATAAATAAATCTTTTATGGCTTCATATCGAGACTGGAGTAGTTTTCGCTTTTGTCTCTGTTTTAAACCATTTTAAATTAATTTATCTTTTATAATTTTATTAGAAAGATTTTTGTGATGTACAGCCAAAGTTGTATTTAATGCATGTACCATCTAATTATACTTTTATATTAGTTATCGTCTCAAATTCTTATGTATGAAATATATAATTTTAATTTTGAACTCGGTTCTTGAAAAATGTTTAAAATTTATAAATTACACAAAGTCTCGTCTATCGAATAATGGAGTCTTTGCTGTGTCTTGCAAGATATTTAGGCAGGAAATGTGATCATCTGCTGTCAATCTGAGAGTGGCACCGGTACTCATAGAGGAAACCCTTGGAAGTGACGTTTCACATTATAAGATGAAGTTTGATTGGTATTTAAAGCAACTTTTTTATGAAGTCGCTTGTTTAGTAATTTGTTGGGTAACTCACATGTACGATAAATTTTGTATACTAATCAAACTAAAATTTATTGTGTCGTACGCGAAACACGAGTGTATCTAAAATTCATAAGAATGTGTGGCTGCGAAAATATTTATTTCGCAGAAATGACGTGGACTAAAGGAAAGTGCTATCTTCTTTAGAGAAATTTCTAAACTTTAAAAATATCATTTCGAATTTACAATCACACACGTTTGAGGATAAAACTTTAATGTTTCTAACAGATATAAATAAATGTTTTTGAAACAACCCATAAGGGGTGGATATTCGGTACAAAAAAAATTGATGAAATGATACATTTAGGTGAACTGGATCAGGATTTATTACTAGACATTCAATCTCGCAATTGGTGAGGGTTTTTTTTACCCCAGCGAAAGATTTAAAAAAAATTATTGTCACGAAGAGTGGCAATATGACAGAGTCTGCAGTTGTCTGGCATGGGGTTGTATTCATGAATAAGTAAGGCTTAAGTTAAAAATGTAAAGTTTATTTAGAACCTCAATAAACGTTAAAAATATTAAAAGCAATAAACTTAGAACATTTGTATAACCAAACTAATCTCGCACAGACACTTCTAACACGAATCTCGCTAGCTCGTGTGTACTACTAGGGGCATCTTTGCTCTAACTCGAGCGGTATTTATACAAGCAAGTAACATAACATTAACATATTTGCATAAAATACACTGGAAAGGAAAAATAATAAACAATGGGGAAAATAAATCAAAAGCTCCATTTCTCAGATGTATGACGTCAAAGTTGCCATAACGGCATTAGCTGTTAGGTAACAAGTGGTACGTCACTCTAAAACGATAGCATGATTGTCTGAAAGTAAGACAAGTAAACTAAATCTCATAAACTGAAGTTTAAATAGCCCTTTTAGGGTTCATTTGCCTAACAAGTGGCCTGCCTATTACTGTTAAGACATTAAAAATATAGGATTGCATTAAGCTCACACAGAACTTGATCTCTAAAAAAAACTTTTAAGTTTAAATGTTAAAAACCCAGAACAAGTTACCTTAATTTTCATTCGAGTTGAAAACTCCACACAAAACTAAAACAATTATGGTAACCTTGAAAATGTAAAAGATTGAGTACTTTAAATTTATTTTTCAAACATTATCATTAATTGTACATACACAGTTCATACTTAAACAAAAGTTAAACTTACTTATATTTTAAATTGCAAAACAGGTTTTCCAGAAGAGTTTGGGAAGGTATAACTGTCATACAATACACTAAAGGCAATAAAAGCAATCACAATTCAAGCGATACATTTCATGAACAAGATGCAAGCAAATCAAAGGGTAATAAACACATTGTAAGACTTTTAAATATCATGGAATGCTAAAAACAAAGATACCACAGTAATCACTTGATATTCACATGCGTGATTACATACATAATTGCAATAAACATTGTTGAGAAGGAACACATCACATTTTTCAAGTGTACAAAAAATAACACAAATTAAAGTAAGTGAAAAGTACACATTTCAGATAAAATTGAAAGACAATATTAATCTTAAATTATGAATGTGGCCATTCTCTCCCCGAAAAATATTACTCATTGCAGTCCGTAAGCGTAAAGGGGAAAATGGCGCTGAGACGGAATTAAACCAATCATAGGCCTTAACAATTTCGTTGCTAATCGTTTGGAGGTTTGGTTAAATATATTTCAATATTTTTCCACTTACTATAAAGGAATGTAATGTGGACAGAGCTAACTGATTTATGGCCTAGCGTCAGCGTTACTTGTATTGACATATTTTAAACTAGTCAAAGGCCTTAACAATTTCGTAGCTAATCATTTGGAAGTTTATAATTGATTAAAAGAGGAGAAGGAGATGACTGTTTTTGGAGTACTTTGTTGAGAATTTTTCAGGTTTGTTCGCAGACGTATGGTTGGAAACGAGTTTTTTTGTATACTGCTTTTACTGAGTCATCTCTGTCTCCCCGTTGTGAAGTCACTTCTACGCTCCCCCCACAAAATACCCCTTCTTATCTAGCTCTTTCGGACGCTGTCCTGCGCGCCTGGCTGATGGAGCTGTCATTGTCAAAGTTCCTAGTCCTGTTCGAGTATTGATCCTTCCTCTATAATGGAAGCCTGCCATGACCATTTTCATTTCGTTGCTGTTTTGCAAGGAGTAAGGCCTCTTTCACACGAGGCGGTTTAGTTGATTCAACTCATTTGCGGACGGCTGTCAAGGAGTGTACCCAAATAGCAAATGTATGGAAATCGCCCGAACCCTTTCACACGCAGTCAACTCGACGCCCAGACGGTTTGCCAGCTGGCACATTTGCCGCTAACGTTCTCATCCCGATTAGTTGACTCAACACAAAAGACATTAATGAACATACGCCCTTCACACCAGTCGCCTAGTTGCATCAACTCACTTCAGTATGGGAAGTGTTGCAATTGCAAGTTTGAATGTGGAACAATTCATCGAAGAAATTCGTAATAGTCCCACGATATGGGGCATGAGGTGTGATGAATATAGCGATAGAATTAAAAAGGGTGAAGGTTAGTGGAAATTGGCACGCAAATTTTATCCCGAATTCAACAGCATGGATCCTGACCAACAACGACAAACACATATTCACTCCACAGGCTCTTTCTACTATTGGACATGCAGGTGGAATGTTAAAAGTGTTGGATGACATTCTTTTCCATACAGTAGTAGTCTAAAAAATCCCTGAATCTGACTGCTTTCCATAAACTCCAATATCAACAGCTCTAAATAAGTAATTAGAATCACAAATGGCTAATAGGACAATTGAAAAATGTTTATAATTGTAATAAAGACACCCACTGTTCATTGGTTTTACTATACTAATATGCTTTCCGTCAATAGCACCAAGACATTGAGGAAATTTAGCTGTTTTCAAGAAATCAGATGCGATACTCGGCCAATCATCCTCTGATGGAACTAAGAATGTGCTGCTTTGTTCCCAAACAGCTTCACGCACTTCTTCCACAATTCTACTGATTGTTGATATACCGCATATTTGCGTATTTCTCCCTTTGTCCGCGAGAGGGTGCTTTGTGAGCACCGCATGAAATGTGTTTTTCGTGTTTCCGCGAGTCTGTGGCAGGCGAATGGAAATGTAGGTTATGTAAAGATTGGGGTTGCCTAATAATTAACACCCTCAATGTATTAAACTTTGTAGATATGTATATAGGTGTGAAATAAACTTAATTAAATACGTTAAGGACTAATTACTGGATCACTGAAGCACCGTTGCAAAACTGGTGCATCCAGGCCGACAAGATGAAGATATGGAAATCAAAATGTTTTGGTTCCGGATCATGCTTGGGCGAGAAGACGAATAACGGTAAGAGTTTTGTTAAAAAATGGATTTGATACTTTTGTGCAGTCTTGGGTACATGTACTATGTATGATATAGAAATGGCTGAAAACTTTCAACGATTAAAAACTAAACGAACGGCTTTAAGAACTGTAGTTTCAAAATTGTTAAAGAAAATTGAGGAAAGTATAGCATCGGGAAATAAAGATGACTTGAAGGAGTCATATGACTTGTTATTAGAAAAAAAAAGTTAATTTAAAAGAACTAGATGAAGGAATTCTCGAGTCAATTGATTTAGAATCTCTGGAATCGGATGTAGTTACATCCGAAGAATATCAAGAGAAATGTTCGCGAATAATTAAAAGAATGAGTTTAATATTGAATGATAATAAATCTTGTGAACCAAATGCCGCACAACAGATAAATATTTCTCAAATTGCTCAGAGTTCAGTAAAGCTTCCAAAATTACTCTTAGAAAAGTATTCCGGTGATCCGACCAAATTCACGGATTTCTGGAACAATTTTGAAAACACTATACATAGAAACGAAACTCTTAACAAGGTAGAAAAATTCGCATATCTGAAAACGTTACTTGTAGGTCCGGCTAGTAATGTAGTTGCTGCTTTGGAATTAAATGAGAAAAATTATGAGAGTGTAAAGACACTCAAAGACAGATTTGGGAAAAGGGATTTAATAGTGAGCCAATTCATGAGCAAACTGTTAAATTTAGAACCTGTAAGGAGTTCACGTAATGTTAAAGGTTTGAGAAAATTATATGATGAAATTGAAATTGCCATTCGGAATTTGGAGGCACAGGACGTAACAAAAGGTTCATTCGGTCAGTTATTAATTCCTGTTTTGTTAAAATCAATCCCGGAAGAGCTAGTGCTGGAATTCAATCGAAAGAAAAAATCTAATGAAGATATAAATGTCTCAGATTCATTGCATTTTATAAAAACCGAACTTCAATGTCGGGAAGCATCTAATTTTTTTTCGCAAGAGAGGAAAGGTACCGTGCCTCCATGTTCTGAAAATGCACAATTTGGCAGTAAAAAATACTTTAGAAATGTACCCACGACTGCCAGTTTTAATACTGTTGATAATCGAGCATGCATCTTCTGTAATAAATTCCACGATTCGTTTTCATGTGAAAAAAGTGTCAAAGAGAAACTGTATAAATTACGCGATGAAAATCGTTGTTTCGTTTGTTTTAAAAGATTTCACTTAAGCAGGGCTTGTAAAAATAGAAGAAATTGTACGAAACGCGGATTCAAATCGCATCACGAATCTGTATGTACTAATCTTCAAAATCGAAACAGAACGCAATGGGTTTCAAAGGAGAAAAAAGAGTCACCTGAAATTAAACAAAGCGAAAATATATCATCTCACAACGCGCCAGAAAAAATTCCAGATGAGCAAACTCTTTCAGCGTCTAATAACGTTTCAAGTAATGCTTTATTACAAACCTGTTCGGTTTTGGCCTGTTCTAATGGCAAATCGGAAGTAACCAATTTAATTTTAGATAGCGGTTCAACGCGCAGCTTTATTCACATTAGCCTAGCTAAAAAACTTGGATTAAAAATAATAGGAGAAGAAAAACTCTCACTTTTTTGTTTTGGGATGAAAAATGCTTTCCCTAAAATTTTCCCAGTTGTGGAATTTTTCGTTTCCGATAAACAGAAAAGGAATAAAATGAAGGTGACGTGTTTAGTGAGTGACGTAATCACAGCGGCGCCACTTAGCATTGCTTCGGTAAAAACATTTGAAATAATGAATGGTCTGGGATTGAAAATTGCTGACATGTGCGATACTTCGGTCAACGTAGGGGTACTTATAGGCGTGGACTACTTTTGGCAGATAGTGGGGAAAAAATAAATCTCACTAAGGAAATTTATGCGGTGTCAACTATGTTTGGATATATACCAGTCGGGTTACAATTCAATGAAAACGGCGTAATTTCGCAGAATTGCGTACTTGTAAACACGACATCCTGTTTACGAGATTCTTTGAGATCACTGTGGAGTTTGGATTTGATGGGAATAAATGATGACGCGTCAATGTCTAATGAGGAAAAGGAACTGATTCAGCATTTTGAAAGGGGAATAAAGTTTAAAGAAAACAGATATTCGGTAAGTTTATTATGGGAATCGGATATAAATGAGTTAGAGAATAATTTCTCCGTGGCATTAAGCCGTTTTGAGAATCTTAAAAATAGATTAATTAGAAATCCAGAGATTTCTCAACAATATAAAAACGTGATTGAAGAACAGTTAAAAGAGAATATAATTGAAGAATGTTCACAAGAAATAACAGAATCGTCTTATTTTATGCCACACAGGGAGGTGATTAAACCCACTGAAACTACACGTTGCAGAATTGTATATGATGCGAGCTCTTATGCGAGCTCTTATTATGCGAACTCTAGAGCCAAGGGCGTAAAGTCGTTAAACGAATTCCTTGACATTGGACCCAGTTTAAACCCACTTGTCCTAGACTTAATTTTAAAATTTCGAAAATTTGAAATTGCCTTTAACGGAGATATTGCTAAGGCCTTTTTAATGATAGAGATTTCAGAAAGGGACAGGGAGTTTTTGAAATTTTTTTGTTCGGAGACAATGAGCAAAATTATAAAATTTTGAGGTTTGCACGTTTCCCATTCGGTCTTTGTTGTAGTCCTGCGATTTTGGCAATGGAAATAAAGTTTCATATAAAAAATATAAAGACACGAATCCCGAAAGCTACACTATGTTAGACTCTTCAATGTATGTAGATGATTTGTATTATGGTTGTGACACAATTGAAGATGCGTGTAGGTTATCTTCAGACGCGGTTAACATTTTTAAATATGCTGGGATGAATCTTAGGAAATTAAAATCTAATTCCGAAGAACTAATTTCATTTTGTAGGGAAAGAGGTTATAATGTAGGAGAGTTGAAGGAATCAAAAATGCTGGGCATGATCTGGACCCCAGAAACTGACAAAATAAAAATTAACTGTGATAATTTTGACAAAGTATTAGAAGATACTCAGTCCACAAAAAGAATAATCCTTCATACAGTGGCTAGTGTTTACGATCCCATTGGGATCACCCAACCATTCTTAATGAGGATGAAGATCCTTTTACAACAAATATGGACTTTAGGTATAGATTGGGATGAAGCACTTCCGCCAGAAATAATCAGAGAGTGGTTAAAATGGAAATCCGAACTAAAAGTGCTTGAAACACTTCTTATTCCCAGGAAATATTTTGACAGTTGCAAAAGAAACGATGTGAGTCTCCATTTGTTTGCGGACGCTAGTCCTGCAGCCTACGGTTCAGTTGCCTACTTTCGGTATTCGAACTCAAATGGTTCCATCTGTACGAGCTTCATCACAGCTAAAGGTCGTGTCGTACCTCTGAAGCCACTGACTCTTCCGCGTTTAGAGTTGATGGCCGCTTTAGTAGGTGCAAAGTTAGCAAAATATTTAACCGGACTGTTTCCTGAACTCTGTCACAGAATATTCCTTTGGAGTGACAGCCAGATCACTCTCCATTGGGTGAAAGGATACGCCAGAGATTAGAAGCCCTTTGTCTGTAACAGGGTTTCCGAAATTCAATCTCTTACCGATCCACGAAGGTGGTTCCATTGCAGCGGTAAAGAAAACCCCGCTGATTCATTATCCCGTGGAGAAAATACCTCTAATCTTGTGAAAAATCCCCTTTGGTTGCATGGACTAAGTTGGCTCTTACAGCCTGAATGTGATTGGCCGATGAATCAGCAGAAATTGTTGAAGAAAGCATCGCGAGTGAGAAACGATCACAAGCGGTCAATACCTGTCAGATTTATGTCCAGAATACAACACCATTGTTAGACGTGACGAGATTTAGTAAACTGCTAAAATTTTATCAAATTACAGCTTATGTATTGAGGTTTGTCAACAATATCCGAAAAAATTCTTCGAAATTAAATGGACCTATTGGTGTATCGGAACTTCATGAAGCCATGTACTTTTGGATAAAAACTACTCAATTAAATCATTTTGGTGCGGAAGTTATGCAACTTCACTCTAAAGGTACTATCGACAAGGGTTCACGCATATTTAATCTGAATCCTGAACTTAATGACAATAATTTGCTTTGTTTGAAAGGACGCTTACAGTTCTCATATGATGACGAGAGAGCCAAGCATCCTTGGCTTCTTCCAACAAATGATAAATTTGTTGAACTACTCATCCTTGATGCTCACAGTAAAATGTGTCATTCAGGTGTAGATGCTACTTTAACGCACTTGCGAAAACAGTTCTGGATTATCAAAAGTCGACAATTTGTAAAAAAGGTGTTGAATAACTGTTTAATTTGCAGACGTTTCAAAGCGAAACCTGGAACTCAGGTAGTAGCTCCACTACTCCCTGACAGAATTCAAGAACATCCCCCATTTGATGTATGTGGTGTGGACTTTGCCGGACCCTTTTTTGTGAATGATTCTAATACAAAATGTTATTTACTTACTCGTATTTTCACATGTGCAGTGACAAGGGCAATTCTCTTGGAATTAGTTCTTAATATGAATACTGATTCATTTTTGTTGGGATTCCGTCGATTCATTTCTCGTCGGGGTTTATGTTCTGTATTATATTCAGATAATGCGAAGGCCTTTAAAAAGACAAATTGTGAATTAAAAAACTGGTGGAATCAAATTAATAATTCTGAAGTTAAAAATATGTTTTCTTCCAAAGGTATTGTTTGGAAATTTATTGTTGAAAAAAGTCCATGGTGGGGAGGTTTCTGGGAGAGACAGACTCTGGAGGGTCTGTCTCTCCCAGAACTCTTTCTGGGAGAGACTGTTAAAACATGCTTAAAGAAAATTATTGGAAGGTCATCTCTTTACTTTAAGGAATTAGAAACTGTATTCCTAGAAATTGAAGCCATGGTTAATTATAGGCCTATCACGTATCTGTACAACGAACCCTCAGAACCCTCTCCCCTTACCCCCTCTCATTTTCTAGTTGGAAAAAGGTTAATGTGCAACAAAACATAAAAATGAAGACTTAATTGTTAATAGGAATTCTTTGGTAAAAAAAATTAAATATCATCAAACCCTTTTGAATCATTTCTGGAATAGAGGGAGAAAGGAGTATTTACTTAATCTCAGATCAGCGTATATCTCTCAACAACCAGGTAAAGTTTTTTCATTTAAAGTGAATGATATTGTTTTAATCAATGATGAGCCTTACCCTAGGAATATGTGGATGATGGGAAAGATTTTAGAATTGTATCCGGGACGAGACGGAAATGTCCGTTCTCTTCTTATCAAAACGCCTAAAGGTAACATAAAACGCTCAGTACAACTTGTTTATAATTTAGAAATTAACCCTTAATTATGTAAGTCTAATTGAAGTGTATAATGTTGATTTCCTATCTGTGTTATTGATTATTGTACTTGTGTGTGAATATACATTTGCAACATTGATTATTGATTTTTTTTTCATTTAAAATACTAGAGGTTCTAATTTGTGTAATACTCAGTGCATACCATTTTTTGATTTCTTATATTCTTATTATTGTAAGTTTCTTTATCAAGTTATGCTTAATTTTGATGTTTGTATTGATATATTCTTTGTGTTTTTATTCTTGAAATTGTAAATGGTTATTGGTTGTAAAAATGTTTGGAATCTAAGGTAAGTGAACTCATGAGTTTTCAGGTGGGGAGTGTTGCGTATTTCTCCCTTTATCCGCGAGAGGGTGCTGTGTGAGCACCGCATGAAATGTGTTTTTCGTGTTTCCGCGAGTCTGTGGCAGGCGAATGGAAATGTAGATTATGTAAGGATTGAGGTTGCCTAATAATTAACACCCTCAGTGTATTAAACTTTGTACATATGTATATAGGTGTGAAATAAACTTAATTAAATACGTTAAGGACTAATTACTGGATCACTGAAGCACCGTTGCAAAACCGCATTTGTAACTGTAGTATAGATCTGTTAGTGTGCATCCTGAAGCCAAACATCTGAAAATCAAAATCAAGCAAATAGAGAAAATGCAAAAATACCTACCTTTAAGTTTATTTCATAAATTGCAATAATTTTTAATTCCTAGTACGAAATGTGCATATCGGATGTGCACACCTACTAAGTTTCTACTAATTTTTATTTTAATTCATGTTCAGTTAAAGAGCTTAACAAGAAGTGGAAGAACCTAAGGCAATGCTGTAAGAGGGAACGCGATTCACAAATTTCAAAATCCGGATCCGCCAAAAAGAAGAAGACGCAATGCGTTTACTTTGACGTTCTATCCTTCCTCACTCCTGTATTCACCACCAAGTCAACTCATTCTAAGATCGGTGATGCGGAGGATGGAGATGAAGAAGAAGAAGGGGAAGTGGGGACTAAGAAGACCAACCCATCTTCCACAGCATCTTCAAAGCCGAAGCATGATAGTGAAAATCCTGTGACGGAGATTTGCCAAATGTTGAAAAGATGTTTAGAGGAAAGGATGGCTGCAGACAAGAGGAAAGCTGAAAGAGACGAGTCGGTTGAAGATGTCAACTTTCTGATTTCTCTCCTAAAGTACACTTGCACCGTTCAAGGCATAAACAAACTGACCATGCGATCTGAATTGATCCAAGTAGTAATAAAATATTACAATATGAGTTTAAATCCTCAAAATTTTCTCCCACAAAGCTCCCAACAACCTCCAATCCAGCAAGCGATGTACACATATTTTTCTCGTCCTCAGAATTCATCTTTTCCTGCACCGCATCCCCATTTCCATTCCGCTTCTTATACAGAATCACCTTTCCCCAGTTATACAGTCACACACCCTCCGCCTTGTTCGGCACATAGCTCTAATTATACAGCTGCATCTCTGGCAGTTAGCCCATCGTCTTCAGATGTTGAATTTTTCATGACATGAATCCTTCTAATTTCTGTTTTCTACATTCATGTACTATTTAATTTTGTATTGTCTTTGCAATCTTAAATATTTTAAATTACATTTTGTATTTTTGTAAGTAAAATCTGAGTG
This sequence comes from Dolomedes plantarius, assembly GCA_907164885.2. Lineage (NCBI taxonomy): Eukaryota > Metazoa > Arthropoda > Arachnida > Araneae > Dolomedidae > Dolomedes > Dolomedes plantarius. Next base: position 35,224,445 of record OU015503.1, on the reverse strand, counting down.
CCGCGTTATGATGCTTTCTTAAATCTATATTCCCCTACATCATTATAAATCAAAGACCAATATTGTGTTATAAAACTGGTGTAAAAGAAAGGTATTGGTAGAAGAAAGGTATAATATTTAGGATAAAGTTTTTGAAATTAAAAAATTTAAGGGGGGGGGGATCACCTTAAAACCTTAAAAAACTCCATTTTTTTATTTCGATTTAATTATGAAGAATGGAATATGAGAAATCTTATGAAAATAATGAAGTGGATAATACAATTACAACCGATTTTATGGCCAAATATATAAAGATAATAGTAAAGTAATTTATAGAAAATATAAACTATAAATGGCTTTCTCTAAAAACTGTTACTTTGAAACTTGTGCGCACTATTTCTTCAAAACTAATCGCCCGAAATTGCTAAAATTTTGTATACATGTATGTCTTGTATGTTTATACAATTTCTACCTAAATTTAGTTAAGTACATATCACTAATTTTTTTACAGCAATTTTTTTTAATATTTTTTGTACATTACAATACATTTGCCTGAAAAAAATATTTTTATGGGAAATATTGTAATTATTTTAGGTGTAGATTAAAGTATAACCTATGGATAGAATATAAACACATAATTTAATGTAGTAAACTGTCTTCTTCCATCTTTTTACAATCGCTTTTTCTCATGGGTGACGTCTAGCTGCTGACGAAGCGTTGCCAAAACCCCAGAAGAGAAGGTTTCGCCTTCAATTGGGCGCCGCGAGTTGCCTGGTGTGAAAGAACCAATAAAGAGTCTTCACACGGCAGTCAACTGCATGAGAATCAACTAGGCAAATCAGTTTAATCATCTAAACGCCTTGTGTGAAAGAAGCCTAATGGGCCTGTTCACATAGGAGTCTGTTGAGTTGCGTTAAGGAAAAGATGACGTTAAGGCGAAAATAAACCAATCGTATGCCTCCAAACGATTAGCAATGAAATTTTTAACGCCTTCGATTGGTTTATTTTCGTCTCAACGTCATTTTTTCCTTAACGCAACGCAACGGACTCCTATGTGAACAGGCCCTAATGCTGACGCACCTGCTGTTCAACATGGAAAGAAAAGTGACCAATAGAAGAAACATACTTGGGTCGTAATATCTTACGGTCGTCGACCTCCCCCGCTACGTTTTCTGTCAATAACATGACATGACTAGGTAGCAGATAACAGTGATTTATCACAGGTATCTGACTGTCATTATTTGTTTGTTCAATGGCAACGGTTTCTCTTAATCGCGTTGTTTATGCTGCCCTCTCTCATTTCACTCTTCATAATGATTGTAATTAAATGTAAAAATGTGGAGCCCTTTTACGCAAACTTTCGCAGCTTTTCGGATGGATCACGGACTAAAATAACACTACAGATGATGCTAGAAAAATAAACAGCCATTCAAGTAAGTTTAATTTACGGATATTTTTTTCTGAATTGTTTGTCAGAACTGTTTTGTTAAAATGTTGAAAATGATATATACGATTTGTATATTTACCGACGCTATTTTTTTGTAAGTGAAGCTAAAATCTAATACAATTCGTATAACTATTAAACTGTTAAAAACTGTTATGTTCAGCCATGGTTTGTTGTTTTCAGCAAATAAGTAGATTAATACTTTTTGGTCGATTTAAATATACACTTCATGATTTCAAGAGATTGCTAAAAGTTCCCAATCTGATAATTTTATTTACAATTTTTATCCTAAATTTTTAAATGTATTATAAGTCAGACATAATATATTTAGCAACTTAGCTGCTTTGTATGAGTTATACAAATGATTTTGAACTCTTAATAATTACGGTAAACGATAAAATATACGGGGAAGAATTCCATATTCCGTGCCGTTCGGCAAAAAGGTGTCAAACTCCACGAAGTGGAGTTCTCCTAATGAGAAATTTTGGAAAGTACCATTTCACACTGTTTTGAAACTTTTAACCTGACAACAACACTTTATATGAAAATTCAACAATAAGTAGCTAATAAAGAGCATTAGAATATTTTAAGAAAGAAATATTGAATACAACATTTATCATGAATAAATTATTAAAACAGTCTAAATATTTGCAAAGTGTCCAAAATGTATTGATTGTAGAAATTGTAGGGAAACAATACATTGCAAATATGAGGCAATTATTTAAAAAAAAATCTTAAAAACTAGAAAATATACATGTAAATACTCCAAGAAAAATGTCCATAAAAATATATATTAAATTTATTAAAGTTAGAATAAAATCAAGGGGGTCTATCATGCCCCGGGCGCCAAATGGTCTATCTTTTTAACTAATTCTATATATTATATTACTATATGTTTTTCGGAGGGGGCGTCAAAAAGGTATCGTGCCCCGGGCGCCAGTTATGCTCCCTACGCTACTGATCCATATACACTGTTAATTTCATGTGGAACAACAGAGATACAACTAATTAAATTATTTTTCATAGATACAAGTAATTAAATAATTAAATTTTCCATATAAATGATGAACTGGCACTAAACTTGGCGAGTTTTTACATCTTGGTACTATGGGCAGCAATCTGCAGTTTAATCATTGCTTTCTCATATCATTCTTCTATCAGAGAACTTTTTATTTATAATTACACGTGGAATAATTTTTTGAAGTTATTTGTTTCTGTATAAAATTGTGCTAAAATTTTCATAACAAGATATAGTAAATAACTTTTATTGTCATCTTTCATTACAAGAAACATAGCAGCAATAGCATTAAGTACAATACTCCTAAATATTCATCATTCATTATAATATGCTTGTTTAAAGTTTTAAATAAATGTATTTCAAAGAGGATGATTAAAAGTAATACTAGATATTTAAAATTGAAATTCTTTTTAAAGAAAAATTAAATTATTCAACACTTTAAAACTCTACACAATTATTAATATATCATATATATAAATGTTTAGTTTTCTCTGCACCATGTCTTTTAAAGATTTCTTTGTTAGAAACATTTCAAGATTTTTGAAATCTGTACAAACTGATATTTTTCTGACTCAATTGATATGATATTTTAAAAATTTTTTTGTGTAAAAATTGTACTTGGATCAGTTTAGAACTATATTTAGACATATTCTTTATACTGAATAGATATTTTTTATTGGCATAATTTATAACTATATTCTTGCCGTTCATCTCTGGGATAATTTTTTTTTATATGCAGTTTCGGTTCTTAAGATCAATGTTAGTCAAATTGATGTTTGTTGTGATGGTATTTATGTTTCTTACCCCTCACCTTCTCCTAGACTAAAATATATTCAACTAATAGAAAGTAACTGCAGTTAAAGCATCAAAGGTATAGTTTTGAAAATTCTGGTACTCTATTGTGCTCAGTGCTCAATATGACATCCGAGTCTTGTTATTCAGGCATTTGATCATGGCCAGCCATAGTCTTTGTGGGGACTAATTACAGAAATTTTGGTAGGGTCCTTTAATATTCAATATTCTGATATACGTTAGGTGATAAAAATTTAATGTGAAGCATAAAAAACAAAAATTAGGAAGATGGTCATATTTCCTGTTTTAATGTACATTTATAAGAAAAGAAGAACTAAAAAGTGGTTAGACTACATGTATTTTATTTACAGAAAAAAATTATTTACTATAAACTTTGGTAGATTTTTTATGAGCAAGATAAGGAACAGTTTTTTCAGACGCAACACCCTTGGCAACAAGTTGGCGCCAAAAGTTTTTGATGCCAACTTGTCGCCAAGGGGGTTTCCACAGACATGTTAGGCTTAAAGTGTGAAATGTAAACAAAATATGAAACAGATGTAGTAAACGTAATAAATTGGTAAACAAACTTACTGCTGGATTTATTAAACTTGTAGGCACACACAGGATCTTAAAAACACATAAATACAAAAACTAAAACCTTAAAAATAATGAGTAATTTGTTAAGGGGGGGGGCTCCCCCCAACCCCCCCCGCTAAAAAAAACAGTATACTGCAACTAATAACTCATTTAAATAAACATAAAATACACCTTGGGTAAATATATATTTCTTCATTAAACATAAATTACAGCACATATTCAATTGAAAGAAATACGTGTTCACAAAATATAAAAAAGGATCTATTTGCATTATATCGCCTCTATTTTAGACACTAAAATCCCCTGATATTTCTCAATTACACTAAATACTGCAAGCATAATAAATAAAAGAACAAAATTAAATTGAAATATACAGCCAGATTAATTATTGTTTCTAAGCTGCTTGCTAGCTCCTAGTTAAATGGTGAAATTCAAACTTAGAATGCAAAATTCAAAAACCGTTGCCACAACATAATATTACTACACTAAAGAACGTAAATAAACCATTCACGGCACCTATAAATGGCGCAAAACACAAGGCAAAACCGAATCTGGCAACAACAAAATCCTAAAAGCAATAAAAACACAAATTGGCAACACCAAAGTAAAAACCGGCATCCCTAAAAAACCCACCAAACAACCAACAGATTTGGCTAAAAAAACCCCCTTGGCGTTTGTTGCGTATACTGCATCTGTACCCCGAAGCATTTTAAATCAACCACAACGTTTTAAAAAACTCAAACATAGAAACGCATAATACGACCAACATGTAAATCCATCAAACCACTTCTAAATTAATTGTTTAAATTAACATTTAATTTCAAATAACCTCATTTAGCCTCCCACGTTATATCCCTAACAACCCCAACAGTACGCATATCTCTCAAAAATCTATATCTAATAGTATCCAAAATATGTCATTAATATTTCGCAACATGGCCGCCATATTATGTCAAGTAAACAAACGCACACTAGCCATTCAAACTGGGTTGCCACAAAATAAAAAAATCTCGCTAAAATTGCATGGTTACCACTCCATGCACAAAATTGCCAAACTTGGCCGGGCGGTGCGTCTGAAAAAGCTGTACCCAAGAGGATTTATAAATTGCTAGAATTTTAATTTCCTTGTTTCTACATGCTCTATAGACACTATTTCAAGACACTTGAGTCTCATGCAATATTGTTGACCTCAGATGTGTTTTAATTAATTTTAATATTAAAAGCCTTTTTCTTCCTAATGCTACACTTAAATGAATGGTTATGAATATCCTTAAAGATATAACATGATTTGAAAAGCCAGTATCTGTTATTTGTAGCAATTGTGTTTCCAAAACTATAGGGTTTTCCTTTTCTTCCTCCAGCATATAGCTATCTTTGTATAAATCTTTTATAGACTTCATTTGGCCATTATTCTGAATCATTTTTACATCTGTCAAGGTAATTTCTAGTACCAATGCACATTTCTAATGTTCTTTCTATGGAATCATCTCAAAATAACTTGTCTATCCCATCTAGCTTTGTACAGTATTTCTTAAAAACAATGTGTTTCATACATTCCTTTCTAGTTACTTATTGTTTCATCTGCATATTTGTAATGAAATTTTCATATTTCATTTTCTCAAAAATGTTTCCTGAAATTCTAGAGGGTCATTCCATGTCAAATCAACACAATTTTTAATAAAAATTGGAATGACAAGATTTTGATTATTTATAGCACACATGCAGATTTCATGGACATATGAAAAAAAAGTCTCTTATTAGTGATCTTACTTCATTGGTTCAAAGTTATTAAATTTTAAAATGTAAATTTTTTAAAGAAGAGTAAAACAGGTTGCTGTAAAACAATAACCATTTGAGGTGCAGACCTGAACTGAAACTCATATTAAAGCTTTTTTCCAGGGCTTTCATATGATATGCAACATGATAGGGTTTATAATAAAATGTTTTTTTAATCTTTTCGAGATTTGAATTTCTCAAAATGTGACAATTTTAAAATTTTGAAAAAATTCTTCTAATAAGTTTATATTATCATCATTAATAGCACCCAAAATCTTATTTTGGGATCTCTATAGGATCCTTGGATATAGGAGGTATAATGTTTGCGTGGTTAGAAGAAAAATGCCAAATCTTTCATATATACTAATAAATATAATTATAATATATAAATATCGAATCATATGTAATTATAATTACATTTATAATTTTATAAATATATGCATAATTATATATATAAATAATATAGTTATATATATATATAACTATAAGCAGTGGTAGGATTCAGCCGATTCACGCTGGTTCTGTAGAACCGATAGCTAATGTAAGTATCGATTCTACAGGACCCGAGCAATCCGGCTGAAGCCAACCACTGGTTAGGACATAGAAACTGTTGTTAATTTATTTGAATCCCACCACTGACTATAAGTATGCACTTTATTGAAAATCCAGCCTATCTCAAAATCATAATTTTCTTTACAAAATCATACGTAGAGTTTACCAGTTTACAAACATGAGAGTAGTACACGTACAGCAATCACATCTGGAAGGCCATGAACTTTTGCACAGTCTCTTCAACGTTTCGTAACTTATTGCCTTGTAAACTGTATGTTCGACCAGTTGGTGTGATGGGGTTCACCTTGCAGATCACATTTGAAGAGGGAATCCACAATACGTCAGGTTTTGTAGGGTATGAAAATGAAGGAGATTGTCCTTGAGGATAGAGAACTGTTACTTTTACTTTGTTTACATCTTTATTTTTAGCTAAAACATAGCTGAGGTACCATTTGTCACTAAACACTGCAACCACATATCCTGCCATGTCATTGAAGCCCAACCTATTTGCATAACTTGCTACAGGAAAGATTGTTGATGTGGGTGTAGAAGAAAATGATTTGACAGTTTCTTTTGTAATACACTTTGTGGGTACAAATGCATGGAGCTTTTGTGTACCTGGGATAGCTACAGTTTTGCTGTATCAGTGTGCCAATTGTTCTTCTGTTAGAATATACTCTTCATGGTTTACATATGTGAAATCTATGTTAGAAATATTTTGATTTGCACATTCAAAGAGTTGTCCTGTTAGTCTGTATTTGGTTTTCATAAAGTCGCTGCAGGCTAGCTCTGGCTGCCAATCTTTTTACAGTGCCCCTCATCCCATCACATAGGTAGTGGCTAAAAAATGCCGTTTGGCTTCAACTGCAAAATCTTTATAGTGAAGGCACAGGTTTAAAAAGTTGTTTTTATTCTTGTATTGAGCGTCTGACCCATCTGAAAAATAGTATATTTTTTTTCAAAATGCACCTTTAGCAAATGGTACCTAAGCTATGTTTTAAGTAAAAATGAAGGTGTAAAAAAATGTAAAAGTAACATTTCTCCATCCTCAGGGACCATCTCTTCATTTTCATATCTTACAAGGCCTAATGTAATGTGGATACCCTCTTCAAATGGGATCTGCAAGGTGAACTCCATCACACCAACTGGTCGAACATACAGTTTACAAGGCAACGAGGAGAGAAAGGTTGAGGAGATTGTGCAAGAGTTCATGGCCTCCCAGAAATGAAGATGTGATATCTGTTCATATGCTACTTCCATGTTTCTAAACTGGTAAACTCTATGTATGATTCCATAAAAAAAATTATGGTTTTGAGCTAGGCTGGATTTTCTAGAAAAGATCATACTTATAGTATTATATATAACTATATCATATATATATAGTTATAGATTATAATTTTTTTTTTTTTTTATATATATGAAAGATTTGGCATTTTTCCTCTAACCATGCAGACATTGTACCTCCTATATCTCAGGATCCCATACAGATCTGAAAGTAAGATTTTTGGTGGTGTGAGATGATGATATAAACTTATTTTCAGAATTTTTTCAAAATTTTTAAAGTGTCACTTTTTGAGATATTCAAATTTTAAATTTTCAAATAGATTGAAAAATTATTTTATTATAAGCCCTATTATGTTGCAAATTATATGTTATTGTTTTGCAGCCATTTTGAGACTGACGTATGTGGTGATTTTTGAAAAATTTAAAATTTTAATATTGACCCTTTAGCTTACGGGTCCCATTTTCCTGATTCCTTCTTTAGAACTGGAAATTTCATAACCCCTTGGGAAGAACGGCCATTTAGGGGTTTATATATGTACATATATATTATATATATATATATATATATATATTCATTCTTGGGCCTGTATTCGTTCTTGGGGTTCATGCTATCCTACCCCGTAAATAAAAGGTTAATAACTTTTGGACTGATGGAGTAAGACCACTAAGAATTGGCATTTTTTAATATGTCCATGACACCTCCAAGTGTGCCAAAAGTCATCAAAATCAGGAGAAGAGGGGGGGGGGATCATTCGGATCACTGTGTTGATTTGATATAGAGTAACTGATTTAGAAGTCCCTCCAGAGTGATTTCTAAATCAGTTTGAGAGCTCTGTGGCTCCGACTAAAACTTCTTTGAAATCAGATTGGCTAAATTTTGATCAAGCATTCTAGAAGGTTTCTAAATGATCACAGTACTTCCTTTCAAACATTTAAAATTTTTCTTTATGTGAGGCTCTGTATTAGCATTTGGCCCAAATGCTTCCAATAAATCCAATCGTATTAAAGGAAGCCCTGCCTTTCATAATTAATTTTTTACATATTTCCTATCCATTTTTGCACAGTATTCCTAAGGTTGTCTTATGATTATTCATATCATTTTTGTTCTTTGGTGGACTGAGATGAGTTTAGTTTCACAGAGTTTTAAAATTTTATGAATAGAACCCTAACCTGTAGCCAAAATTTGTTGGTTCGATATAGACAGGTAAAATTTCTTAGGGCAGAAAAATTGTGGATGTTTTGCATCTTTCACATTGCAAGTTATCTTATTGAATCATCATTTGGTAAGTCAAGTTTCAGTATGTATTTAGTTCTATTAAACCCTTTGACTAATTAAAGGATTTTTCAGAAACTTTCAAAATTTGCAGGCCTTATTTCACAAGAGAATCTCTGTGGTAGATCTTCTATATTCAGCTTCTGGTTTTATTTGCTCTTAATTTTATACAAGAATAAGCAACAAATTTATAGCCTGAAAAAACTTTATGACCTAGCCTCGACATTTCTTTGTAGTCTGAATACAGTGATTTCTGATTCACGAAGTCTGTTAAAAAATATGTCTGGAGTACAATATTCATACTATTGTGTTGAGATTTTACTCCAACATGACAGTTTTCTCCATTCGATTCTTCAGTTTGTTCTGTAAAGAAGCTCTACACTGCATTCATAAAAGATGCTTTATATGCATAGCAATGAAAATACAGGGCAGGACAAGCACCTAATTATTTTAAGGTTTTAGTGGATTTCTATATTTAACTTTTTGCAAATATTATAAATCTTTGGTCGCTGCTGACTAAAGTGTGAGAATTATTTCTCGCTTTAATTGTCTGGGAATATAGTTGATACAAGTCTTCCAAAATGTAAAAAACCGAGGTGAAAAAAAAAACATAATTAATCATTTGTAAGGAATTCAGATAATACCAAATTATATCTTGTACCTTCTTGAAAATCTAACATGTGAGCATTGCAATTAAAAATGATCAGAATGTGATATTTTATTCATAGGTATAGATGCAGTTGTGTTCACAACTTAATGAAAATTTATGTTAGCATATTCATGTTGTTGTGTAGCATTTTCTTGAACCTCATTTTACCACTTTTATATCTGATCTATTTTAAACTGATGATTTTGTTGAGAAACCTGAAAGTGGCTTTGAATTTTATCAGAATCTTTTAAAGAAAACATGAAGTTTGTAGACAAAGTTAATAAAATTTGAATAAAATTACTTTAAATTCTCTCTCTCTTGTAATCTTATCCAGTCACAAGTGTTATAGACTGTAACTCTCTACCTCAAGAAATGGGTAGTTGTTCTTTAAAAGTTCCAAATGCTCCTAATTCATAACCTACATCCCAAATATCTTGAGTGTTCTAAATGATTTTTTGCATTCTGGTATAAGCTGAATAATCCATTATAGTTAACTGCCTTATACCAGTGTGTAAATATTTGATACTCCAATGATATTTATATAAAAGAATTTGTTCTACAATTTATTTTGAAAGTAACAATAACTTTCTTGTTAGGCAATATCTTTTTCTTTTTGTCATATTTGCTGGAAATAAAGCAATAAACGTATTGCCAGTATCCTGGTCTGAACTTATGCGTACAAAATAGAGAAAAATTTCTTTTTCTTATTACTGTGAAGAGTATTTCTTCTAAGAATTGAAATTTTTTATTATACGTAATGTATGAAATTTCCTTAATTTGGAAGGAGATGGGAAAGGAAAAATAGTTTATGGGAAGTAATTTACAAAAAGACCATAACATGGTTGTATATGAATTAAAGAGTATAAATTTCATGTAGGTAGTTTTATGTGACTGCAAATTTTGTTTTTCATTTTCTTATACTTTTAAAAGATTTATTTTGTTTGAGTAATACTGTTCTGTATACTATGCATATATGTTTCTTAAATCACTGTGTTGTTAAATACGGTATTAAACTTTTGCTATTACTCTAAGTTCATACATATATGACTGCAGAATAAAATATTTCATACTCTATCATGAAAAATTATTTATAACGACAATTGCTTTTCTATCTCATTGTTAATGAAGAGGTAGGTGTGTTTTTCTCTAACTAAGAAGTGTTATAATACTAAGTACAACTTAATCTTCATCTGATTTCGTGTAGCACTGAACTGTATTGTAGAGTTCTGAACAAAGAATTCCACTCTATGTGGATATCTCAAAATCATTTTACTTAAAACACAAAATGAAAAATGTTAAGAGATTACCTTATTCTGTGTGAAAAAAATGGTTTTCCAATATTCTCTGAATCACACATCTGCTTACTTTATTTTCATAGCCAGTATAAAGGTAACTTAAGACAGTCAGAATGTAATTCGAATTTGTTATTCTTAATTTATCTACTTTCATTTTTATAATTTGTATAATCGTTTTGACACCTCGGCTCCCCCGCTTTCGTGTATCAGCCCATGATTCACAGAAGACCGGCCGTTACGTAGCAATTCCTGTATACGCAGACGAAGGTTAATTTCGCATGTTTGGTGAAATGTCTTGGTGGCCCCATTATAATTTGTATAATTCTAACTCTTAAATTTTCTACATTTATAGTAAAACTATTTTAATATTATCGACAAGTTTGAAGAGTGTTTAAAATAAGTCCCCAATTCATATTTTTGGTCCCAGTGTACATTTTGTAGGCATGCATATTTATTTCAAGTGCATTTATTATGTAGTAGTGCCCTTTGTGCTTACAGAGCTCCCTGAGTAGATGTATGTAAATCAGAATTGGAAAAATATTTGCAGTTCTAATCACACTATCTTAAAGATTGTTATAAGTCGTTAGCATTTCTATAGTCATAGACTTCGGTAAAGGCTCTTTGGCGTAACATCCACTGTGAATATAATCTATACTTATATATAAAGAGAGAGCGATTTTGTACGTGGAGGGTAATCTCCAGAACCACTGCACCTATTTGAAAAATTCTGTCACTGTTTGAAAGGTACATTATTCCAGATGGACATAGGCTATATATTATGTATATCTGATCAGTAGAAATAAAGTTAGGGGCTTAATCCTAACAATCTCCATTGTTACTGCTACTGTCCTCTACCGCTTTTTGTGCCGAAGTCTTCAACGATTCTTAGCGTGGTGCTATCGCGGTGGGCTTCTGTTCTGACGATAGTGGTTCGAACCTAGCCGTTCTCCGGTACGCCTTTTTCTTTTAAAAAATTAACTTTAATTATTTACTAACGTGATATTAATTTGAATATTATTTTAGGAATATTATTTGAAAAAAAATTCAATATTATTTAAAAAAACATTCTTTACTTAAAATCCTTTTTTTATTTTTTTATTTTTATTTCATCTCTTAACCTCTCTCTTTTAAAAAATTAACTTTAATTAATAACTAACGTAAAATTAATTTGAATACTATTTTAGGTGCTTAAAATAATTAAAAATACATTCTTTACTTAAAATCTTTTTTTATTTTTGAATAAAACTACGGTCTCAAGCACACCTCTTTCTTTTAAAAAATTAACTTTAATTAATAAATAACGTAATATTAATTTGAATATTATTTTAGGTGCTTAAAATAATTTAAAAAAATTCTTTACTTAAAATCCTTTTTTATTTTTGTATTTTTATTTCATCTCTTATTCTAATTTTGGGATACCAATGTGTATCTATACTTCTATAATAATATACAAAGAGAGAGAGCAGATTTTGTATGTGGAGGGTAATGTACAACTTTTGTACAATTTAGCTTACGGGGTCCGTTTTTCGAAATCGCTCTTTACAACGGGAAAATGTTATCTACTTCCTATCCCCATTTTACGTGGGGGACATTCAGCGTGAGGGGTCAAGGGAAAGAGTGGTTAATTGCTTTCTTATTGCTTTCTTACTATTGAAGAAGAATTTCAATAGTAGTTCATCGGCACTCCGTGCGTCTTTCATTTCTCAAAAGGCTGAAAATGGATGAACCGCGGGTGAACCGCCCTTCTGATGTCTCTCGCCTGAAAAGAAATAGCCTCTAGCTAGAACGACAAAAGATTATTATTCAGTCCTTTTCGGCAAGATTGACCCTCCGTTCCCAGAATGTCACCCAATTGTTCTTTGGGGGCAAAGACGTTAGGAAAGTCACAACGAAGTGGAATTCGAGACTATATCTCTGCCGACATCACACCGTATTTTTCGAGAGTATGTGCTTCGGATATATGCTATCCCATCCCGTAAGGAAAAGGTTTAATATTTTTAAGATTCAAGTAGATGAGGTATTGATAAATACAAAAAGGATTTTTGAACCTGGCAACGTTAAAGGGTTTATTGAAGAAAACTACATTTGGAACTACGCTTTTTATTGGACATTTAAGGTAAAAAAAGATTTACAATTTATTGGCTATCAACTGGAAATTTATTGGTATAATATTTTGTTCAACCCGGACAAAGTCGGAACGGGCCGCTAGTAGAAAATAAAGGCATTTTATCGATGGCATAAAGCACCATTTTCTATCTATTTAAAAGACACCCGTCCGTCACTGACTGCCTGACTGACTGACAGATAACGCATAGACAAAACTGCTGGACCTAAAGGGCTAAAAATTATGCTTGGTGATTCTTCTTATAGTGTAAGGGTGCACTAAGAAAGATGATTTAAAAATTCTTAGATTTTTTAAAATTAAATTTTTAAGCTGTTTTTGTAACACTTTTTAAAGTTTGCATTCAAAATAATAATTTGAGGGTTATAAAATTTATTTCACGAGAACGATCATAAAAATTCCTTTAAAATGAAATCTTTTTCGAATCTTTATCTCCTTTTTTTCATTTTTGGTGAATTTTTAATGATTAATTTTTAGAATTTAATTTATTAAGTGTTCTTTTTGTGATACTTTAAATTAATTTTGCTTCACGTCTATAACAACGAAATAAATTCACAAAAAATTATTAAAATACAGTAAAAGATAAAATTTAACCTCTAGACCAATTGACATGGAAGTTTTTTAAGAATATGAACTGATAGATCACATTTATCCAGGCATTGCTCAAATACAGAATAAGCCTATAAAATGGTTTTGCGAAAGGGCCATTTTGACTCCATAAAACAATCAAGCTGCTTTCATTAATAACATGTTGCTAAAGTCCTTTGACGAGGAAGAAATGGTCTACAAGTCGATAGACACTGTCTTTAATTCAGATGATGCCGTTAACTATTCGGTAGAGTTTTTAAATTCCCTTAAACCACCGGGTCTTCCATACCATAAGCTCTCTTTGCGGAAGGGCACACCCGTAATGCTCCTTTGGAATTTTTTTTATTATTTATTTCCAATGGCAGAGAGTTGACAGAATAAGAATAAATAACACACACACACAAAAAAAGAAATAGAATAGAACTTGAACATAAAAAGTCATTTTCTCATAAGATGTCTTCTCGCCTCCCAATATCTCTCGGTGACAGAAGTTCCACGAAGAGCTCTACAGTGGAGAATGTGGTGGCTATCCATAAGAAAATTGTCAAAGCAGATGGTACAGTGTGGCGCAGGCATCAGACCAATGCGGTAGAGGTGCGCAGCCATGCAGTCATGTGCTGTGAAAAGACGGAAACGCGCCACAGCCTCACGGCGTGGCCAGTCCGGGATGGTGTTTGGCGTAAGATTTTTCCACTGCTTACCAGATGTCCTTTCCATTAGATCTGAATGGAAATTAGTGGATACTTTTCTTTTAATAAGTCGTTTTACAGTTGAGAAAGGAACCGGGTTGGTTAGTTGAACATTGGTTCCTTTTATTGCCAACTCGTCAGCCCTCTCATTTCCAGCAATTCCACAATGACTGGGAATCCACTGAAAGGCGACGTTTTTACCCAAATGATATAACTTACGGATGGAAATTTGGCAATTTAGGACATCTCCAGATGACGGGTTATCTAAAGAGTCAATTGAACAGAGAGCCGCTCTTGAATCAGAAAGGATAACGACATTGGCAAATCTGTCAACAAAACATAGAAGTTGTTCCAAAGCAACACAAATCGCCTTAATTTCGCCATCAAAGGCTGTTTTCTTAAGGGACCCATAGAAATGTAGAATGCGAAAAGGTTGCTGAAAACTCCAGCACCGGCGTTGGGATGGTCCGGTGTGAAGGACCCGTCAGTAAAAACTCTCAACCAGTGGGGTTCAGGGTAACGAGTATTCATTGTTTCCAACGCAAGTAAATGCAGAATAGTGGTGGGAGTGTCCTGCTTCACAAGCTCTTGTTCAAGACTCGTCTTACATTTAGTCTGAAGCAGTTAAGGGGGTTTGTTGATTTAACATGTTTTTCAAGTTGAAGGTGGAGGTTCAGCCTCGACACCCTTTCTTCAACGAATTGGAGGAATCCAAGCTGTGTTTTTAAATTTTGAGGGGAACCCTTTGGAATTTAAAACCACCGAAATTGTGTAAATGCCACTAGACTACAAGTCAAAGCCTTGCATAAAAATTTAGTCAAAGCCACGATTTTAACCCAGTGTGCTCAAAGAGAAGAAAATGTTCGTTCCACGCATTCCTCTAATACCCTGTGACCTCCCTTTAACTTAAGAGACTGCAATTTCCCCTCAAAGTTATGCTTCGCCATGACGGTAAATAAGTCTCAATGCCAAATTTTAAAATTCGCTGGCGTAGATGTAAGAGAAAATTGTTTCTTCCACGGTCAGTTTTACGGAGCTTGCTCACGCGTAAGTTCGCAGACGAGCCTGGTACTATTAGTTCCGCCCAATGAAGAAACAAAGAAAAAATGTTTATAAAGAAATCCTCTAAAAAGCAATTTTATTATTTTTCCATTGTAATTATCCTAAAATGTACTCCTTTACGAAGTACGGGTATTCAGCTAGTTAAGAATAAATTTTAATTTAGAAGCTAACTTAAAATTGAATATCCATCCCGCAAAATAGAGCAAATTTTAAAAATTAATGACAAATGAGAAAGACGTGCCAAAATTAGAAAATGTATAAAATCGTTTGCAAAGTGTAAGTTTTGTAAAAATACAAAAATGCAAAAACATAATTTTTAGAACAATTGAACTTTAATAAAAACCGTACTTAAATTTAAACACCCTTCTGCTCCCACCCCCAAAATAATTTTTTTTAAAAATTGACAACAAAAAAAATGAAAAATATGAGAATTAGAATACACCAATATTTTTTTGGGTAGGACAGAAATTTAGGGTGCCCCTTGTTTTTTTGGCGCCAATAGTGCCCGGGAATTTGGTTGCCAAGTGTGCGAGTTTTTTTACTCGTGCGCCAATGTTGTTACTCCTGCAAATTTCTGACATGTTTGTCATGTGATTATTTCGTGACGCATATATCACGATGGATGCCTATCACCGGAATCTTAAATGGCACGGTTGCAGTATTGGCGGGGAAAAAAAACAAGGGGCACCCCGAAGTGCATTTTTACAAAATTCTACCAAGCTATGAATGGAAAGCTTCTAATTTGTATCTTCTAATTTATTTCTTTTTTGCTTCTTCTAATTTATTGACTTTATGCATTGTGTTAAACATTTATTTATACCGCTGTTGTAAGACAATGCTAGTTTTGCCTAAAGTAAGTACCCATATTTTCTGTCTTAAGTTTCAGAATTTTTTTGATAATTTAAAATATTGTACTCCATACTTTTCCAAATATAAAAATTTGGTACAATGCAATTGTGTATAAAAGTTTTCTATATTGTGTTTTTTACTATTTTAATACTCATAGTTTATGCTTTTTATTACATTTGCATTGCGTTTATGGATGTTTATCGTCAAAAAAAACAAGGGGCACCTCGAAATGCATTTTTACTGCACTGGAGGGTGCCCCTGGAAATTGGTTCTTTCTCTGTCTTAATAAACGCCAAGTGTGCGAATTTTATCACGCTTGCGCCAATGTTGTTACTCCTGCAAATTTCTGACGTGTTTGTCATGTGATTATTTCGTGACGCATATATCACGATGCATGTTAAAACTTAACTGCCAACCTAAATGGCACGTTGCCACTATTGGCTCCAAAAGAGCAAGAGGCACCCTAAACGGCAGTCCTATCTTTTTTTAATATAGAAATGCCAAAAAATACTATTTTTTTCACAAGTATCTTTAATTATATTACATTTTAATTAGCAGCAATCACTCAGCCCTCCTTCCTAAAAACTTTTTTTTATTCTGAAAAGTAAAGATTTACAAAAAGAAAAGATCTTTGAAATGTACAAATAAAGCGTTAAAACAATTGTTATCAATTCATTAATCATTTATTACGGAGCAGTGAAGACGACATTTCAGTACGAAAAAATCCCGTTCATAAGCAAACACCTTCTGGCACGTTATGAAATTAAGGAAGTACGGTCACCGCAAATTAGGAGGTAACCGCAGAGAAATTTCTATTTCCTGACTTCGCACATTGTTATGAGTATCATTATTCGACCAAAATTTTAATTAGAAAGAATGCAATATAATTATTTTTCTACTTATCTGTATAATGTAATTTCTTTTTCGATTGAGGTTGGGAAATTTTGTTTCTATACTATAATACCGAGCTGTGTCAAATTACTATGTGTCTCGTCTCAAGTCATACCCCACATTTGGCATATTTTGTTTGCAACTCGGAAAATCTGGAAAATTTACAAAAATATATTGCGCGAGAGATAACTAGGGTAAAAGTTTAAGCAGTCCTTAATTAGTTTTTTTAAATATGAAAATTTAAAACTGATTTTATAACTAATTTTTAAGGAGCATCGCATGATAGCCATGTACATTTATTTTTTTATAATTTGTATGACGTGTTTATAATCTAGTAATACAATATTTAAAAGGTGTTGATATGACAAAGAACTTATCAGCCATGTATTCCAGACGTATATCACATAGACTACAAGAGGTGCACAGATCACGGTTTTGAAATGTTTGAAAATGTAAAGGATCGCATAAAGGCACTATTGTACACAAGATAAACGGAAAGAAATTTGAAGAATTTATACTACTGTCAATTCTAATGTATTATATACACAACATTCAGATTAAAATATGGAGAGAGCTTGATGAAAAATATCTGTTGCTAGCAAACTACAATCCAAACAAATATGCCTAAACAAGCCCTTAAGCCACATATTTGTTATTTCCTGCAATAATTTTATACATTTTATTACATTTATAAACTTTTTAATCCGATGGTAACAGATTTTTCATCAGATGTTCATATCTGGAAATTCTCGGAGCATTAAACTAGATAATGAAATTATTCTTAATTACGGATAAATAAAACGAATATAAAGGAGGAAATATTAATATTCCTTATACGTTATTGATCGGGCCAATATCCGTATTGTGGGGATCCCAAAAGAAACGAAACATATCAAATCTCTGAGCGTCCTTATGACCTACCAGGACAAAACAATAAGAATGGCTAAGGAACCTCGTGCCCGAATTACAATAACTTTAAAGTGCTCAGTAGTTTAATTAATCGAGAACGTAATTTATAGCATCTAAGTTTATAGACATCGCATTTCCTAGCACAAACAAACTTTTATATATTGCTGTTCGTTTCACGTGAAAAATAAGAAAAAAGCGTGATGGTACAGTGTTAATATATCTCATTCAAATTCCTTTCTCCTCTCTTTGCAGGTTCTTGGTACAGATTGATAGGTATGAAGATAAAATGTTTGTGGTGCACACAAATTCAGAAAGTCGACGTATTGATAGCAGTTACAGTTCTTTAATCATTGTGTAAAGGAACGTCGGCATGCCAGAAGAGCAAATGTGTATTTCCAGCGTAAATAGACTTTCCAATGAATGCCCTTCCTGCGAGCAGAACTCAATTGGAAGCCGAAAATGAATGCACTGCACTCAATTAGCGATGTAGAATTAGTCTAAATGAAGTTTCAGTGCAGATTCGCCATCCCACGGAAGAAAAAAATTCAAATGTAATTTATGTGATGGTACATTTTCGCAGTCGGCCGCCTTAAATATGCATCATTCATACCACATTGATAATCCTCGTTGTACACACATAAAACAACCGTTCACCCGCACTGTATGTGAGAAAAAAATTTCTGTACAGTGTAGTTTTAAAACACACCTCCGCACCCACACAGAAGAGAAAACTTTCGCGTGCACTGTATGTGGGAAAAAGTGTTCTTCACAGGGTGATTTAAAAAAACATCTCCTTATGCACTCGGGAGAAAAACCTTTCACCTGCACTGTATGCAAGAAAACATTTTCTCTTCAAGGCAATTTAAAAACTCATCTCCGCACCCACACGGGAGAGAAACCTTTCGCCTGCACTGTATGCGGGAAAACATTTTCTAAACATGATAATTTAAAAAGACATCTCCGCATCCACACGGGAGAGAAACCTTTCGCATGCACTGTATGTGAGAAAAGGTGTGCTTCACAGAGTGATTTAAACAAACACCTCCGAATCCACACGGGAGAGAAACCTTTCGCCTGCACTATATGTAGGAAAACATTTTCTATTCAGTGTAGTTTAAAAGCACATCTCCGCACGCACACGGGAGAGAAACCTTTCGCCTGCACTGTATGCGGTAAAAGGTTTTGTGAACAGGGCCATTTAAAAACACATCTCCGTATGCACACGGGAGAGAAACCTTTCGCCTGCACTATATGCGGGAAAACATTTTCTAAACAGGGTAGTTTGAAAGTACATCTCCGCATTCACACGGGAGAGAAACCTTTCGTATGCATAGTATGCGAGAAAAAATTTCCTGAACAGGGTCATTTAAAAAGACATCTCCAGACCCACACGGGAGAGAAATCTTTCGCCTGCACTTTATGCGGGGAAACGTTTTCTAAACAGGGTAATTTAAAAATACATCTCCGCATTCACATGGGAGAGAAGTCTTTCGCCTGCACTGTATGTGGGAAAACATTTTCTAAACAGCGTAATTTAAAAAGACATCTAAGCATTCACACGGGAGAGAAACCTTTCGCCTGCACTGTATGTGAGAAAATGTTTTCTTCAAGGTGGGGTTTAAAAACACATCTCCGTACTCACACGGGAGAGCAACCTTTCGCATGCACTGTTTGTGAGAAAAAGTGTTCCTCACAAGGAGATTTGAAAATACATATCCGCACTCACACGGGAGAGAAACCTTTTGCCTGCAGTGTATGTGGGAAAGCATTTTCCAAGCAGGGTAATTTAAAAGCACATCTCCGCATCCACACGGGAGAGAAACCTTTCGTATGCATATTATGTGAGAAAAGATTTTGTTGGCAGGATGATTTAAAAACACATTTCTGCACCCAAATTGGCGAGAAACCTTTCGCATGCACTATATGTGAGAAAACATTTTCTAAACATGATAATTTAAAAAGACATCTCCGCATCCACACGGGAGAGAAACCTTTCGCCTGCACTGTATGCGAGAAAACGTTTTTCGAACAGAGTAATTTAAAAACGCATCTCCGAACCCACACTTGAGAGAAACTTTTCGCATGCACTGTATGTGAGAAAAGATTTTCATTCGACGGGAACTTGTAATCGCATCTCCGTATCCGTGGAGGAATGTCTTTTGGTCTGCACACTATGTGAGGAAAGGTTTTCTGCACTCTTATCATTTAAAAAACATGTTCGTGGTGTCATCAAATGTCACTTATGCAATTCTTCTGGTTTTCGATTTTGCCTAATATTTAATAGCAATTTTTAAGATTTGACTAATTTTTTTTCTACATCTGCTGTGTTCTGTAAATGAGGAAATAAATATGTAAATAAATATTTTATGGCTTCATATCGAGACTGGTTGAGTTTTTGTTTTTGTCTCTTTTAAATTAATTTAACTTTTATAATTTTATTTGAAGGGTTTTTTGTGATGTACAGCCAAAGTAATGTTTAATGCATGGACCTATCTAATTCTAATATTTAATAGCAATTTTTAAGATTTGACTAATTTTTTTTCTACATCTGCTGTGTTCTGTAAATGAGGAAATAAATATGTAAATAAATATTTCATGGCTTCATATCGAGACTGGATGAGTTTTTGTTTTTGTCTCTTTTAAATTAATTTAACTTTTATAATTTTATTTGAAGGGTTTTTTGTGATGTACAGCCAAAGTAATGTTTAATGCATGGACCATCTAATTATACTTTTATATTAGATATCGTCTCAAATTTTTATGTATGAAATATATAATGTTAAATTTGAACTCGGTTCTTGAAAAATGTTTAAAATTTATAAATTACACCAAGTATCGTATATCGAATAATGGACTCTTTGCTGTGTCTTCGAAAATATTTAGACAGGAAATGTGATCATCTGCTGTCAATCTGAGAGGGGCACCGGTAATCATAGAGGAAACCCTTGAAGTGACGTTTCACATTATAAGACGAAGTTTGACTGTTATTTAAAGCAATTTTTTATGAATTTGCTTGTTTAGCAATTCGTTGGATAGCTGACATATACGATAAATTTTGTATACTAATCAAACTAAAATTTAATTGTGTCTTACGCGAAACACGAGTGTATTTAAAATTCATAAGAATGTGGAGGCATCAGTAAAAAGTTTATTTTGCAGAAACGACGTGGTCTAAAGGAAAATGCTATCTCCTTTCGAGAAATTTCGAAACTTTAAGGATATCATTTCGAACTTACAGTTACACACATCTGAAGATAAAACTTCAATGTTTGTAAAAAATTTAAATGAATGTTTTTGAAACAACCCATGCAAACAAAATGTGGATAAAATGTGGATATTCGGTATAAAAAAAAATTGATGAAATGATACATTTAGGTGAACTTGAATAGGATTCAATAATAGTACTTGAATCCCTCAATTTGTGAGTTTTTTTTACCCCAGCCAAAAAATTCATTAAGGTAGGATTTCGCTTTTTGAGATTCTCTCCCACCGCATGGTTTTTGCGGTCGGGAAACTGGCAAGTTGGAGGGGGGTCGATCCCTATTACGCCATGCGGACTGTAGAGAATGCGGCCCTCGTCTATTGTGAAGTATGGAAAAAATATGCAAGACGGATAAAGTAAATCAGCAACCAGAAATAAGAAATGAAAAGTAAATGTGCGGAGAACACTGACTCGGTTGACTTAAAAAAAAAAAACTTTTTTTAAATTTTCGCAGGCTGCAAATGAAAGCGAGAGTTCGAGCTCCTTTTTTTAGAGACGGTCATAAATACTCTTAGTAGAAAAATTTCGCAAATTGAAAAAAATGAACTTACTGCGGTTACAACGTGCTCAGATTTCTTCACCCGACATATCGGTGGCTCTTATTCAGACAAAATTCCTTCAGCCGTGTCTTGCGAGTGGGGTTATCGATTATTCCCATGGCAACAAATGAGATGACATTGGTAATATTTACTTTCAGTGCTTAGATTTACCTACTACTTCAACGTTAATTTGAAGTGGTGGTTAAAAGATTATCATGGATTCTTAATTCAAGCGAGGACATCGCCAATCGAGCTCATGAAAATATGAACAACGTAGAAAAATCACTCTCTGTGGCCAGGTATCGTAAGCAAGTACTAGGTCTAGGCTACTGACAATAATGCGGCGACGAACTGTACGTTGAAGAGATCCTAGGTACGGTCTACAGATTGTAAAGAACTATTGCTATTGTTCTGGTGTGCATATTCATTAGAATGGGTCGTTTTTTACTTTTTTTAAAAATCGAAATCGCCTGTGGTGGGAAAAGCTGTGTATTGCTATCAAATGTTTGTAAATTTTTGTAAAATTAAAATATATTTCGCCCTTCCATGCCCGGCCCTTGAAGTTTTTCCAAATGTAAAAAATGCATTTTTATTTATTTTTAATTATTTTGCGTATCAAAATTTTAACCGCCTGTAGTGGAAATTGTTGCATAGCAAGACCCTTTGTGAAAAAAACTATTTTGATATCGTATCATATTTAAAGCTCCCGCTAGGCCGGTGAAATTTTGATACTTTAACTCTTTGAAGCAGAATTTTTATTAAGCATATTTTAAAAAATTAAAGTCATTATTAAACTCAATGTCCCATCTGCTTCAAAGGATTAAAGCAGCTCTTTGCATATTTTGCTAAAATTATGGCAGAATAACCCAGAATTCACCACCTCCCAACCAAATATGGGCGCATTTTTTCCCTGTTTAGTGATATAGCAATCTTACACTAAATATTTTAACTTATTTTCGAAGTTTAGCATCAGCTTTCGAGAGGCCAATGTTGTGCGTATAAAGCCATCACGACTTTTTGTTCCACAGTCAGATGAGGATGCCTCTTACACTATCTTGACTGCCCTTTCGACAGCTTGTGTATGGCATGGGAGATTCCACAGCTTACTTTCAACAAAGTCACCCATTTCAGCCATTTTTCTCAATTTCTGCACTGGGTATATGTTTAGTCAGTGGAGGTTTGTAAGTGAACATTTCTGCCAGTTCATCAATTCTGTTTAGTCATTTGCGTGAAAATTGAGAGGCGGAATGACAAAATCACGAGTTGTTTCATTGGTAAGTGTTCGGGCCTTCATGATTCTTCTGAAGCCTAATTTCCTCATTTAGGCTCGTTTGTCGTTGATCATGGCAATCAGCAGGTTTTCTGGGTGACTATAAAAACCATTCCTTTGGATTACAGGATCCACTACTAATTTCAGCTCATCGCTCAGATATCTTGAGTAGTGTACTTCCCAAAGATGCTGTGCACCAGTTGTGCATGAAGGCTCAGTTTTAGTGAGAAACCAGACATTTGCATACACTTTTACAATATATTTCACGTCTTTATTTCAAGTGATGGCTCTTCTGTACCAATATACA
Source organism: Dolomedes plantarius (assembly GCA_907164885.2). NCBI lineage: Eukaryota > Metazoa > Arthropoda > Arachnida > Araneae > Dolomedidae > Dolomedes > Dolomedes plantarius. Next base: position 35,201,298 of record OU015503.1, on the reverse strand, counting down.
GACGAAGCACCCTCTTTGCCGTTGTAAGCCACCTGCCATGAGAAAGCTTTCCTGGTGATTTAGTGGAAAATGCTGTTGGACAATTTCCAGAAGATACCGCTTGACAGATTTGGTACAAACATTTTTGGTCAGTACTAAGTTTATCCACATCTAATGTGGGCAGGTCAACAGTGATTGTTCTAAACTTCACAATTGGTAGTTGTTCAGAAAAGTCAAAAAGTTTCCCTATAGGACCGCAATATGCAAAAGGGCCTGTAGTGTTTCCATTTAGATGCCGTATCAAATGATGTAAAGGTAACTCATTGGCATGCAACTGACATGAGTTATTGCAATGGTCTTTGTGCAACTCAAACAGTCGTATCACACCACCTTTAACACCAGTATTGACTGGTGTTCCATCCGATCTGATCGCAACTTAATCCGTGGTAGATAACTGACTTGTTTTCAAATAATCTAAAATGCTAGACAGTATTTCATTAGTTGTGCCATTTTCTGGTGACACATGACCAAGGAAATTGTATTCTGGTTCTTGCAATAACACTACATGCTCTTCCATTTTAATTCTTCTGTGCGAAATGACCCTTTCTTTAACAATTACAAAGGTTCGGTCCTTTCTTCCATCGAAATATAGTGCTTGCAACGCTCTCTTATCTCCCACTAAATTATTTTGTAAGTCAAGGCGAACGTTCTTCCTTTGACGGTCTACTTTACATTCATCGATCACCATAGTAGAGTCTTTCTTCGTGATCAAGCCAATATCTTCAAGTGTAGCTCTTGCTATCAGTGCACCTTTTCGACTCGGAACTCCAGATCTATCTAATACTGTTGCCAGTGACGATAATGGAAGTGCCATTTTGGAGCTGCCCATTTCTTTTGAAGATGTAGCAACTTGCTTAAAATCCTCATCAGAATAAAAATCATCTTCACTTTCAGAAGTAGAGCTACCATCCATAATACTTTCACATTGTTGAGGTTGGCTATTTATCTCAGTTTCAGATTTCTGCTTATTCAATCGTTCAGCATCCATTGCTTTCCTTGCTACTCTAAGTTTTAGCATCCAAATTCCACATATACATTTTCCTCGACGATCCCTGGTCCTTCAAAAATTCTGATTATCACCCGTGATAGGAAAACAAATATTCCATAATATACCACGCAGTACAATTACACAATCTATCGATGAAATTCAAAACAAATTTCGCCGGCCTAGCAGCGGCTTTAAATATGATACGATATCAGAATATTTTGTTTCACAAACAAAGGGTCTTACTGTACAAAAATTTCTACTACACAAAATTTTTGATAAGTAAAAAAATTTAAAAATAAATAAAAAATGCTTTTTTTACATTTTTGGAGAAACTTCAACGGCCGGGCGGGGGGGGGGGGGGCTAAATAGGTACAGATTTCTCAGACGCACCGCGTTGAAAGCTTGGCGATTTTGTGTATGGCGTGGTAACCATGCGATTTTGGCGAAATTTTTTGGTTGCCAAGCTGAGGCGATGAAGGAGCCAACGTTGTGGCTCCTGTAAATTCGTGACGTATTTATCATGTGATTATTTCGTGACGGATGTATCACGTGCATTTGACAGGTGATTTATTTTGACGAATTAAAAGATTCTTCTTATGTTGAACAATTTTGAATGCGGTGTGTGAGTTTTTAAAATAATGGTGGATTATAAAGTTAAGTTTAAATTTTGTGCATTATTTGATGTTATATGTGTGTTTTTTGGTGCTATGTTCATTTATTGAGTGCAATGGCTTCTAAGTTGCCATTGAGTGCACGAGGTTGTTGTTTAAGCTGGATTTTATTGAAAACAGGTGTGTAATAGGTTTTGTATGGAGAATTGCCGTTTACGCCTACGAATTCGTATGGCCAGCGTAAGCTTTGTTTCACTGACCGCTACAGCCACCGGAAGCTTTGTGGTACTGTACTACAGCCAGCGGTGCGTAGCGAAGCCAGCGGCAGCGGCTTTTCTGTAATGTTTTTGGACTGACGCGGAACGTAGCGAAGCGGAGTGTAGCGAGGGTATCTGAGCGAAGCGAAGATCCCGTGTGCGCTTACGACTTTCGTAAAGCCAGCGGTAAGTTTGTTTTCTAACTTATTTGTTGTTTCTTAGTCGCCATTGATGTTTTTGTTTACATTTCGCACTTTAACATGTCTGCGGAGTAGGGAAAAGTTGGCGTCAAAAACATTTGACGCCAACTTTTTGTCAAGTTCGTGCCAAAATGTGTTGACGCCATCTTTCCGCCAAGTTGGCGTCAAAAAGTTTTGGCGCCAACTTGTCGCCAAGCCCGGTGCGTCTGAGAAATCTGTTCCGCTAAATATATTTTAATTTCAAAATAAATTTTTTTACAAACATTTGATAGCAATACACAGCTTTTCCCTCCACAGGCGATTTCGATTTTAAAAAAAAGTAGAAACTGACCCAGATGCCCGCTGGCGTAGTGGTTAAAAGCGTCAAGCTACCATCCCACAGGTCCAGGGTTCGACCCTGCGACTGGACAAGGTCGACTCAGCCTTTCATCCCTTGAGTGGGTCGATAAAATGAGGACAAGCATGCTTGGGAACTAAACTCTGGGGATCCCACGTCAGGTTGACCACCTGACTGAGACATATGCTGTATGGCACCCCAAGCCCACGGTCAAGAAAGCGGAGATGGGTACCGCCAGCCCTGGTCCACATCGGACTGTTGCGCCGTGAGTTTAGTTTAGAAAACGACCCACCCTAATATTCATACTGGATTAGTAGATAAATACGGAAGTAAACATGGTCGCTGTCATTTTGTTTGCTTTCATGGGAATAATCGATAACCACATTCACATGGCATGGCCGAGGAAATTTGGTCTTGACACCAGATCACGTTTTCCAGCTGTCCCTCAAATTAATACTTCAGGAAAATTTGTCAACGGCAGTACAGAATATACTTTGCTGTGAGTGCATGAAAAATGTGTGATTTTTAGAAAATAGAATAAATGTTCTGATATCAAAATTACGAGCAAATGACAATGAAATTTTGTTAAATGGACCGAACATGCAAAAAAGAAGTAATTTCAACAATATAGAATTTTATTAGATTCAAAACGATATATTTAAATAATCACTCATTGATAACAGTTTAATTAAAAGATAAATGCAAACAATTCACTGTCGAATCATTAATTTGATATTAATTATTCAGATTGCTTTGGAGTTGTTTTTTGATCATACAAGTTTTGTTAATTGTTGAGTTAATCTCGTATTTTATAAGTGGATATGCTGGAAAATATATTACTTAGCAGATATATTTTATGGAATTAAAATTCTCTCGAATATCTGGTGAAAATTATCTGCTTCAAGGAATAGCACATGTGAACAAACAGCATGGAAATTTTCTTCAATTTCCTGAAAGACTGAAACAATTACGATTTCTTCTTGAACACATATGGGGTTCTTTCACTAACATAAGTATTCTAAAAAACACTCTTATAAACGTATTTACATTTGACTAAAAACACTTGACAAACTTCAAAATTTCTATTTTCTCGTATCCAGAAACATTACAGCGAGGTAAAACAGTAATATCCCTTTGTTTCTCAGTGTTCCAGTGCATGGAACACCTAATTTGACTAGCTTGCCAAACCGTTAAATTCAACTTTAAATGGATAAAAAGATGTTTACTATATACTTTTAACTTTCCTTTTCAATATTAGATGGCACCAGAATACAAGACCATTCATGATCTTCAGCTGTGACTCGTTATTTAGAATCCTCGTATTTACAAGAAATTTTGTATGTATTTTTAGGATACAAAAAAGATGCTTTTAAAAAAATTTCTATGTTATATCGTTGGCTGTACTCTAAACTATTTATTCTATATTATTTTAAATTTTTTTATAGAAAACATACGTAGAATCATTGAATAAATGAAGGTGTTCCATCAACTGGAACACCGCACCTCTAGACCTTATCATATTACGCAACCAAACGCGATGACGGGAGGAAACCGCGGTGTTTACGTTTTCTGCTTTTCGCTGTTCGGGGGAATGAATTCAAGCTTTCAGATACTGTGAGGGAGGGTTGTTTGCCTATAGAAAACAAGAGATATACATACCATACCCATTGCTTCCTACAAAATTCCAGGAAATGCCCTTCTCCCCAAAAAATTCCAGAAATGCCCTGCCCTTGTGGGGAGGTTTCAAACAGGGGTGATTTTATCAGTAGCTCGAGTCATCTTCACTTAGAGCTGCAAGAATTATTTTTGCACTCGCTGTTGAGTTTCGCTAGCCTATATTTTATATTATTGTGTAGATATTATTTTTCTATATATACAAAGCTTATTTTTTCTTTATTCTAAATATAATTGTAGTTATTTTTTATTAATTATTTTATTAATTATTATTTTATTAATTAATTATTTATTAATTATTAATTTTTATAAATTCTCCCAGTTTTAAAATTAAGGTCTCCGATGATAAAAGATACGGCAACATTGAACATATGCCGGTGAGGGGTGCGCGCAGACTATGTGCGTACTGTAGTACAAAAGCGAAGCCGTGCAAAACAAGCTTCACGTGCTAAACGTGCGATGTTGGTTTGTGTTTTTACAAACAGGGTGAGACGTGCTTCGAAAAAATATCATAAAACCAAAAAATAGAAGAATTGTAAGTATTTTTGCACATAGGACTTGTACATATTTAGGAACTGTAAATATTTATCTCATCATAAATAATCATATAACCAAGATATATTTTTAATTTTTTTCTTTTATTTATTTATTTATTTATTTATTTTTTTTTTTTGGGGGGGGGTATGGGGTGTAGATTAGCAGGCCTCCCCGGGGTGCACCCTTGGTCACGCAAAATATGCTACACAGGTATAATACGGTATGTTTTCAATCACATGCAAAAGCGTCTACTGAATTATGCGCTTCACTTCATGCTCGCTTAGACGCACTTTTCAGAGGTCTGGTGGCTCAGTGTTCCATCTTATGGAACACCCACAGAATCCAAATGGTAAGTGCAATCTTTACAAAATTTTACCTGCACACTACTTTTGGCCTAAGTAGGCAGCCTACAAATTTTTTTCTTCAAATTCCAACTTTAAAGGGTAGTGCGCCGCAAAGGGATATAGGTTTCCATAGAATAAAGACGTAGTTTAAAGTTTGTTTCATGGAGGTATCCATCTCTAAAGTGGTGAACTCTTAATATAATTAGATTAATTTTGTCAGCGAAAATATTTAAATCCTTTCGGTATTCCGATGTTCTACACGAATTAAAACAATGAGAACTCGAACAACGAAAGGAAATAATTCCCCAAACCATTACATTGCATCCACCAACTCGAGGTACTGTTGCAATGCATTTAGAATCGACGATTTTGTGCTGTTTTCGCACTCTGCGATCTTCATGTGGTAGAAAACAGGATTTATCGCTTCACATTTCACTGAGTGGGCAATTTTATGACGAACTGACAGTTTTATGCAAATCAGCTATGACGTCACGCTATTGCTGCTTGTGGTTGAAACTGGTATAAAAGGGAATTGCTAGGTGATTGTAAAGACAGTCGAAGTGTATCGCCTGCAAAGGAATGGGTAGAAAACGCCATTTAACGGACTTTGAACGTGGAAGATTGTGGGTCCTAAAAGCAGTGAAGCGACTATCGGCGAAACTTCGCTTGAAGTAGTGTGCATGATAGCGCAAGATCAAATTCCTCCAGTTCACACAGGATCGAAAGGATTGGACAGTAAACGAATGGAAAAGGGATAACGTGGTCCGGTAAATCACGTTTTTTATTACATGCAGACGGCAGGGTGCGAAAATGGAAAAATCAGCACGAAATCGTTGACTCTACATGCATTGCCATAACACTTCAATTTGGTAGATGCAATGTAATGGTTTGGGGAATATTTTGCTTTCATTCTTTGGGCTATCATTGTTTTAATTCGTGTAGAACATCTGTATGCCGAAAGGATTTAAATGTTTTCGCTGACGCAGTACATACAGTTGTATTAAGAGTTCACTCGACTAGAGATGGTTACCTCCATGCAACAAAGTTCACATCGTCCGCAAATGGTTTGAAAAGCTTGTGGGAGTTTCCACCTTAAAAGACCTCCGCAATCACCTGTCCTCAGTCCAATGGTACACTTGTGGGAGAAAGGGGTATCAGCAGCCGGATTCATCCAATCTTCGAGAACTGATAAGTGCAGTTCATCGAGATGGGTCTCGAGATTCATCAAGTTATCTTTCAACATCTCATAGAGTTCATGTCATATGGAATCGCAACAGTATTGAGAGCAGAATGTGGCGGAATGATGCACTGGGTAGGTGGTCTTAATAAATTGAGCACTTAGTGTATGATCACTTATCAGCTGTGATTGAACAAATAGCCCGGTCCAAACGCTTATGTCCGACAAAATGTATTCTTTCTAATTCCAATGTGCATTTCAGTCTCGAATGGTCGGAGGGAAAATGTCCATCAGACAGTTTCTAAGGCCCTATTAACGGTAAGAGTGAAAAACACTTCAACCCTAGTTAATTCCGAATAATTAGTTGTTTTCAGGGTTTAAAGTCCTGAATAAAATGCATGAGGAAGGTTGTTGTCCAGAGTGACATTGACCCCAAATCATTGCTAGTTAATGTCATTGAATTTATTCATGAACTTCCCCGAATCAGATATTTTCATGAGAATCGTTTACATTTGTTTATCCTAGTTACTGTAAATCTTAAAGTGTAAGCAAAAGTGTTAATATTTTATAGATTTGGAATAGATATTGACGATAGATCCACGGCATCTTCCCATCCCCAAAGGAAACCTGTTAAAAACAGGCTTTCATACTTTTTTTTATCTTAAACTTAAATGAAGCATTTTATCAAGCAAATTGGGCAAAATTCGAGTTAAAACCAAATAGCTTGTAAAGTAAATGCAATTTGCTCATGGAAAAATCGCACATGCTCATATTTATGCAGAAAAGGTGTAAATTGGCCAACTGTAAGAGGTGAGGACAAACAGCAGGTGTTGCGGGCTACCGTGGTGCACCCAGAGCCCCTCCTCCCGAAGAAAAGGGTGTAGGAACCCGCGAAAATATTCCCAAAATATTATTCTAGTTAATTTTTTAAAAAATTTATGCAGGGTCGTGTCTTCTATTTGTAAACTATATATGTATGAGCGGTCACATATGGTGACAATATGCTACAGCTCCCGGGTATCTCGGCCGCTTTGAATACAAGGCAAACAAAGTAGTGCTCGGGCCAACGGAGATCACGGGTATCATGTATTAGAGATCACTGCAGATGATTAGTCGTAGGTCGTATGCGATGTGTAGCGTGTATTCTCAAATCCTCTTCTCAATTTTGTATTGAGTTTATTGTAAAGCATATCTTGAACTTGAAACTTAGCTTCCCATTTCTGGAGAGTCACAAATACACTGCTGGCCACCCAAATTGCAACACCAAGAAAGACAAGAGATATCACAACAAAATTTATTTTGTAGATAACATGTTGACCAAGTATCAAATGATTATATTTATAGACTTCTGTGAAGTGTGGTTCCTGCCAAAATCAGTAGCCAGAGTAGCCGCCATTGTTGGAGATCACCGCTGCCACACGCCTCGGCATTGATTCAAAGAGACTTTGGATGAGTTCTTGAGGTACAACAGACCAAGCAGCTTCCACACGTTGCCAAAGTTGATCTGCTGTGGCAGCTGGGGATGGAATCTGGGTCAATCGTAGAGCAACCATGGACCACATGTTTTCTATCGGCGAAAGATCCGGAGAGCGAGGCGGCCAGGGAAGCAATTCAATCTGGCGATTGACGAAGAACCGTTGGACAATGCGTGCCACGTGTGGTCGCGCATTATCCTGTTGAAATATGGCTGTGGGCAAGCCCTGAAGGTAAGGAAGGACAACTGGCTTCAACACCTCGGAGATGTAGCGCTGGCTGTTTAAAGTACCGGCAATGCGTACTAGAGGTGTGCGAGAGTGATATCCAATACCGCCCCATACCATAATACCCGGTGAAGGACCAGTGTAGCGGTGCAAAAAGGCAGCTGTTCAGCATCCTCTCTTCACGGTGTCTCCAGACTCGAATGCGACCATCGTGGTGTTGCAGACAGAAGCGTGATTCGTCAGTAAAGACAATTTCATTCCATTCTGCCGTCCACATCCTTCTGTCATCGCACCATTGGCGGCGGAGACGTCTGTGGTTCTGCGTCAAGGGTAGACAAAGCAATGGACGTCTTGCGGACAGACCACTCTGCTGTAAACGGCGTCGAATGGTACGCGCAGACACTGGATGATGTGTTACAGATTGCATGTGCTGTGCTATGGTTCGTGATGTGATTGAGCGATCCGTCACTGCCATGCGCACAATTTGCCTGTCATCACGTGAAGTGGTGCGCTGAGGTGGATGCGATCGAACACGCCGGTCCGTCATACCCTCCTGCATCCAACGATCACACATCCGCATTACAGTTGTTTGGTTTCGTCCAACACGACTACCGATTTCCCTGGAAGATAATCCACAATCTCGGTAGGCCACTATCTTTCCTCTGTCGAACTCGGATACTTGATCAAAAGATGATCGCTGTTTTCGACGAGGCATAATTGATCGTTTTTTTGAAAAAACCACAAGAAAAACACAATTGCCGAACTTGAAATCGTTGAAATCTCAAAGCCTTAAATAGCGCTTTGAAGTGGCGCCACAGGCGCGCGTGATGTGCGTCTGCGCTGAAATTCTAATCATTTGCATATCTCACCTCCGCTAATGCATGTTGTTAATTTCATGTTATTTGCATGTTTCCTTCAGGGTGTTGCATTTACAGTGGCCAGCAGTGTATTAAGGTTAAGTTTTCCAACCGATTTTTCAGGAGAATTGTTTATATTCCATTTTATGACCAAATATTGACTCCAACTTCATGAACGCTTATCTCAGCACCGCAGCATTTTGAAATATTTTTTTTTTCTATGAAATGGGGGAAAACGCTCCAACAGCAAGGGCAATGGAAGATTCTCGTCAGTCGAGTGACTGTTATGCCCGCGATTTGCCTTCTACATATTTTCGGCAGTTTTGAACGCAGGATTCAAGTTGTGTTATAAAAAAATTTGTAAAACTGTTTGCAATAGCTCCATTCAAAAATACCATTGATGCAGTTTTTAAACGTGACAAAGTGATATATCCTAGCACCTATAACTTATTAAAAATATTTGTAACGCTTCTGGTAACAACAGGTATCAGTGAAATGTCATTTTCTACCTCACGCATTTTAAAAACCTGTTTAACCCGGGAGTAGTCGCGCGTCGGTCTATTTGCAGCCAAAATCAGTTATCTTTGTGTATCCCATCTCCCCTTACAGGCAGGCCCTGATTTTCTACTAGGCCCGGTAGGCAAGGGCCTAGGGGCCCTCGGATGTTGGGAGTCTCCCCAAAATTTTTATTTTAAAAGAAAAAATTTTCCCAATTCAAATTTTTTAAAATTTTGCCTTTTTTATAGCAATTTTTTTATATATATATCCTTTCAAATTTGATTGTTTGGTTCATCATATGTATAGTTATAGGTATAGTTCATCATATGTATGTTACAGTTTATATAAGGGATTAATAAGTTTTTTTGGTTGCATTGTATTGGTGTTTTAATGATGAATTTAATACGTTGTATTGTTTTTTGATAATGTTCTATGTTTCAAATAGCCAATTCTTGGTAAAATGGTAGTTTCAGAATGATTCATGATTATTTTTTTTGTGTGTCAATTTAAAATTTTGGAAATTTTACGCCCACATCAGTGTCTGGGGGCCCTCCATCCCGAATTGTGCCTATTGTCAAGAATTTTCTAAATCGGGCCCTGCTTAAAAGTACAATGGAGAAAGTCCTCGTAGCTGACCTTGACTGTTAGCCCTGTTGTGTGGTAAAATTGCAAGTCATTCCTGTGTTTTCTCATGCTGCAGTCACACACATCTAGACAATTCTGCAGTACGAAGCCCCCCGACACCTGTTGACACATTTGGGGGTCGATTAGTCACGGTCCTCCCCCCAAGGTCCCTCGAATCTCTTTGATGATCTTTGAAAAACCGACTGAGGGGAGGATCGCTGCAGAGCGGCTCTGCAGAGCGCACCCCATAAATCACTCGTTTTCCCCCTGAATACTGTGCAGTGCAGATGTGTGTGGCCGCCTTATCAGAATTTTATTGCATTCTACAGTTCTTATCGGTCTGAATGAGCTCTGTGCGAGCACTTGCGTAGCTCATCCCCCCCTTCCCATTCTGCGAATTCCTTGGGAGGGAAGTTTCTTTGAATCGTGTATTCTCAGCAAGCGTAGTTTGATCAGTAGACTTTAGTCTGTCTTTCTTTCTGATCTTTTGCTAATAGACCATTTTATTATTTTTAGTATGACTCGTAAAAAATTTTTAACGGTTCAGGAAGCATTAAAACTGTTTGATAATTTAGAAGACGATTCTATTAGTGGATGGGGTAAGTATTTTTGTAAAATTTATCTATTTTTAAAATTTTTACTGTAAAATGAAAATACACATTTATTTTACAACGCCTCAGCAATCCTCTTTTTTTCAAATTCAATGAATGTTTGGTTCCGGGGTTTAACAACATTAACTTTGCTGGTGTTCAATTCGCTCACTCCTTCCAACAACGTCATATCTCAGAAAACGAGATTTTTCAGGAGAGAGATTTGAAAGTTGAAAATTACATTGAAATGTATTGAAAATAAATATTAATTCTGCTCTCTAGCGGCTAAATATTGAGCGGGGAGATATGACGATTTGCAGGGATATACTACTCTTTCAGAGCATTCTGAAAGCAAGCATAACTAAAAATCACCGCTTTTTGAGGTTGTTGAAAGGAGTGAGCGAATTGTACAAAATATTTTTCCGGAATAATGCTTTTCAATCTACAAGTGACAGTTCATTCAAAATAAATTTTTGCTGCATATTTATAATTTCAGAGAAATTTTCATCCTGTTTTTATTATTTTAAGAAATATTATTACATAAACATTAACTGAAATATTAATAGCATGCTTTCAAACATACAATTGAATATTTATTTTAATTAAATAAATGAATGATGTAAACTGCATCTTTTACTGCGGTTCTGTCCTTCAAAATGATTTATTTCAGAACGATTTAAAATTTATAATTGAAAATTTATGCTAATAATTAGTAATTCACTGTATCTTTATAAATTCAGTCAAATTATTTATTAATTTTTATTATTTAGAATTATTTTGTAAGAAAAAATATTAGAAATATTTATGTAAATGTCAACAGAATATATACTTAAATTAAATTAATAGTGATTGCTGTAATATGTATCTTTCCAAATTCAGTCAAAAATTTTTTCTCTATGTTCTCCGTTTCCGATCATCTAGTACAGGGGTGGCCAACCTTTTTGGGAAGAGTGCCACTATCTGAAAAAAAAATATGCGTGCCACTTCCAACTTTTCAAACATACAAAAATTTAAAAAGGTGAAAAAATGTTATTTATAGTCTGATTATGGGATTTTTACACAAATAGTACATTTTTTTATATGAGTAGTGGAGATTTAAAAAATAATATAATAAATAAAACAAAAGTACAAACCTAGGTTTTATTGTTAATAAACATTTTTAAAGGTTCAGTCAGTTAGGTTATGTATAAAATAAAATGAATATTTTGAAACATTTAATTCTAAATAATTATTAAACAGTCAGTACTTAATTAATGTGGCTTTTGAATTTGTAGTTTTTTTATCACGTCATCTATATTAGGTTCAGTTCTTGAAGATGCTAGCAAAATTACGTGTTTTAGGTGCATATCAGTTAATCTTGATCGATATTTTGATTTTATTATGCTCATAATAGAAAACATTTGTTCACAAACATATGTTGATCCAAACCTACAACAATACCTGACAGCCAAATCTTGTAAATTTGGAAAATTGCTTGTTGGTGCAAATTTCCCATGACCCCACAATTTCCCCATGACCCCGCTGTCTTAGCGCATTGTTGTACTGGTGTCAAGCAGTGCCGCTTTCCTGCGCTGTTATTTTCAGTAGCGTATGACTAGGTAATTTACAGATTTTGAAAAATTAGTATTGTTTCAAATTTCTTAATTGTTCAATAAGTCTCCGCGTGCCACTGTTAAAACGCCGCCGTGCCACACTGTGGCACGCGTGCCGCGGGTTGGCCACCCCTGATCTAGTAACACCGACAAATTTCAACTCTGTTTTCGGCCAACTGGTAACGGTGGCAAACGGACCGAACGCGACTACTGGTGTTCTAAAAAAAGGCGTGACTACTCTCGGGTTAAGATACAAGGTGAGCCCATAAAGTAACCGGACAATTTTTTTTAATAAGAAAAATATTGCTCACCTTCAAATAAATTTATCTCCTTCAAAATAATCGCCAAAGGAGTCTATACAATTTTTCCAACGTTTCTTCAAGTCATCGAAACACTGTTTATAGGCGTTGGAACTAACCGCTCGCAAAATACGCGTAACATTTTCAAATGTCTGGCCTTTCATGCCATCTTAAGCTTCGGAAAAGGAAGAAATCAGCTGGCGATAAGTCGGGAGAATATGGTGGGTTATTTATCACTGTAACTGAATGCTTAGTAAGATATTGTTATACAGAAGTTGCTGTATGGAGCCTAGCATTATCGTGTAAAAGAAACCATTGTCCAGAATCAAACAGTTCCTTCCTAGCTCACCTTATCCTGTTTCTTAATCGAAAAAGCACCTCCTTGTGAAATTTCTGATTAATTTTTTGCTTTTAAGGAACAAATTCGTGGTGAATAAGTCCTTTGTAATAAAAAAATGCAAAATCCATGAAAGGACAGAGATTTGAAAACGTATCGGATATTCAATCAAATGTTACGCGTATTTTTGCGAACGGTTAGTTCCAACGCCTATAAACAGTGTTTCGATGACTTGAAGGAACGTTGGAAAAATTGTATAGACTCATTTAGCAGTTATTTTGAAGGAGATGAATTTATTTGAAGGTGAGTAATATTTTTCTTATTTATAAAAAAATATCCGGTTACTTTATGGGCGCACCTTGTATATTATGACACAATCACGATTGAACAGACTTGCTTTGCAGAGAGATTCATGTAACCACGACTGAACCCCTTCAAGAGCTTTGTTAAAAGAAATGGACATTGTGTTTTATTCTTTAAATAAGTTTCTAGAATAATCGAATGAATTTTATTGAATTTGCATTAAAAATTTTTTTATCCGTTCAACTTGGCCCCCCTAAGATTAAATCCTGAGCGCGCCACTGGCGTGCTACATTCCAATTCTAAATAGTAAAGTCATGTATACATCCACCGTCCACTCCATGGGATCAAAACACTCGAAAATATTTATTTTTATTTTATTTTAATTATATTTATTTTGTTTTTTTGGGGGAGGGGGTCGTCATCCACTTGGGAATCAAATATTTTCCAGTAATAATTTAATTAAAAAAAAAACTGTTGCGATGAAAGAAAATCCACACATGTTCTCAAACGTTGAATTTTCAGCAAAAAATTGTTAATATTACTAAACTTTTATGTCACTAAACGTGCCGGAAAACTTTCTTCAGCTTTTGAAAGTCGTAGAATTATTATTATACTGAACGGGATCAATTTCTTTTTTTAAAAAAGTTTTTCTAATAGGCTTCGGAAACTAAAATGAATCTATATAATAACTGTCGACAACTCCTTTGCTTTCAAAATATATCGGGCAGGTTCTATCAACTGACATCTATACGCTTACCGTAAAACAGATAAACTTTGCCCCAAGATTTGCTGATTTGTTCGAAAATTGCTATTTTGCTGAAGCTGTAGTTCAGAATTAACTTACCTGTTGTACATCACAATTTAGACATCTTCTTGAATATTTTCATGTCTTATTCAAATCCACATCTCAATTGTACAATTATTTATTTAAATTCAAACTTTGAAGCAATGTTACCTGTGGTTTGTCAAACTTTGTACCACACCTTAAAAACCTCTCTAAATGCATTGGAAATCGAAATAATAGTATTGATTGCCACATGGGAAGGAAAAATTCACCAGATTTATAGAAAAACAATTTTTTATTTCAGAAAAATCATAAAGTTTCACAAAAATATTTTTTCTTCGTTAATTAAGCAGTTGTTAATAGTTAAAACGTTGGCCTATCAGACCCCCAAATTTTATTCTAGTAAGACTAGCATGGCGACTATGCAAGTTGACATGATCATGATTAAAATCGTAGTTAAAAAAAACACAAATTACGAACAAAAAATATAAAAACAGGAAAAACTTTAAACTAAATTTTCTTAACCCGCGAGCACTCGCGCCCGATTTCGAACACGAGAACTCGCGCCGGGTATCTCATACCCTAGTGCATTTCTGTTATTTAAATATCAATTAATATTGTTTATATGCAAACCTTGCGTAAATAAAGAGCATAACATTTATAAATTAAAGATTTTTAGTGAATTTTAATAATACTTACATTTTTTATAGACAATTTTTACAAACTACATACTGATGTTCAACAAAGAGACATTTTTCCCATTTTTGGCACATAAAATTTGTTTTTCTGTCCTTATTACTTGGGCTAATTTAACATCGTTTATATTTTGTCCTGAGTTTTTTTAGAGGCGGTTCACTATTAGTGATTTCCAGTTCCATTGAAGTGCTTGAATAAGTTGTTCTTGTTTGAGGCACCATCATATTTAGCATGTTGCCATCGGAGAGTACATTCCATGCATCTACGGGAGAAGCGACATCTCTTGAATAATGTGTATTACCTGGAAGCTTGATATTACGTTCCTTGAAGGCTTCCTTACATTTAGCCGGTATTTTTTCTTCATCCATTTTGTAATTTTATCTTTACCAATAAAAAAATCTGCTGTTGGCAGTGAACTTTTATCATCGGTTTCTGTCTCAATTTCAGTTGAAGAATCTTGTTTGCTACACTATTCTCCATCCTCAGAGGCATCATTATCTTTGGATAAAGGTTCATCATCACTAGAAACAGTCTCTAAAAGGTGTCGCAATTGTTACATTTCCTCGTCGTAATTCAAAAAGCGCGCCATGAAGCACTAAACTGCCAGAAAAAAGTAAAGATCTGACTGACGCGAGAACTCACACGGGTATGACGTAGCCCCCGAAATATTTTTCTCAAAATCTATTTTTAGAGCAGAACTAGTTTTTACCCCGCTGAAAGAATGTTATATTGAATACAGCTACACGAAATTTAGGCCTAATCCTATAAGAAGATAACAAAATCATTGAATGAAAATGGATTGGGCATGTTATACCCGGTGCGAGTTCTCGCGGGTTAATTATAAAAATCATTGTCCAACTGTTGGCCTTGGTACAACCCCTGTTTTATATTTCCTTTGGAAGACTAATCCCTCCCAAGACATCACCATGGGTAGGGTAGTCTATCAAATCAGGCCTAGTTGGCCATTTCCAGGCCTTCAGGCTTTTTTACACAGTGGTTACCTCAGCACTTTCGTCGTCGAAGCTCAAAAATTCGTCGTGGGTAGATTGTGTTTGAATATTTTACCGAGCAGAACCTCCCCACTTCTTTGATCACTGGCGAGAAATGAGAAGTTGATCCTTTGGTCAACATCATCTCGAACTCATTTTCTTCCTGTTCTCCTCTCTCCATGAGACTTTCAAAATCATCGTCTGATTCATCTTGAGTTAAGACGACACCATCAAGAACATCTTTCTCGTCTTCGTCTTCACTAAGGACCACTGTTTTCTTCTTCCCAGAAGTGAGCTTTGAGCTGTTGAAGTGGAAACACTGGGTTGACTCACGTCTTCAGCTGTCCCGCTTTTCCCTGGTGGGACACCCATCTTCCTTCTCCTTCCCCTTTTCCTCTTTCTAGTCCGTTCAGCTCGTTTGGCCTCCAGTTTATTGATAAACGATTGAGACAACTGGACCCATCACTTCCTATATCAGAAGTAAGATGGAGTGGGCTCGCGCTGCATCTAGGAAGCCTCTTTATTAATTCATCTACACCACAAGGCACCATTCCGCATGTTTTGAAGCCTGACATTAAATTCGAAGATATTTTAGGTTGAATGTTGTCCGCAAGTTTTTTTTCAATAAACGCAGAAACTCCTCCTTTTTCAATGTGGTGTTATCCACATTATCCTTCCACTCGTCAAATATTTTCTTCCATTCAAATTTAACACCTCTAAATACACTCACATCGAGTGGTTGCGTGAAGTGGGTACTGTTGGGACGGAGGCATACAAAAGCAATATTTTGCTTCTCACACTCCTATAGCACTTTTACACTGATATGTGAAATCAGGTTGTCACATATTGTTCTTTCCTGGGTTCGATAGGATTGAATAAAATCTCTTCAGAAAGTGCATACAAAATAAAATTTATTATTCAGTAAATTCTTCAGGCGCATACACAAATTCAAACAGAAATCACGTAACAACTGTTTTCTATACAGCAGAAAACTCTAAAAATGCAAGTCAGGATAAAAGAGTATTCAATACAAAACACGCCTAACGCACTTTCAATACATCCAATTGTCAGCAGAAAAGAACAGTCTGAGTTCCAATGCCAATGTCAGGTATATTTATAGACTTCCAAAGCGCTCTCTGTCGGTCAACCAGCTAGATATCACTAGTTGATTCCAGAAAGGTCTAGAAGGTTGGCGACCATTTGGTGCCATACCACCAAATTTGGCGACCAAAATAAGTCACCAAATCCATCGCATGATAATTTGGCGATAACTCTCATATTTGGCAAGATTACCATAGAGTCACAAAATTCGTAACAATATTATCACCTTTTCCCCCTCAAGATGACGGACATATGGGAATAGGACTGATTGGAACCAGTCAAGAAAAGTTTATGAATCAAACCACCCACTGGGAGTTGTAGCGGATGTTGGATGGACCCCCTTCAGTCCGTGTCATCCTCGTGCAGATGGACTTGTACACAACTTATAAGGTAAGCAAACTTCCTGAAGAGCTTCCACAAAAGATAACCAAAGTTCCCCTCATGGTGAAGTTACAAATTTTTTCGACATATTTAGTCCCCTTCTGTATCAAATATTTCCTTTTTCCAGGGTCATCGACTAAACACGTTTCATCGAAATTATACTATGTTTGTGGGAGGCACTCCTTCCAATTCTTTGGAGAGATGATTAATGAAAAATAAACATGTTTTGTAAAGCTAAATAACTAATCTACCCGATTAAAGAATTTTTTAAAAAACTGTTAGTTTTGACCCAAATTAAACTTTTCAACGTAGTCGGATACCTTAATTTTAATTCTGATCAAAATTGTTCTTAGTTTACAAGATACAATCCATTTTTCACGTTGAAAAAAGAGTGTGTCAAACTTTGCTCCAAGTAAACACGTGGGGAAAAGTTACCCGGATTTCGGAGCAAAGTTACCATCGTAAAGAATTTCTCAAATTAGAAAACCTTAAATTGAATGATTTAGTTAACTAAATAGCTCATTTTGTTCGTGACTAGTTACTATAGAAGGTTGAATTGCTGCGTGCCCGATTTTCCACAAGAAAACGGCCGTGAAACACAATTTTCGGGACGAAAAGATGAGTGTTTTGTTCAACGGAGGTTATATCACGTAATATGGCTAATAACATGAGCCCATTGGCGCCGGAACTGCAACAGCTGATGGAAAGGTTGAGTTATTTGTTATCAACCTAAAACCAAGGCTCTAACATTTCCATTCTTCGCTTATGACGTCACTGAAGTTTGTACTTTTTTGGAGCAAAGTTACCCCTTGTTGGTAAATAACTAAACCTTATAAAAATTTACCGAAATTGCTGACATCAGAATTTAAAGGAATATTATTGAGCGAAATTTTTCGGTGCCACATTTTTTCTTTGACACGCTAGGGGTTGTGCCACTAGGCTCTACCTCGGGCTATACTTAACATGTAAAATCACATTGTACATTCAGTAGGGCTACTTTCCTGAAATAAGGAAATGGCACTCCGTTTACAGGAGTTTACAAAATAAAACAATTATGGAAGTTCGGATTCATTACCATTATTTTGCAAGATTGTTTTCAAATCACGAACATTCAATTATATTCATTGAGGGAAGTTACATAATAAATTTGAAAATTTCAAACAAATAATCTTTTTTTGAAAAAGATACTATTTGAAAAAGATATCAGAACCTTACTTTGTAAAGTTTCATAATCACTACTGAATGAATTGAATCTTTTAAATGTGGCGTATGATATGAAAGGAAAATTACAGTTCTGTATATTTTAAAATTTTGATAGCAAATACGCTGTACATATCCAATAGTTTCTTATAGGTAATAAATAACTCGTAGGAAAACACAAAATGTTATTAATATTGTATATATAGATGTTTATATAGTATATAAATGTTATTAATATACGTATATATATAGGGTGTGTCACATTTCCTTCCGGGGTTTGGAAGGCTTATAGAAAAAAAATATTACCAATACAGCAACAAAGTTGACTTTACTGGAGAAAGAAACATTACAAGTTTTGTTTCACAAATGTTCAATATGTGAACCTTTCGTGATGTGGCAGATATCAAGTCTAAAGTCAAATTCTTGTTTCGCTCGCTTTTTACCGGGATCTGTAATTCCACACTCGCTTGACTAATTGACTTTCTCGGGCTTCGCACAAACGTATCTCGTACACGAGTAACCTTTTCCGCCGAAGGGCCTGGACGACCAGTTCGTTTCCATCACACAAGCAACCACTGTCCTGAAATTTCCGAAACCACGCATGAACCACGCATACTGCTATCAGACCTAGTGCCGCCATCTACTAACACATTTGTGAAACAAAACTTGTAATGTTTTTTTCTCCAGTAAAGTCAACTTTGTTGCTGTATTGGTAATATGTTTTTTTATAAGCCTTCCAAACCCCAGAGGAAATTGTGACACACCCGGTATATAATATATATATATATATATATATATATATATATATATATATATATATATATATGTGTGTGTGTGTGTGTGTGTGTATGTATATATATATATGTGTGTGTATATATAAGTGTATATATATATATATCAGGGGTTTCCAACTTACAAGTGTCCAAGGGCCGCAATCGAAAACACCTGTCTAGTGGCGGGCCGCAATTTAATCAGGACCATACCCAGGACATTTTTTCTTGAGGGAGGGGGATTTGGAGGATTTGTGTATAGTATGTACTATGAAATTTTTAAAAATTCGAGGATGAACCTCCAACAATGACCTTGATTATAACTGGCCAACTTTCGTTAAATTACACAGACACACACAAAAAAAGTCAAACAAGAAGTGGGTGTTTAAATAAGAAGTGGGGGGGGGGGGGGGTATGAAATAGAACATGAGAGGACACCCTACTTTTCATGGAATTCGAGGAAAATCAAATCAATGTTTTTTGTAAATGAACAGCATTTGAAAACAATAAAGATTTTTACAAAAACATTTTTCGTTAACTAAGAATATCTAAATTGATGCTGAAAATTATTTTCCTAGAAGTCTTCGCGGGCCGCATGTGGCCCTCGGGCCGCCAGTTGGAAACCCCTGATATATATATATATATATATATATATATATATATATATATATACAGGTGGTTATCAAAATAATGGAAACACCTATCAAGATTAGTGGTGTTTATGAATGCGCTTCGTATTCCTTAAAAAACAAGTCTGGCAACCGGTATTTTTTATATAATATAGTGTATGTATTATTCTACTGTCAGGTAGCAGTAAGGGCATCGTGCTTTTGTGAGGAACAGCGTAAATGCCAAACCTTGCAGACCTTGCGAAAAGGGCAAATTGTTGGAGCGCGTTTTAATTGGAGTATCTGTTACTGCAACCCCCAGGATAATGGGTGTTTTTCGTGCTATGGTATCGAAAGTCATGATAGCATACAGAGTGCACGGAGAAACATCCTTTGCCAAACAGAATAGGGGACGAAAGGGAGAGCTGAGTGAAAGAGACGAACGAGGTATTGAAGCGGATTGTGACGTGAAGAAAGAAAACAACTCCAACCAAAATGACCGAAGAGCTCAATCTGCATCTCCATGTTCCAGTATCAACCATTAGAGATAGTAGGGAACTTCACAAACAAAGCATTTACGGAAGAGTAGCTATTCCCAAGCCACTTGTAATATATGCAGATACAAAATATCGTCCATAATGGTGCCACAATCGTAAATCCTGTTCGAGTAATATGTCGAAAAACGGCATTTGGTCCGACGAATCATTGTTCACATTGTTCCTCGCAACAGGAATTGCGTATGTCTGGAGAACACCTACACAAGTGTAAGATTCTGGTTGTCTCATCTCAACTGTCAATCATGGAGGTAGATTTATCAGGGTTTGGGATGGCATATCATGGCTTTCTCCAGGCCCTATTGTAACCCTAAAAGGGAGATTGATTGGGAAGGACTGTGTCGAAACTTTATCTCATCAGGTCCATCCTATGGTCCATCCTTTGTTCAAACATTGTTTCTTGCAGGAGATGGTGTTCTCCAGGATGATAATCCCCCTATACATGCAGCTAAATCTATAAAGTATTGGTTTGCAGAGCATGAAAAAGAAGCCAAATATCTTCTTATCTTGCTCTGTACAATCTTCCTGACTATATATATCATCCAACCACTGTGATCTGTATAAGCGGATAGAGCAAGGTATCGATATCCACCACAGCATCCCTACAGGAACTTTCATGATTTTTTACCTGAAGAATGGTATAATATATATTCTTAATCACTATTCATGACTTTTATAATCCAATTCGAAGGTGAATCAGGTAATATTAAATGACAAAGGTGATTCTGGGCCGTATTAATAAAGGTATTCATGATGTTTCTTAGTGTTTCCATTATTTTGATAACCACCTGTATATAATATATATATATATATATATATATATATATATATATATATATATATTTATTTATTTTAATATTGATTATTCACAATTAGAAAAAAAAGGGTAAAATTCGGTCGGTCTATTCGAAAAATGTTGTGTCAATCTTTAACGCCAGGGCCGTTCCAACCCGGGGGTGCCAGGGGTGCGTGGCACACGGGCGGCAAGTCAAGGGGGGGGGGGCAAGTCAGCCACCCGGTTAAAAAAAATTAAAACTAATTTACTAGTAAAATAATCAATATAAAAATATCATTATGCAAGGTAACTACTTAGAGTTAAAAATGCATTTTACAAGTATAACTGGAAACCACATTGGTTTTAAAAACGCTACTCCATGTCGCAATCCGTTGGGAAATACATTGTTCGTTTTTGTTTTAACACGTTTTAACCCATCATTCTATCAAATCGCGTCGTGCGGTCGGTTTTTGTCAGGTTGCAGGAAAATACTCGTTTATGCCCTGAGCCTATAAATACAAGGAATGGGATAATTTGCACTATATTAATTTTGAACGTGTCCATCTCAACAACTGAAAAACAAAGCTTTTTGTCTCTAATTTTTGTGCTCGATTTTGTGATTGCTGACCAATAAAAATATTTCACATTTAAGGAAACTTGATATTTTTTTTTTTGCGTGGTTAGCGGTTCGAAATTGAAATAATGCATTTATGGTTTGATATTTGTTTTGCAAAAAAAAAAAAGAAAAATAAAGCTAGGATTCATTACTTAATTCTATTTTAAATGTTTTTTTTATTTTGAAAATGTTAAGCATATACTACAGGAACAAGTGTAAACTTGGATTTTTGAACTGCATCACCTTATTTCTTTAACAGGTGCGTGAAATATGGCAAATTTTTCAGAAATCGGGAAAATACGATTTTTTTATTAAAGTAAACGAAGGGGGAATTGTATTTACAATATGAACAAAATTAAAATAAAATCTATTTGGAACGTTTTCATTGCAAAAGTCAATCTTTATCGAGAAACAGCTTAACTTACATTGCGCCTTTTTTATAAGTTCTTTATTTGACTACGAATGTAAAGATTATCAAAAATAGAAGAAAGGTTCGAACAAATAAAACAACATCACACAGTTTTCAGTTTTCTCAACGGCCTAAATAATTTCCTTGAAACAGATAAATCAAATAAGTCTATAAAATGTAAATCTGTGGAAAGTATGTTACATGATCTATTTAAAAATGAAAAAGATATTATATCTGAAGATTTATGAGATGAAATTGATAACGTTGCACCCTATATTTCCCCTGAAATGAACGCGTTAAATGTGATTCAATACCTATTTACAAATAACCTCATCTATCTGTTTCCAAATTTTGTGATTGCCATACGAATTTTTTTAACATGACCCGTGACTGTGGCTAGCGGGGAAAGAAGCTTTTGAAAACTTAAAATCATAAAAATTTATTTGAGATCAACAATGGGACAAGAAAGGCTTTCAGACTTATCTAGTATCGAAAAGGACATTTCGGAAGATATAGATGTATCAGATATTATAACAGAATTTGCATTAAAAAGGCAAGAATAGCAAAGATTATTTAAGCTTTTTGAATAAATAATCCAACATATATAGATAAAAAATTATACTAAAATAGACAAAAACAAACAGAAATCAAGCACTCTGGGCATCCACGCACCAACGGCTAGATTCTGCATAAGAGCCGGAACTGAACCATAAAACGATAGAGGTAATCGACAGGTCACGTCATCAGGGGGCCTAACCATGTCAATTACCTCAAGGGGAACTTTCTGAATAGGATGCAGGCTTGAGGTAATTGACATGGTTAGGCCCCCTGATGACGTGACCTGTCGATTACCTCTATCGTTTTATGGTTCAGTTCCGGCTCTTATGCAGAATCTAGCCGTTGGTGCGTGGATGCCCAGAGTGCTTGATTTCTGTTTGTTTTTGTCTATTTTAGTATAATTTTTTATCTATATATGTTGGATTATTTATTTGTTTTTTCATTATGGGGATATGAAGCTTCTGCGCTATCCTCTATTGAAAATGTTTTCTTTGCAGGATATGTTTTATGTTATAGTGATTTAACAGTCTATGCTTGAATTTTATTTTTGTTTATTCTTATGGTTTACTTTTTAAATTTAAGCTTTTTGACTGACTTATTAAGTATATGTATTAATAGATATGTGTTGTATGTATTTGGTTATTATATCAATGCATTAATAATTATTATTATGTTAGGTTGTAAAATTAAGAAATAAACTGAATTTATAATATTTTCTGTAATTCGTTGTTTCATTTAAGGTAAAAATATTTCAGAGAAATTTCAATAAATCCATAAGGTATGCGGGGGGGGGGAGGGGGTAAAATTATTCTCTCACACGGGCGGCAGCTACCCTAGGAACGGCCCTGTTTAACGCTGCACTGGTCTCATACATAAAAATTGCAGGCATGGTCGCGTGGCGTCTGATAGACGCCACACTATCTTATTTACGTTTTAGTTATTCTATTAGTAAAAATAAATATTTGTTAAAACAGTAAGGGCCTGTTCACATGGGAGTCTGGTAGCGGAAGCGTAAAAGAAAAGAAGGCGCTGAGACGGAAATAAACCAATCATAGGCGTTAAAAATTTCGTTGCTAATCGTTTGGAGGTTTGTCATTGGTTTAATATATGGGCTTGTGGCGGCCCTGTGGTACAGCGCACTGGTTTCCGGTGCTGAGGGTGCTCAGATCGAATCCCGGCGTTGCGCCACGAAAAATGCCTCCGTTTGTGTCGTCCCTTCATAGGGGGTAATGCTGTCCGCCTATATGGTGCCCCCATAATAAAATGGACCGTAAAACTGCGGCGTAGTATGGGCGAATGTTTGATTACAAGTTCCTCCGCATTGGTTGAAAGGTTTAATATATTTCAATACTTTAACGCTTCCGCTACCGGACTCCTGTGTGAGCAGATCCTAAGTTAAAGACATAATGGATGTAAATGAAAACGAATTATTTTTTAATGTAATTTTATACGCACTTTTTACAAATAAAATAAATTAAAGCAAAAGAAAATAAAAAAAATTCTGTAAGCAATTTTTAGAAATGAAAACCATTCAAATGGAAAAAAAAATTAACAATAATTTTTTATAGCAAGTTAAATAAAAATAAAGAACCACGTCATCTTTTCAGACGAGCCCCGGTTCTGCGTGCAGCATCATGATGGACGTATCCGCGTCTGGGGGCACCGAGAAGAACGCATGTGACCTTCTCGCATTCGATATCGTCATGCCGGTCCTGCACCTGGTGTTATGGTATGGAAAGCCATTGGGTACACGACACGAACACCTCTTGTTCGCGTCGTCGGTAATCTGAACAGCCAGCGCTGCATTTTTCAGATCTTAAGGCCTGTGGCTGTGCCCTATCTACGAGGCCTCGGAGACGTCATCTTTCAACAAGATAACGCAAGACCCCATGTTGCCCGTCGTGTCCTGACCTACCTCGACGCAGAGGGTGTTCGAATGTTGCCCTGGTCAGTACGTTCTCCAGATCTCACCGACTGATAACATCTTTTGTAATGGGTTGCTGAGAGACTGGGTCGCCACCGCTCTCCAGCCACTACGATTGATGAAGTGTGGCATAGTCTTGAAGCAGCATGGAATGACTTGCCCGTATCTGTCATCCAAGCCCAGTTGGACTCGATTCTTAACCGGGTTAGAGCCGTTTTAGCTGCCAGAGGTGGCATTTGTGTGTACTAATTTTGGACCCTATGTACACCCAAATTGCCTATAATTTTATCATGTTTTCTTCCAACTATGCTGTATACGTACAATAAGTATAGTTTTGTTATTTGCTTTCCTTTCTGGTGTTGCAATTTTAATGGCCAGCAGTGTATTTTTAGTTCTAATATTATTTCAGTATCACAGCCCATTAAACCTGAACACCCCCTGGAACAGGGATACTCAAACTGCGGCCCACCATGCTTTTTTGTGCGGCCGGGCACATTCACACTGCTTATCAGGGAGGGGCTTTTGTAAACATAATTTTGGAAATTTTGGAGTGCCTTAAAAATACAAAACAGTACAAAATTGTGCCATCTGCTACTAGCTTGTTTGCATCAACCTATCTTTGTGAATCATCCAGTTCCAAAATGAAATATGCGAAGAACGTTTAGCTATCGGCTTACTGATTCTTACCTCGATGACGTATCGAGAGGAGCATGTAGCAAGTATAAACCTGATATGTCTAAAATAACGTCAAATTTGAACGGCATGTTATTGAAGAAGGCGGAAAGCGTATAGCAGAAGAAAAAAATTTAGTTTCAAATTTTAGCAACAGATGGCGCTGTAAGCAGCAGAATCACGACAAGAAATGAGAAATGATTCGTAAAACAACGGCTAGGTGTAAGTTACACATTAAAACGCATTGACAAATTAGAATTGTTGAGTAATTTTATTTGCATGACTACATATCACATCGAAAGGGACAAATCGGTTTCAAGAGTTTTGCGGTGACATACCGCATAAGAACCATTCACCAAAGAAGTTCGGAAATGTCGCGATACTGGTTCAAAACATGTTCAATATGGTGTCCACCGTTGTGTGCAACAAGTTGTAAGCGACAAACAGCATGTTCCACAACGGATCTCAGTGTCTCATGGGTGATGTTCAGAATGTGTTGCGAAATGCGTGCCTTTAATGCCGCTAAATTTGCAATTGGAGCACGGAACACAACATCTTTGAGATAACCCCACAGCCAGAAGTCACACGGAGTAAGATCAGGTGATCGAGACGGCCAGGCTGTAGGGAAATGACGG
Source organism: Dolomedes plantarius (assembly GCA_907164885.2). Lineage (NCBI taxonomy): Eukaryota > Metazoa > Arthropoda > Arachnida > Araneae > Dolomedidae > Dolomedes > Dolomedes plantarius. The sequence goes on along the minus strand of OU015503.1, from coordinate 35,175,662 downwards.
CTGATAATTTGAGCATTTCCAAAATGGCGCCTCAGCAGCTGCTTCACGGGATGTGCAATGTGCGGAGGAGCGCCATCTTGCATAAAAATGATTTCATCCACACATCCACGCTTGTTGCAGAGCTAGAATGACGTGGTTGCGCAAAAGAGACGCATAGCGCTGACCAGTGACGGTAGCGGTAACAGGACCGGAAGCACCCGTCTGCTCGAAAAAATATGGCTGTAGGATGAATGATGCCGTAAAGCCGCACCACACCGTGACCTTTTCAGGATGAAGCGGTACGGGGTGCGTTGCCAGTGGATTTTCTGTTGCCCATATTCGACAATTCTGGGTATTGACGTACTCTGTCAGATGGAAATGGGCTTCATCTGTCCACAAAATTTTCCACGGCCATTAATTATCCACTTCCATGTGACCAAGAAATTCTAACGCAAACGTCTCCCTTGCTGGCAGGTCAGACGGAAGCAACTCCTGCACATGGCCAATTTTGTACGGATAGCATTGCAGGATGTTTCGTACAATTTTCAGCACCGTGTTCGTAGGCCTGTCCAATATTCGGGCAATTCCTCGTGCAACACGGTTGCACACCACCGGCCGACCCCTCCTGTAATGCTGTGGCCACTTCTTCAACTACCGTCGAATGCATTCGTTTTCTCCCTCTACCAGATTGCATATCAAACGAACCTGTCGTTTCGAATTTTTGCAGCATTTTCTTCAGACCCACGACACTCATTGGACCAACGCTTTCTTTTATACCCTTCAGTGTCCTGAACTTTTGCAGAGCTACTCTTGCACAATAATCGTTCTTGTAATACAGCTTTACCAGCAGAGCGCGGTCCTGCAGTGAGACACCCTTGGCGAACGTCTGAGACGCGAAATGAGGAACAGCCGTGTACCTGGCGGTTTTATAACAATGAAATGTATCATGCGCATGACAGGTATTTTAATTTACATATTCTGCCGCTTACAGCGCCATCTGTTGCTAACTTTTGAAACGAAATTTTTTCTTCTGCCATACGCTTTCCGCCTTCTTCAATAACTTGCCGTTCAAATTTGACGTCATTCCCATCAGTGGTTCTTTTTTTATAGCGTTTTGAAACTTAAACTTTAATTATAATCACCCTGTATATATATATTATATATATTATATATATATATATATATATATATATATATATATATATATATATATATATATATATACAGGGTGAATCTGAACAAGTGGGCAAAATTTTACGGGGTGATAGAACGCATCTACACGAGCAATATTCGTCATAGAAGGTATCGGCGGAACGCAAACAGCGAATCGCGAGGTGGCGCTGTAAATGGTACCCGCATGCCACACGTCCTTATTCGTTCCAGCGGCGGTTTTCCGTAAATGTTTTTGCACGGATCCTCTATGACAATTTGGTTGGCCCATACCTCCTGCCACACCATCTAGACGGCGAATCGTATCACACATTCGTACGAGAGGTGTTGCCGGAGCTTCTGCGTCCGATTCCAACCTCCATCAGGCCAAGAATGTGGTTCCAGCACGACGTTGCGCCTGCACACTTCAGCTTTGATGTGCGGAACAATTTAGATGCAACATTCCCAGGGCGATGGATTGGTCGAGGTGGTCCCATAGCTTGGCCACCAAGATCGCCGGATCTCTCGTGTTTGAACTTTTTCCTATGGGGACATATGAAAAGCCTAATCTACGAGTACCCCATTGAAACCAATATGGAACTAGTCGCCAGGATCGCCGTTGTTGCCTGCGATATTCAGGAAATGCCTGGTGTCTTCGTAAAAGTGCGTCAATCCCTATCCCGCAGCTGTGAAGCCTGCATTACAGCTGGCGAAAGCTCTTTTGAGCAGTTTCTTTGACCATGTAAATCAATTACATTCCTGTTAATAAAATGTTTTCTTCAGTAACCTTTTTCATTCTTGTGTTAATTCTTTAAATGTGACAGTGGAAAACTATGTTTTAACTTCTCACCGTTTGCGTTCGGACCATACATTCTATGACGAATATTGCTCGTATAGCTGCGTTCTATCACCCAGTAAAGTTTTGCCCACTTGTTCAGATTCACCCTGTATATATATATATATATATTATATATTATATATATATATATATATATATATATATATATATATAACGAGAAATTTCGTTATAGTCCTTGTGTTTCAATTTTTCACGTTAAATGTTACTTAAAGAAATTAAGAATAAATTATTTGCTAAGTTTACGAATTGTAATTGGGTTGCTTAAGCTATTAGCAGGTTCGGCTAAAAAAATTGAATGGTTTAATTTTTACTAATTCCCCAATACTTGGGAGGTCTCGGAATCTTATCTCTAAGCCATTTTTGATGTTCTAGGAACATTCTATTTAAAATCGCCACATCTGCTCTTCTGCATGGGAAAATAGCCTATTTAAATCTGTTCGTTTCTCTGAAACTCTGCCCCGTGGCCAAGTAAAATTGCATTTCTTTGTATGTTCTCCTTTTCAAAAGCATCGGATATATCTATCCGGTATTTAAGCTTCTTTGGGGGTACCTTAATTGCACCGTAAATTGCTGTCGCTAACAATAAGTGCAGACGGTCTGTCTCCAATTTTCTCAGATAATAACTTTCGGCGGGCGTTTGAATCAGCCACGTGGGAAAAACTCGCCTGTCTCTCCTCTGTCTAAACTTCATCCAATTTAATGTTCGCGCATTCCTACGTCACTTTCTGCTTGACCAATGAGCTATGTGCGAGCCGCTTCCTTCGCCTGCTTGGCGCAAGTTTCCCTTCATTTTTGGCGGTGAATCGCCCTTTCAAATCTCACCGGTTCTCTGCCTAACACGCGCTTCGTCTGTGCCGTCCCTGTAGGGCTTTCTATCGGGTATTTTCCATATGCTCGCTTCGCTTGGCGGTAATTTTAAAATTATTATTACCCTCGCTCTCCTAGTTCACTGTCCAGAGATGAAGAATAGTATCAGTAGTGAGCCATATTTTTCCTAAGAGAAAAGTTTCTCTTTAAATGGTATACGTGTAAGCACCCCTTTTCAGTTCTTGGCCACTGGCCTCGACTGTATTGGGGGGCTATTTTTTATAATTTTTTTGTTGTTAACTTTTGATCCAAACGGTCGTCCAGCCTTGGAGCTCCTGTAAACTTCGAGCTTCCTTTTTTTTACTGTATGAATATTGTGAACTGAGATCATCTCACCTTGTAAATAATTTTTCCATGCTATTCAAGAATATGACCATTGATTCTTAAAGAATAAAAACAAATTTGTTTAATCATTATAACGGACTTGCAACTTATTTTAGTCTGTTTTTAACTTTCCTTTCCCGTTCATTGAAGTATCTACATCGGTGACGTTCCGGTAATTTGAAGTCTTCGAATTCTGCTGATTATTAGATTTTCACCTTCTCCAGAAATTCTTCGCTGGAGTTCCTTGTAGCTGTTAAATCAACTTTATTGATGCTGTATCCATAGAAGTAACCAACTAGTCTTCTCTCCACGAAATTTCGCGGTTGAGTATTGTGAGAATAAGGAACACTTCTGACCGCACGTTAGTTTCTCACCAACGGACAATTTCTCACACCACTGGAGAACTGTTTAACGAACTCTTCAATTTCATGAAGATCTCTTCCACAGAGAATCATAAATGTATCCTCACAATATATATATATATATATATATATATATATATATATATATATATATATATATATATATATATATATATATATATATATATATATATATATATATATATATATATATATATATATATATATATATATATATATATATTATATATTGTTAGAGCAAACCAAGATTTCACCGAAATCTCTGCTAAAATATATACTTGAATTTAACGTTATGAAGGAAAAAATAATAAAGTTGATTTAAAAAAACGTTATCTCTAGAGTATTTTACCTACTTCTGAGCCCCAGGCTCCACAGATGGCAGTTTCTACAAATAATAACGCCATTTCTAACAAAAATCCACCTTTATTTCATCATTTTACAAAACGCAACTCACGAACAAGCGAGAGTGATGCCAAGTTCAAAGTTTTTAAAATAAAAATAACAATGCACCGCGCACCTGCATTGCTGCCAATCTTTTGAACCTAACATCCTCTCACCTTTTGATTATGCATTATGATCAAAACGTTACACAAAATACATAGCCAAGAATAAATGGCATACACATAAATAATGCAGAATATAAAGAAACAAAAATAAGAGTAAATAAATAAATAATCCCAAAGTAATTTCCGCGGAACTTTTATCTCTCTTCCTGATCTAGATATCTTCCATTTAGAGGTGGAAATACTTTCATTTCCATTTTTTGCAATAGTGAAATTTTCTATAAATGGCGTTGGAAACTCACAAGTAGAAAAAATCTCTAAAGGGTATACACGTTGAATTGGACGGAGTAACTTCGAATGCGAAGTTTTTACTTTAACAATTCGAACACATCCATCCTTCCCAGGTATAAAATCCGTTACTCGACCCAGTGTCCAGTTGATTCTTTTGAGATTGTCTGCTCTAATTAGTACAATATCTCCAACCGCGATCTTACGAATATCTTTACGTTTTGTTCTTTGTACGTGAAGTCCCAAGTATTCACTTCTGAATCGGTTCCGCAAGTCTTTTTGTAGATTTTGTCTGTACTTGATTCTTCTGTTCAGACTCTGATGATCAACAGCATCAATATCTGGTGTACTCCATTCCTTGATGTCTTGCAGGAATGACGAAGGAGATATAAGGACTAACTGTTCCTTTTCAGACTGGTAGATGAGAGGTCGAGAATTCATCAATGCTTCACAGTCACATAAAATGGTCACAATTTCTTCATAAAGTAACTGTGCTCGACCTAAGATCCTTTTTAAGAGGTCCTTCATTATTCGAATCAATCGCTCCCACCAACCTCCCAACGTGAGGCTGTTGGTGGATTAAATTTCCAATCAATAGTGTTGATAGCACCAAACTTAACAATTTTATTCCAATCTAAACCACGGAGTAGGTTGGTAGCACCAATAAAATTGGTGCCATTGTCGCAATAAATTGTTGAACATCTTCCCCGTCTGGAGACAAATCTACGAAACGCCAACAAAAATGCTTCAGTAGATAAACTGGTGACAAGTTCCAGATGTACTGCTCTGTAAATGGCACAGGTGAAGAGCAGTATCCAAGCTTTCTGATCTCCTCTAAGGAATAATGGTCCGGCTGCATCCACTCCTGTGATCTGGAAAACAGCAGCATCTCGAACTCGATTCTCTGGTAAAGGTCCAGAATCAACTTCTAGTTTCTTTAAAGTGAATCGTTTACAAGTGACACACTTTGATATGATTTTCCGTATGACTTTCCTCCCGTTTAAGATCCAAAATTTTTCTCGTAACAAATTTTGTAAAATTTGAAGACCACAATGTAAATTGTCCTTATGATAATGGTCTATTAGCTTCAGTACGACTTCATGATTTGAGGGTAAAAGCATTGGTTTACGAAAATCTTCTTCATCCCTTCAATTTATGATTTGCGTCTTTACTCGTAAGATTTTATCTCCATCTACAAAAATAGCCAAACCCTTAAATCTTTTGTCCTCTTCTCCATCGAAAGATTCTTGCTGAATTATCTTCACTAATTTCAACTCTGCTTTTTGAAATTCTGAAAAAGTAAGGTCTCCTTGAGTCCTTTTTTCTTTTCTACACAAACAATTATTTCTGAATCTTAAAATCCAACCTACTAAACGTACTATTTGTTGGTATTTGGAGAAATAAGAGTATATCCTATCGCATTGGATAATATTTTCAGTGTTAATCATCAATTTTGTCGATTTTAACTTTTCCTTTAGTATCTCTTCTTTATTAATGTCTTCACTTAAAATGTCTCCATGATGCCAAAATTCAGGAGGTTCAGTCAACCATTGTGGTCCCCCCCACCTTCTAAGAGACACAAGTTGTGTTGCTGTACAGCCTCTTGATGGTAAGTCTGCGGGATTCAATTCACTAGATACATGATTCCATGATAAAGGAGAAGTCAGTTTTCTTATCTATTGTATTCTATTTCGGACAAATATTGACCAATTTTCTTCTCGATGTATCCATGCTAGTACAGTAGTTGAATCGCTCCAGTAGAAACATTTTACTTCTTTCCAGTTCAATGCTTCCACAACGGAATTTGTTAATCTTGCTCCCACCAAGGCAGCTAAAAGTTCCATACGTGGTATTGTACCACCTCTTAGGGGAGCTATTCTGGATTTAGCAGCTAGAAGAGACAGTCTAACAGAACCCTCTTCTTCTAATCTCAAAAATACTACAGCAGCATATGCGTCTTTGCTGGCATCGCAAAAGGTGTGAATTGTGCAATGTTTCAAATTTTCTTCTGTAACATGTATCCATCTAGAGATATTGATTTCTTCGAGGTTCTTTAGTTCCTTAAACCACTGTAAGAACTCTTTTCTCAGATTACCAGTGATTTCCATATCCCAACCTATATCCATCTTCCAAGCCTTTTGCAACATTAACTTGGGGCAAAGAATAACTGGGGTGGTATATCCAATGGGATCAAACACTTCATGAGCCACTGACAGTATAACTCGCTTTGTTATTTTCTCAAGGCTTAATTCATTCATCCAGTTCATATTAACTTTCAGAGAATCCAGCTGACGATTCCATTTCAAGCCTAACACAGGGGATTCCCAATCATTTTCAGCTTTGCATCCTCCTGTGTATTCCCAGTCTCTCAGATAAAAACCTCCTTGTGACATTAATTGACTGGATTTGGAAATAAAATTGTTTAGATTCTTGTAACTGTCAAAACTAGCTAGAACATTGTCAACATAGAAGCTTTGTTGTAGTATCTTTCTAAATTCACAGTCAAAACCTTTGCTAACTTCAATACGATATTCTATCACTGAAGCGAGTAGAAAAGGTCTGCTCTTAATTCCAAAAACAACTCTTGCATGGCGAAATACTCTAAGTTTCTTTTCTTCTAAATTCTTCCACCAAAGAAAACGTAGGTAGCTTCTATCCTCTTTAGAAACGCTTATCTGCAAAAAGGCTTTTCTAATATCTGCGGTGACACCAAATTTCTTTTCCCTGAATCGTACCAGAATGTCCGGAATGAGTTCAATAAGATTTGGCCCACATTATAAGCACTGGTTTAAAGAGGGGTAGTTTTGTAATCTTGCTGATGCATCAAAAACTGGTCGAATGGGTGTTGTGCTACTACTTTCTTTTATTACAGGTCGATGAGGTAAGTAATTCCCATACAAAGTTACTTCATTTGGAGGAACTTCTTCAATGATTCCTTCATCAAGCCATTCCTGAAAAATCTTATCATATTTGTCATATAAGTTGAGAGACAAGAGCTTTTCAGTTGTCACTTTAAGCCTTTTCTTGGCGAGCCTGAAGTTGTCAGGTAGGGAAGAACTATCATCAGACCATGGCAAACAAACTTCGTAACGTTTATCCTCATTGATAGTCACTGTTTCTCTAAAATGTTCTTTAGTTTTTAGATCTTGCTGAAGTTTCGACATTTTCTCCATGGGATCTTTGATTCCAATAACATCTAGTTTCCAGAGGTCAGCAATTTCAGCCTCCTTTACAAACAATGATGTTACAGACATAGCTAAGTTGTGTTTGTTTGTGGGACTTTGCCCATTAATGTCCATCCGAGATGGGTTTCTACTGCAACTAAACCCGATAACAATATTTTTCTTCTGCCTGTCAGAAGTCTACCTATAATATCTGCTCCAATGAGGACTTGTATAGATGCACAAAAGGCGTTTGTATCGGTTAAAACAACACCCAACTCTTTTAACTCATCCAACCAAGGTCCGTCATTTACAGGTAGTACACTTTCACATATAACAGTCTGATCCAATACTTCAAAATTGAAGGAGAAGTTCCCATTTAATTGTTTCAACTTTATTTTATAACAGTTATGTTTATATTCCTTGGTAGAAATACCGCCAAACAAGGAGTGTATAATAGTCTCTTGGCGACTAATGGGATACTTCATCTCCTCTGCAATATCTTCAAAATGTATGACCTTGTGAACCAGTATCACACAGCACGCGAACTGTTTTCTCTTTATCACCGGAAAGAAGCTTTGCTTTAAAAGTTTGAAGAAATACCTTTGGCTTTGAACTTAAATTTGACAAGTTCACATCATTTCCTGGAGAATTTTCTTCCTCTTCTTTCTTCTGGCTTGTCTTGTTGAAAGTGTGAAGTTGATCACACATTAAAGGAACATGTTTTTTGCTACAAATCAGACATTTTATAAATATTTGACATTTTCTAACTGAATGGCCATTAAGAAGGCATGCGAAACAACAGTTCTTGTTCCTTACTATCTTCTGTTTTTCTTCCAGCGTCAGTTTTTGAGCATTGAAACAATCAGGACTAGCATGCTTGCCATCACAAAATATGCATCTGGTTTTCTTTGTTTCAGGTACCCCAGTGGAAGTCAATAACATGGATGCAGTTGGAACTTTGCCCCTTTGAGATTCTAAGTTATACTTCTTTTTCCTGTGCATCTTCATATCTTCTCTTTTTGTTAAATCAAAACCAGACATAGCCAAGGATATCCTCTCTTCTCCTTCTACCTCTCCCTTGAGGAATAACATCAAATTGTCCAAGCGTTGCTTTGGATCTTTTGCAGAACTTGAGGCAGGACTTCTATTCCAAGCTTTTAGAAATTCTTCATCAAAGCATGATTCTACCATAGGGTAGAGAAGGGAGGCGCATTTATCTGTTGTTACAACCAATGTTTCGAGTGCTCTTAAATATGATTCAAGCTTATCATAGAGGGATGTTGGCGATAATTTTTGGTTAGATTGAACGGATCTTATTAATTTTAACAACTCCCGTACATAAACTTCCACCAAAATATCTTCTCTTCCACAACGGGTTTTTAAGCTATCTACAGCTTTTGAATAATTTTCCCCTGTTGGTGGAAAACTTTGCACGACCTCTCTTGCTCTGGAACCGATGACAGTAGCTTGCACTAAGTACTGAAATTTATTTTCAGGAGCAATATCATCATCTTTGTCAATATGTTCAAACTGGCTCCAGAAAGGAAGCCAGTCTTTCAAATCATCGCCAAACTGTCTGAATTGTAATTTAGGCAAAGTGAACTTTTTCTTTGAGTTACTAGTTTCTGGAATTTGCTGATAAACCACACTTGCGTTTTGAGCTTGTGCTTGAATTCTAGCCAACTCCAATTGATTATTCAATTTCACCTTTTCTAATTCCAATTCATGTTCTTGCTTCTTATTTAGTTTTATCAACTCCAATTCCTGTTCTTGCTTTTTATTCAGTTTTATCAACTCCAATTCCTGTTCTTGTTCTTGAGTTTTGATTCTTTCCGCTACAGTATTTTCCAAAACTCCTTTAACAAAGTCTGGATCACTTTTGTACTCACGATTATTTAAAATTATTTCTTTCAACTCGGAGATTCTTGCCGTTGGCGGCACATTTTCGCCAATTTCTTCAGCAACGAGTTCTAAATCTTCTTTCTTGAAGGATTTCACAGATAAAAAAATCTTGAAAATTTAGACTTAACAATCCTGTCACGGACGCCAAATGTTAGAGCAAACCAAGATTTCATCGAAATCTCTGCTTAAATATATACTTGAGTTTAACGTTATTAAAGAAAAAATAATAAAATTGATTTAAAATAAACGTTATCTCTAGAGTATTTCACCTACTTCTGAACCCCAGGCTCCACAGAAGGCAGTTTATACAAATAATAACGCCATTTCTAACAAAAAATCCACCTGTATTTCATCATTTTACTAAACGCAACTCACGAACAAGCGACAGTGATGCCAAGTTCAAAGTTTTTAAAAGAAAAATAACAATACACCTGCATTGCTGCCAATCTTTTGAACCTAACATATATATATTATATTATATATATATATGCATATTATATATATATGCATATTATATATATACTAGTCGGTCTTTGAGCGCCTAATATCGGGCCATCCGTCCACCAGACAGACGACTTTGAATTGATTGATTGAGAGGGAGAAGTTTCATAAGAGACACTATTAATTTGCAGTCTCCCCCCCCCCATCTACACGCACAAAACTACAAAAAATAAAAATTTGTTATTCCTATTAACACCCACCACCATCTGGTATGATATGAGCATACCTGCATTACAAAAAGATAAATTTTCATGTGAAAAGAAATCGGCAGGCTACTTTAGCCTATATCCCTGCAATACAAAAATTTAAATTTCCAGAAATTTGTGTTATTGGTGACATAATAATGCATTATACATTGAAATTATAGGAGTGCATGTATTAGGCAGAATTGCACATGTAGCGAGATATTCTTTATTCGGTTTAGTCAAAAGATAAGCACAACTGAAATATTAAACAGGCTTCCGGAGCATATGGTATTGTGGAAAAACAAATAAGCCACTCAATAAACACCAACATTTCTTGAATATAAATATTTATATAAAGAAAATGTGAATATGCACTTTTTAAATACAATCGAACCTCCATTTAACGAACCTCCATTTTGCGAATTTCTCTATTTAGCGAAATTTTCCTTGAAACCAAGAACATTTTGCAAATTTCTTCGTAAAATAACCTCCAAATAACGAAGTGCATTCTCTATTTAACGAACTTTTGCTTGTGATCCAATATTTTTTTCTCCAGATTTCTCAAAATATTCCTGAACTTTTCAAACTTATTCTTACTTTTAACACATTTTATGGTGATCAATGACCTTGACAGGGTTTTACCATGTCCTTAAACTAGTCTCCCGTTTTCTAGATTGTTGATCAGAGTTGTTCTGGTTATTTCGGTTCTTGTAGCTGGAAAATGTCAAAGTGAAAGTGCTTGAGCATCAAAGAAAAAAAATTAATTCATCATGAAGTGGATAAAGGCGTTAAGATAAAGGATATTGCTTTAAAATTTGGTATTCCTCCAAACAGCTTATCCACCATAATAAAAAATCGTGATAAGATACAAGATTATGATTAATCGAATTCTTGTTCAAAACGTTTAAAAACATGTGTCTATGAAGATGTGGATGAGGCAGTTTTGAAGTGGATACACATAATGCAAAATAAAAATGTTCTGATCTCTGGGTCTTTCATAATTGAGAAAGGCTCTTCAATTTACGAAGGCAAACTGAAGAGCCATTAAAAGCAAATTAGAGTATTAAAATTGAAAAATCGAAGTAGTAAAATAATAAAATTGAAGACAAATTAAAGTATTTAAAGTATTTAAAGTAGATAAAAGTATTTTAAAAGATGAATCTCAATTTAACGAATTTTCCATATAACGAACTTTTTTTCGGGATTTAGCGACTTCGTTAAATAGAGGTCCGACTGTAATCAATGTTTAGCGTGTAATCAACAAACCAAAGAAATGGCAAACTTCATACAAAAATATATTAGTAGAATATTTATCTAAAACCAAAAAATAAACTAATCAGAAAAGAAAGAAATACATGAAATATGAACAGTTTTGGAAAAAAATTGGTAAAATGAAAATAAAAATTAAAGAATTATTTGTTGTTTGGACAGTTCAAACATGAGTCTATATATCTAAAATCAAAATTGAAAACCACGTATAAACAAAACTGAAGATAGATATAGAACTATAAAATGAGAACAAAGAGAATCTTATGTCACATGTTCACGTTTAATAATTTAACAACCTCTCAAGAAAGGATATAGAACTATGAAATGAGAACAAAAAGAATCTTATTGCTGCCTATTGTTTAGCATTAATCGAATACCCAAATCGAATCACTTGACACTGGAATCACAGTTCACTTGAATTCAAAATTTTTTTCACTTTTAACTCTCAAAAAATCTCCCCAAAATCAGTACATCTTCAAATGATTAATTTATGATTTAAAAAGTTTGAATTAAGAGTATGAAAAATAGAAAAATAATTTAAAAATAGACACATGATGAAGCATTTATTTTCAGTGATTCACTTTTTAGTAGTGAGAATCACGCTGTGAATGAATCTACCTTTGTTTACATCGTCAAAGATGGATGATCTCGCAGGAAACGACTCATTAGAATCCAAATAACTCAAAAACTACCGAATTAACAGAATAAGTGTACACAGAAAAAATTATCAGCTTTTAAGGGAATGGTGGACATTACGAAGCGATTTCTGAAATTTTTACCTCAGAAATATGAAATTTTGCATATATATTCATTGTTGCGTATTTAAATATCAGTCGGTTCGGGAAAGAAATACATCGATAGTCAAATACAACAACTAACTTTATTCGTATCTTACAGGCGACGATAGAACACACACAGCTCTCGGCCAAAGTATATACAGCTCTTCTATTTGGTTATGCGCAAGCACAATGCGCATTGCGTAAGGCGAGATCTCTTCTGTTGCCACATACACTCCCACCTTTTGAGTGGGTAACTATACACTCAAAATAAACATACACAGAATGATATATATAGCTTACAATACTTATACAAATAACATACATTTGAACACATAATAAAAAGAAGTGAAACCGAGTAAAGTAAATTTTGAAATAAAATAGTCTGAATACAAAATTACCTTAAAAATGTTTTAACAATTCTGCCACTACTAGTTGTTAAAGGCGTAGGCTCGTCATAATCGTCTGTTATTGCATTTTCCAGTTCTAATCTGTACAATCTTTGAACCGGTCTTAATAATTCTGAATTATTAGTTTTTATAAGCGCTAGTCTTATTTGGCCATCTCGACCAGGTATAACCTTTAAAACACGAGCCAGGTTCCAAAAAGAACGTTTTTTATTAGTATCTTCAAGCAGGACAATTTCTCCCACCTTAAGTGGTTTGTTTTTATAGCATTTTAAGGCATGCTGCCGTAACTGCCCTAAATACTCTGAACGGAATCTAACTCTTAATGTTTCTCTTAGCCTTTGCAAATACTTTGTTCTTTTACTCAATTTCACTTTATCCACATTATCAATATCTGGTACACCTGAATGCGGAGTTTCGTGCAAGAATTTTTCAGGGGTTATAGGAAAGTCATCATCAATGTCTTCTGATACATAGGTAAGAGGTCTGGAGTTAACAACTCTCTCACAGTCGCACAGTACAGTAAGTAATTCCTCGTAATCAAGACAAGCTTGACCCAATATTTTTCTTAAGATTTGTTTTACAATTTGAATTAAGCGTTCCCACCATCCGCCCCACCAGGCTGCGGATGGAGGATTAAACTTCCATTCATTTTTTTGTTCTGCAGCCATAAAACGGAGACCATCCCAGTCAATAGCTCGCAAAAATTTATCTGCACCTTTGAAATTTTTTCCATTATCTGAGTATATGGTCCTAGGTCGCCCTCGACGAGCGATAAAACGCCTTAAAGATTGAAAAAAGGTTTCAGTGGATAACGAAGTTATCAATTCTAAGTGGACGGCCCGATATACAGAACAAGTAAAAAGTACAATATATGATTTTCGACCATCTTTCAAATACAATGGACCAGCAAGATCACATCCTACTATTTCAAACATACATGCATCGCGAACCCTATCACTTGGTAAAATTCCTGGGATTGTCTCACATTTTTTAGCTTTGAATTTTTGACATCTTACACATTTTCTTATGCAATTTCTTATTGTCTTACGTGATTTTAAAATCCAAAAATTTTCTCGTAACTTTGACATTAACAATGAAGTACCAGCATGTAATAAATCATTATGCACACTTATTATTAACAATTTTACAACAGGATGATCAGAAGGTAATATGATAGGAAACTTAAAATCATATTTATCATCTCTATAAGCAACCTTTGATTGAGCTCTTATAAGACCATGACAGTCAACTATTGGTCTAAGTTGTCTTAATTTGTCATCATTTTCTCCCTTAAAAGATTCCCTTTGAATCAGTAGCATTAACGCTTTCTCTCCTCTTTCCATTTCATGCACAGATAAGTCCTTTGAGAGATTTTTGTCAAATTTCCTTACATTGTTATAAAATCTAAAAATCCAAGATAACATTCTTAGAATTTTCTTAAACGAAGAAAAATATTTATAATACCATTTATGATTTTCATCATTTTTCACCAATGTCACGAGAACAGTTTTACGAATTTCAGCATTGATTAAGTCCTCATTTGGGTCCTCATACGACTTCGGCCAATCTCCTTCCCTTTCGCGCAACCAGTCCGGTCCCTCCCACCATTTTCGTTCAACTAAATGTTCTGCAGAACATCCTCTAGATAGTAAATCGGCGGGGTTAAGAGAACCTGAGATATGGTGCCACATTGCATTAGAGGTCAAAGAACGAATCTCTAGAACGCGATTATGAATAAATGTTGCCCAATTTTGATCTCGTTGAATCCAACATAAAGCCGTTGTCGAGTCAGTCCAGCAATAAATATTTACCCCCTCTAAATTAAGATCTTTGAGTACGGAAGATAACAACCTAGCCCCTATACTACAAGCTAAAAGTTCTAAGCGAGGTATGGTAATAGGTTTTAAAGGGGTTACTCTAGATCTTGCCTGCACTAAACTAATTCTGACCCCATTGTCATTTTCGACTCTTAAAAAAAACATGCACCATATTCCCTTTTACTGGAGTCGCAAAAAAGATGTAAGCTTATTGAGTCATCAGTGGATTGGAGACCGAACCATCTAGATATACTTATACTTGAAAGCAAATTCAATCTTTTATTCCATAATTTAAATTTTTGGGCTAAATCATCAGGAAGGACATCATCCCATTTAATTTTTAAGTTCCAGGTTTCCTGCAAAATAAATTTTGCAATTAACACCACTGGAGCCGTATAGCCTATAACATCAAATACTTGGTTGGTTACGGCTGAAACCAGTCTTTTTGTGATCGGGGTATCGATAGCCTCTTCCACTTTGCATGATAACGTATCAGTACATGTATTCCATACAAGGCCCAAGAGAGGTACACTTTCCTTTGTGGAGTAAACCTCTTCAAATATTTCACTACTTAAGTTCGAATTCCAACATCTTAGATTAAAATGACCTGAAGCCATAATTGCCTTTGATTCCAAGAAAAACTTTTTCATTTCGAGCTCAGACTTCAAACTTGTCACACAATTATCTACATAGAAAGCTGTTTTCAGTATATCTGCGGTGTGGTTTAAATTTTCCGGAACCTTACTCAAATGATACTGTAAAGTTGCGTTTAATAAATATGGGCTGCACGTAATGCCAAACACTACCCTTCGATGCCGATATCCCTCCACCAGTTCCCGATTTTCTCGACTGAACCAAAGAAACCTTAAAAAATCGCGATCCTTTTCTCTGATTGCGATCTGCAAGAACGCCTTCTCAATGTCAGAGGTAACACCTACGTAATTCATCCGAAAACGATTTAAATTTGATGGAATCGTTTCAATTAAATTTGGTCCAGTAGACAAACACTCGTTTAATGATGGGAAGCCTGGTAAATGGGAACTAGCATTAAAAACTGGCCTAATACTCGTAGTACTAGCTTCTTTAATCACTGCCCTATGCGGCAAATAATGAACACCCCTTAGTTTATCATTTGGTGCCTTTTCAATTATGCCAAGAGCTAACCAGTCCTCAAAAACATTACAGTAATCGTTAAATTTTCCAGAATTTGTTAATTTTCTTTTGGCACTTAACATAGATTTCTAAGCATTTATTTTGTTATCGGGTAAAGGTGAACTGTCATGAACCCAAGGCAATGCTACCTCGTATCGCCCCTCACTGTTTACACTAAGAGTCTCTTCAAAATATTTCTGCGTATCCTCCTGTAACTGAGCTTTAGTTTTGCTTGGCGAAGGTTCTGCAATCCCCAAAACATCCAGATTCCAAAGATTACTTATACAACGATCCTTTACAAGCAGAGACGAAATAAGGGAAGCTGAACTCGCAGAATTTGGCTCAGTGCCAGGATTCGCATTTAATTTTCCCATAACAGTCCATCCCAATTTTGTATTTATAGCCGTAATGCCACATTTGAGACTCACAATTTTTCCAGTTAACAATTTTCCAGCAATGTCTGCACCAATTAACAATTTTATTTCTTTATTAACCCCCAATTTATTATTTTCCAAATCATTTAATTTTATTCCGCGTAACTTTAGTTCATGCAACCAAGGACCACATGGAACCTGTTTAATTTCAGAACAAATACGGTTTTGACCAAGTACTTGTAATTTACACTTATTTCTACCATCAATATCACTTAATTCAATTAAATAATTTCTATATACGCTTTCAGGGGTTTCAACACCACCAAACAGAGATTGCTTAATTTTTGTTTCTGCAATGCACTTACATTTCATACTTTGAGCAACATCTTCACAAATATAAGATTTCATACTCCCACTATCATAAACAGCTCGAATAAGCATTTGCTTGGAACCATTCTGAATTCTTACAACAATAGTTTGTAAAAATACATCTGACATATCAACATGATTGTTAAGAGTGCTTGTTTTGTTTTCACTTCCCTCTACGTTAGAGACATTATCAACTTTGTTATTTGTTAAATCTGGACATAAAATCACGAAATGTCGATTTTTGCAAATGGGACACCTAAGCTTTGACTTACACTGATTAGCCCTGTGATTTCTTTTCAAGCATACAAAACAAGCATTCTTTTTTCTAACAATATCTTTTTTACAATCCAAACTCATTGAAGATGCTTCATTACAATTTTCTGACGTATGTGATTTCTCACAAAAAATACACTCAAACTTTTTAAACTTATTTAAATTTTCACTAGCGTTACTACTACTCTTAATATTAGCATTAAGCAGTTCACATGTAGTCGGTATACCAAATTTTTGTTCAGAGTACTTATTTTTCTTAACATTAGTTTTTTCTGAACTAAAAGTATCATGAGTCATTTTAATTCTGAACTCCGTTTCCACCTCATTTTTTAGAAAATCCATTAATAAATCTAAATCACTCTTACCTGTTTCAATACAAGTGTTTCTCTGTCTTTCCCATATCTTTATTAAATCCGTGGGGAGTGCTGATTCGATGAGGGGAAAGAGCATATAAGCAAACTTATCTTGAGTGACGCCCAAGGACTCTAATGCACGTAACTGCGTTTGTAGTTTATCGTGTAGTTCCATCAAGTTCATTTGTGTTTTGTCCTTTATAACAAGCTTCAATAGTTCACGCACGTAAATCTGTATTAAAGTACTTTCATTGCCAAATCTCTCCTTTAAGTAGCTGACCGCTTTTCCGTAGTTTGTTTCAGTTGCAGGAAAACTCATGATAATTTGTCTTGCTATTGAATCGGGCTTTGTAGATTGCAATAGATACTGGAACTTGTCACGCACATCAATTCGTTTATCTTCATTAATTTTGCTGAATTGAGTCCAGAAGGTGAGCCAGTTTCTTGGATCTCCATCAAACTTCATAAGCTCAATTTCTGGTAATTTCTGTTTTGCAACAGTCCTTGCTTCTGAAGACTTATCACTTTCGGCGCACATATTTAGGTTTGCTTTAATTCTGTTGCACTTCACTTTGATCTCAGATACCTTTTCGTAATAATCCATGGCTGCTTCGTACTCCTTATCGTATTCATCTTGCGTGCAGCCTTTTAATTGCAATAATTCTAAAAACTTCTCTTGAGCACTTCTTAGCATTTTTTGTTCTTCCAATAATTGATCCAACAGCATTTCAGCATTTCCATGTTATCTAAGTCAGGTTTATCTTCAGCAATCAATTCTGCTAACTTATTTACAGTTCTTGTAAATGATGCTCTACATGACTTTCGATGCTGTCTGGCGTTGTCAAAATTCTCATTCGGTTTTGCTGGTTTTGACGTTTCCATTTCTTAATAAAACGTATTTTAGTTCGTATTTAAATTTAACTTAATTTGACTATCGGAATAATACTCGTGTCCCGGCAGGGATGCCAAATGTTGCGTACTTAAATATCAGTCGGTTCGGGAAAGAAATACATCGATAGTCAAACACAACAACTAACTTTATTCGTATCTTACAGGCGACGATAGAACACACACAGCTCTCGGCCAAAGTATATACAGCTCTACTATTTGGTTATGCGCAAGCACAATGCGCATTGCGTAAGGCGAGATCTCTTCTGTTGCCACATTCATTAAAGTATAACAATATCAAACACCTTATAACATTTTATGAATATTTAAAAAAAATTATATTTTAAAAACTGACATTTTTATTATGTTTTTTAAAATGCTTCTTGTGATCCAATTTTTAACTTCCCCCCTTAATTTTGCATTTATATTGTTTATAAATACATTTTGAACAGAGTAACGTATTACTTTGTGCTTTCGTTGAATAGTTAATTTTTAGGAAATGTTTCATGCTTGTTCTCCGAATTTTCGTGGAATTTTTGTACTTTTCTACATTTAAGTTAAACTTTGAAAATCTGAATGATGTCGAAACATTAAATGGATACATAACTTTATTTTTATGTATTAGAGGAGTCTTTATTTTAAATTCTATAAAATTTCGTCAAAAATTATGCGGCAAGGAGCATTTCAAAGACTTGCAAATCTGGAAATTATGCATTTTGAGAAAAACCCTTTTAAAAGATATTTTTTTCACCTACCTTTAATATTTACTTTTCTAAAGCCTTCAAGTTTTCATCTTAATTTTCATTACATATTTTAAATGAATTTTATTTCAATATTTGCATATTTTTAAAATATTAATACACCCCCCAAAAAATTTCAATTTTTTTTCGATTTTTGGTAATTTGGAAGTCCATCATCCCCTTAAAGCTCTTTCTAAAAATGCAAAATTTATGTACTTTCTTTAAAAAAAAAACATTGATTTTAACTTTTAAAACATGGCGAAGTATGCATTTAGAATTGAAATATCTCTAAAACTATTAAAGTAACAGAATAAGTGTACGCAGAAAAAATTATCATTCTCTTTCCAAATATGTAACTTTTATGTACTTTCATGAAAAGAAATACATCAATTACGACATTTTCAAACATGGCCGAATTTCATAACGAATGCCATACCGGAAACGGTCTACCCGAAATTGTTCCATTTCCGGCCGACAGACCCCGTTTTCTTTATATATATATATATATATATATATATATATATATATATATATATATATATATATATATATATATATACTAGCTGAAGTACCCGGCGATGCCCGGGATTTTAAGAATTTTTGTTAACCAAAATCAATTTAAAAATTAACGCAGTATAAATAACATAGAAAAAATATATGTGAAATGTTATACACATCTCAGAATTTAGGAATTTCAGCCTTTCATCATTGTAGCACTAAAATCTGAAAAGTAAAAATGTCAAATTGTCTAATGTTTATTAACCAAAATTAATTTAAGTGTAAACACAGTATAAATAACATAGAAAAAAACATGTGAAATCTTATACACATGAATAAAAGGAAAACCCAATAAAAAATATATAAATTTATGATAAACTCCTCAGAATTTAGCTAGATCTAGCCTTTCATCATTGGGGCAAAAAGAAAGAAGCTGAAATTACAGGTTTAGCAGAAATTTCCAATAGAACCATGATATGACTCCAGCGTTGCCTCTTAAAAAATGAAGTGTTTGATTGAGGGCTGCAAACCATTCAACTCCTCCCCACATTAAACTCCTATAAACATCCTCTACATATTAAATTCCTTTTCTCTCCATAATAAACTCCTCAGAATTTTGGTAGATTCAGCCTTTTACTATAGTACCACTAAAAACTGAAACATCCTCTCCAGAAATATAAATTTATTAATTTCAATAATTAAACACCTACAAAAATATAAATTACACAAAAGTTTTTTAACCAACATTTGAAAAGTTCGGAAATGAAAAAGCGTATGAAAATAAAGATAATAAGAACTTCCGGAAACGAAATAAATTACCCTTAATTTTTAATTAATAAAAACCAACATAATAATATAAAAAAACGATAGTTGTTTAAAAGCATATGAAAATAAAGCTATTATAAAGATAATAATGAAAAAAGTATAAGGAAATAATGCTCGCGCATGAAGTTAACGCTACGATATAAAGATAGTAATAATAATATAAACCGCGTGCATAAAATATTTAGCTTTTCAAGCGAAATAAATTAATTTTTAGAAAAGAACTACTTTTAATCGAGAAATTAAATACATTGCACAAAATTTTCATCTTACAAACTTTCTACCCTACAATTTACACCCTACTTCTTTGAAGTTGGGTGTTGAAACATCCTCTTTGAAACATTTACATCCTACTTCTTTTAAATAGGGTGTAAATATGTATAAAGTTTTAACAGCCAATTGAATGCCAGTTAAAAACAATTGTTGTTTGAAATCATATGAAAATTACGCTATTATAAAGATAATAATAAAAAAAACATAGGAAAATAATGCGTGGGCAAGAAGTTAACGTTACGATATAAAGATAGTAATAATTATCTCTATATATATAAAACAGTTCCGTAACTGACTGACTGAAGAGTGGTTGAACTCACTAAAGCTAAAACTTACAGTAAATCCACTGCTGCTGTCTTTCTGGACATTAGCAGAGCATTTGATTCTGTTTGGATACAGGATCTCATTCACAAATTAATAAACTATAAATTCACTCCCAACATTATACACCTTATACAAAGCTACCTCACTAATAGAACTATTCAAGTTAAACTACAAAACACACTCTCTGACAAGCAAAGTGTTCAATGTGGACTTCCGCAGGGAAGCCTTTTGAGACCTGTGCTGTACAGTATCTACGTTAACGCCTTTCCCACACACTTCAGAACTAACATTGCAGTCTATGCTGATGACACAGCCATATACACATCACATAACAAAATTAACTTTGCTGTGAATCAATTAAACATACACCTTCAACTCATCAACTCTTGGACACTTAAATGGAAAATCAAGCTAAATACGGACAAATGTGTTGCTGTCATGTTTTCCAGAAAAATACTTGACTCGTACAATGATCACAAAATCATTATTGACAACACTGCTCTGCCCTGGTCCATCTCCTGTAAATACTTAGGTATTATTCTTCTTCTTATTATTAAAGCGTCTCTTGCTCTTGACTGGTAATTTTCCTCTTTTTTCTGTGTCATCTATTGCATTAAGGTAGAGCGTGGTCTTCCCGTACTGTTGGTTGCGGGATCGAATCCTCAACCTGACTAACATTTTCTCCCTCTTCCCCCCCTCCCCCCCCAACCTAATCTCGCACAGTAGGCAAGGTTCTGGTCGACAATCCTTTTTTAATTGTTTAATATATATATATATATAATCTTAAAAAATTAATACTTAGACATAGTTCTACAGCAAAAAACATTTTAAATTTCTTTAAAACTGATACTTGAGTGGTGTAAACATTACTCAAAGTAAAAAATATTTGTCTTTACTAACCCCTTTTTTTGTACTTTAATTTTAATTATATTTTTCCTTCTATCCTTAATCTTTCTCTGGTAGCAGAAATTCGAAGATCTTATCACTTCACACTATACACTATTTTTATACTAACAACTCCACAGTCAATTTTAATTATGGCAAACTAATGTAGAATTCCAAGATATATTTTAAAAGTAGAGGGAACAAGTTCCCAGGAACTTCTATCCAGACTGTTGCTGTTGCTGTTGCTGTTGACTGACTGACTGATTGACTGACTGACATACAACGTACAGACCAAACCGCAAGACCTAAAGGGCTGATATTTTGCATGGCGATTCTTCTTATAGTGTAGGGGTGCACTAAGAAAGATTTAAAAAAAATTCTTCTTAGATTTTTTTAAATTAAATTTTTAAGCTGTTTTAGCAACTTTTTTAAGTTTGCATTTAAAATAATAATTTGATGGTTATAAAATTTATATCACGAAAAAGACCATAAATATTCCTTTAAAATGAAATCTTTTTCGAATCTTTAACTCGATTTTCTGATTTTTTGGTGAATTTTTGAAGATTAATTTTTAGAATTTAATTTATTAAACGCTGATCACGTGATTTCTTTTTCTGGTACTTTAAATATATTTATCGTCACATAACAACGAAATAGACAAAAAAAAATATTTTTTTCTTGCAAATGCGGCAGACGATTGGACATTATCCAAAAATAAAATAAAATACAGTAAAAGATATGTTCCTCAAACTGTACTATGTTAACTGCACTATATTCTTTAGTATGTCCTATTAAATTTAATTTGAATACCTTTCTTCTACATTATTTTGTCTATAAAAATATCCCTTACGATTTTTTTAAAAAATATATATTTTTCTTTTTTTTACATCATTTGTATACATTGATCGTCGTATAATACTAAAAGTTAAAAATAGTGGCGCCATCTACTGCACGTCTAGTATAACAGCTTACATTTAGTTCCAAAAATTGTTGGTGTTTTATTAATTAAAAATTAACGGTAATTAATTTCGATTTTGGAAGTTCTTAAGTCCCTCGGCTGTTTTTAAAGACGCCGGTATGTAAAATTTCACGATCGTTGCTCCTAAACTGTGGATTTCTATACAACTATAGACATACATACATACATACAGACAAATTTTCATTCTTATATATTAAATATATGTATATATATATATACTAGCTGAAAACCCGCACTTCGCTACGTAGTACATTCAAATTAAATACAACGGTCAATGTATGCAATTAATGCCAACAAATATATATATATATATATATATATATATATATATATATATATATATACCGGGTGGCCATAATTAAACTCACAGTGCTCACAGTGTTCTGTAGCTCGATCTATTTGCGAGAATGACGCCACATTTTGTAGGAAGATTAAACAAGACGGGGGACGAAGGATTCCGCGAAAAAATAAATTAGTTCCAAAAGTCATCGCTAGGGGAATATTTGGCGCTGTGTAATAGAAAATAGAGTGTTGCACCCGTACAGCAACGTGTGGAGGGGCTCCATCTTGCATGAAAATGATTTCCCCCAGGCATTGTCTTTGCTGAAGTGCCGGAATGACAAAGCTGTTCAACATGTGGCGATATTTCTCTCCGGTAACAGAACAGGTTTCCGGTCCTGTCGGGGTAATGTTCTCATAGAAGAATGGACCTACGATAAATTCCGCTGTGAACCCACACCAAACAGTTACCTTTGGTGAATGTAAGGGAATTTCTGTGACTGCATGTGGTGATTTGTCATCCCAAATTCGGCAGTTCTGGGTATTCACAGTTCCATGCAGGTAAAAGTGGGCCTCGTCTCCCCATAAGATTTTCCACGGCCAAGCATCATCCACCTCCATTCTGGCAAGAAAGGTGAGAGCAAAAGTCGATCGCTTATCATGGTCGGGGTACAGTAACTCCTGTACACGGCTGATCTTGTACGGATAGAATTTGATAATCTTTCGTAAGATTTTCCATACCGTACTGTAAGGCATATCCATATTCCGAGCTAATCCACGAGCGCTAGAGGTCGAAGCAATATTGTCTGGTCCTCTGTCGACAATCGCCGTGGCAACTGCTTCGATTGTATCCTGTGGTACAGGTTTTCGTCCTCTGCCTGACTGAACCTTCAGAGAACCTGTTTTCTCAAACGTCTGTAAGGTATACACAAGATTCGATTCACAAGAATCGAACTTTTGAGTGAATTAAAGAAGCTGCTTCAGATATGCTAATTTTGGCATACGCGCTTAGTATAAATACCACGCAGCGTCATTAATGAAAAAAGGGAGTTGTTGTTAAGGTTGAAAAGGTGTTATCCTGCGCTAGTGCTTTACGGGCCAGAAGTTTACGTGGCAGTACTGCTGGTTTGACTTACTGTTCGTGAGTATAAAAATATATTGTCCTTAAAAGCTGTATTTACATTCCGTACAAGTAGTACGCATGCTTATTGCTGTACAAGCCAATTATATGTGCAGCGAATTCAATAAACATTATTTCATGTATAAACTGTGTTTGTATATAATTCAAATAGAGTGCTACTTCAAATTATATACACCCAAGTCTGGGTAGAAGTGAGCATAGATTCTCTATACTGGCGCCCGAAAAATATATATACCCTGGTAGTTAGCGTTAAATTTGTAACGAAGAACATAATTGAAATTAAAAACTGTGTACTGTGTACGTATATTGATAAAATTGTTGCAAGTACTTATATACTATTTAAAAAATGAGTGTTGTAGAACAAAATCCTGCTGGAAATTTTCCTCGGGTAATTATGGTTCAGCAAATTGCGCCATTCGAAGCCACATTCAATGGCGGCCCCTCAAGCCAATTCCTAAAGAAAATTGAGCATTACTTTCAGCAACAATGCACCCCAGAGGGGGATAAACTTAAAATTGCTCTAGCCGCTTTAAGAGGTAGTGCATATCAGTGGTACACGTGTATGAAAAGCAGTAATCTGATTTTTGACTATTTGTCATTCAAGCAACAGTTTCTTAGTGTTTTTCCAAAGACCTTTAATCAAAGTGAAATTGAAGCGGAAATTTATTCGCTAAGGCAACGTGAAGGTCAGTCTGCGTTAGATTTTGCTACGGAAAAGATTTCCAAGTGTGAGGAATATTTAGAAGAGTTGACGGAAGCGATAATCTTAAAAATAGTTATCCAACGTTTGAAGCCAAGTGTTCAAGATTTTTTAGATAATCAAACAATTACAAGCAAGGTTACCCTCCTTCAAGCTTTAGCTAAATATGACAATAGACATTTCTTCGCTACCCCTCACCGTCATCCAGGTACGAGAAGTTTTATACAGCCGCGCCAAAATTTTTCGCGAGTTTCAAACCAGCAGCGTAAGCAGTACCGCAGGCAAAATAATAGAAGCGCACGGCGTGATAATGAAATTAGTGCACTTAAAGAAAATATGCAAGCACCTTACTTGCACTGGCAAGTTGATTCACATGATATGGTTCAACCTGTTAAAACTGTGTGGTCAAATGTATTATTTTGTCCGAGCAGTAATCATTATTTTGAGAATAGTGAAAGTCAGGGTATTTTTGTGGCTTATAAAGAAAGTGAGTCTAGCTGGAATGATGAGGTAATTCCAGTACAAATTTCTGAAAATAGGGCCGATACTAATGCTAGTGGTTTAGAAAATAAATCATCGGACACTTCTATTAATGCTATACCTGATATTATTGATGCTATACCTGATATTTTAGATGATATTCACACATCTGTTAATGAAGGAAATTTAGTAGATGACGAAGTATGCGTTACGGAAGTTAGTGAATACTTATTAGTTGACGACAATAAAAATTCTTTAAACGATAGTAGGAACTTGCTAGGTGATGATATTATTTCAAGTTTCCAGCCGAATGGGGATTGTGTAGGCCAGGTTGATAATATGGTTTTAAATAAAGTACATGAAAACCAGACTGAGAATCAGGATGAAAAGTTGACACAGAGTTATACTGTAGGTAGTTTAGCTGATGCTTCGGAAGTTATAGAGAAAGTTTGCAATAAAACGCACGAGTACGAAAAGCTTAATCTTCCTAAAACTGAAGCAGTGTTAAAGAATTTAAATGATAACGATTCTGATGTCGCAAGTTTCAAAGAAACTTTTTCGTCAAAAGAGGATAAAACTAAAGTTAAGGGGGATAAAAAACGTGAAAAAGCGCCTTCAGGTTCCAGCATTAAAACTGCAAATACTGTAGTAATTAAGGCGGTAAACAAGAAGTCGTATAAGCACAAATACGAAAAACAGAGTCAGGTTGTTGAAAAACATGACACAAGCAGCGAGATAAAGCCAGTTACTAAACACGTTGGTGCGGCGTATAAGTTTCAAAAAATAGAATCTGCATTAAAATCTAATGCCTATACTCTAAAAGGTACGGAGAAAAGTAAAGTGTGCACTACAAAACCTCCATCTAAGGATGAACGTGGCACACATAAGGTACACAAGGTTATAAAAAGGAAGAATGACAATTTTAAAGCTCCTTTGCATAAGTACAGGAAACGCAAGATATCAGCCGCCCAGCAAGGTTGGCCTCCTCCCAAGAGACCTCCTGTCCATCGTCAAGCCGGACCAGCGCCTCAGGACCAACGACCTGCTGCACGAAGGATGCACACACGGTCAACGAACCCCTTTACTAGGACTGCGACCATCAAGAGAGGTTCAGCGGATTGGACAAACTGGTGCAGTGAAGTTGCTGCATTCATGAGGAACAAGTCTTGTATCAACTTTCTTATTCTAACTCCCACCCTTTAATAAAATCGAACGAAATTGGTTTGAAGTTCCCCAGTGTATATACTGTGTAAACATTTTGAGGGGAAGTGGTGAGGCACTGAAAAAAAAACGGTATACTGTTGTTTTATAAATTTTTGAAGGGGACATGTAGTGAAAAAAAAAATAATACATACTAACTACAGATAACAAACAACTAACATACTAACTTCACAAAAATTAACACATGTACATTATAAATTGGGGGAGAGCAGATACAGTCAAGAAATGTCATGCTGTGCAATTGTGTTGTCACTTTTAATTAAAATAGATATTTTAGGGCGCAGTTGGCCAGCCCAGTATCCGCAACTCTGAAAATCCACTGTGTAATGGTGTCACCTGGACCCTTCGGGGTTAGTTTTGTAAAATGGTAGTGGCGTTTTTCCCCCACACAACGTGTGGAAGGTTTTTTGGCTTTGCCACCCATTATGTAAAAAGTCAGACCAGCACGCGTTTTCAATTAGTTAACTGAAGCCGTTCAGACCTCAGTTACCTAATTTTTTTTTTTCGAGGGAGGCCAGTGTAAGGTATACACAAGATTCGATTCACAAGAATCGAACTTTTGAGTGAATTAAAGAAGCTGCTTCAGATATGCTAATTTTGGCATACGCGCTTAGTATAAATACCACGCAGCGTCATTAATGAAAAAAGGGAGTTGTTGTTAAGGTTGAAAAGGTGTTATCCTGCGCTAGTGCTTTACGGGCCAGAAGTTTACGTGGCAGTACTGCTGGTTTGACTTACTGTTCGTGAGTATAAAAATATATTGTCCTTAAAAGCTGTATTTACATTCCGTACAAGTAGTACGCATGCTTATTGCTGTACAAGCCAATTATATGTGCAGCGAATTCAATAAACATTATTTCATGTATAAACTGTGTTTGTATATAATTCAAATAGAGTGCTACTTCAAATTATATACACCCAAGTCTGGGTAGAAGTGAGCATAGATTCTCTATACGTCGCAACCATTGTTTTTAGCCCATTAACTGACACAGGACCGTTACCTTTACGCATTTTTTTGTGCGTTCTAAAAGCACGAAGAGCGGATGACGCGTTGCACTGGTTGAGGTAAAAGAATTTGACCAGTAACGCACGCTCGACTAAAGAAGGAGACATTGCACATAAACTTTCAATCCGATTGATTCGAAACGTAACACATTGCCTTTTAAAACCCAAGCAGCTGGCACTGTGCCAATGGACGTAACGTGAAATTTGAATAAAGAACTTCTTCTTCTGCTCAGCGTACGTGATATTGCAGATCACGAGACTTTATCGGTGTTTATGTAGATTTTACGCTTTTTTAAAAGTGTTGCCATATTACACTTGAACTAAATAAGAAAATGTGCATAATAAAAGGTAATTTTATTCCGTATTAATTTGCATTTGTTAACACTTTTTTCTATTACACAGCGCCAAATATTCCCCTAGTGGTGACTTTTGGAACTAATTTATTTTTTCGCGGAATCCTTCGTCCCCCGTCTTGTTTAATCTTCCTACAAAATGTGGCGTCATTCTCGCAAATAGATCGCGCTACAGAACACTGTGAGCACTGTGAGTTTAATTATGGCCACCCGGTATATATATATATATATATATATATATATATATATATATATATATATATATATATATATATATATATATATACACTGCTGGCCATTGTAAATGCAACACCCTGAAGGAAACATGCAAATAACATGAAATTTACAACATGCCTTAGCGGAGGTGAGATATGCAAATGATTAGAATTTCAGCGCAGACGCACATCACGCGCGCCTGTGGCGCCACTTCAAAGCGCTATTTAAGGCTTGGAGATTTCGACGATTTCAAGTTCGGCAATTGTGTTTTTCTTGTGGTTTTTTCAGAAAAACGATCAATTATGCCTCGTCGAAAACAGCGATCATCTTTTGATCAAGTATCCGAGTTCGACAGAGGAAGGATAGTGGCCTACCGAGATTGTGGATTATCTTTCAGGGAAATCGGTAGTCGTGTTGGACGAAACCAAACAACTGTAATGCGGATATGTGATCGTTGGATGCAGGAGGGTACGACGGACCGGCATGTTCGATCGCATCCACCTCAGCGCACCTCTTCACGTGATGACAGGCAAATAGTGCGCATGGCAGTGACGGATTGTTCAGTCACATCACGAACCATACCACAGCACATGCAGTCTGTAACGCATCATCCAGTGTCTGCGCGTACCATTCGACGCCGTTTACAGCAGAGTGGTCTGTCCGCAAGACGTCCATTGATTTGTCTACCCTTGACGCAGAACCACAGACGTCTCCGCCGCCAATGGTGCGATGACAGAAGGATGTGGACGGCAGAATGGAATGAAATTGTCTTTACTGACGAGTCACGCTTCTGTCTGCAACACCACGATGGTCGCATTCGAGTCTGGAGACACTGTGAAGAGAGGATGCTGAACAGCTGCGTTATGCACCGCCACACTGGTCCTGCACCGGGTATTATGGTATGGGGCGGTATTGGATATCACTCTCGCACACCTCTAGTACGCATTGCCGGTACTTTAAACAGCCAGCACTACATCTCCGAGGTGTTGGAGCCAGTTGTCTTTCCTTACCTTCAGGGCTTGCCCACAGCCATATTTCAACAGGATAATGCGCGACCACACGTGGCACGCATTGTCCAACGGTTCTTTGTCAATCGCCAGATTGAATTGCTTCCCTGGCCGCCTCGCTCTCCGGATCTTTCACCGATACAAAACATGTGGTCCATGGTTGCTCTACGATTGACCCAGATTCCATCCCCAGCTGCCACAGCAGATCAACTTTGGCAACGTGTGGAAGCTGCTTGGTCTGCTGTACCCCAAGAACTCATCCAAAGTCTCTTTGAATCAATGCCGAGGCGTGTGGCAGCGGTGATCTCCAACAATGGCGGCTACTCTGGCTACTGATTTTGGCAGGAACCACACTTCGCAGAAGTCTATAAATTTAATCCTTTGATACTTGGTCAACATGTTATCTACAAAATAAATTTTGTTTCGATATCTTTTGTCTTTCTTGGTGTTGCTATTTGGGTGGCCAGCAGTGTATATATATATATATATATATATATATATATATATATATATATATATATATATAGATATATATGTATATATATATATATATATATATATATATATATATATATATATATATATATATGTATATATATATATAAATAAATAAATAAATATATATATATATATATATATATATATATATATATATATATATATATATATATATATATATATATATATATATATATATATATATATATATATATATGTGTTTGTATATATATATATATATGTATGTATATAAATAAACATATCTATATATATAAACATATCTATATATATAAAACAGTTCCGTAACTGACTCACTGACATGTAACGCACAGACCAAACCGCTGGACCTAAAGAGCTGAAATTTTGCATGGCGATTCTTCTTATGGTGTAGGGGTGCACTAAGAAAGATTTTTGAAAAATTCTTCTTAGATTTTTTTAAATTAAATTTTTCAGCTGTTTTTGTAACTTTTTTTAAGTTTGCATTGAAAATAATAATTTGAGGGTTATAAAATTTACATCACAAGAAAGACCTAAAAATACCTTTAAAATGAAATCTTTTTGGAATCTTTACCTCAATTTTCTGATTTTTGGTGATTTTTTAAAGATTAATTTTTAGAATTTAACTTATTATAATGCTGATCACGTGATTTTTTTTTCTGGTACTTTAAATTAATTAATAATCAAGTGCATAACAACTGAATAGCAAAAAAAATGGTTTTTTTCTTTCTAATGCAGCAGACGATTGGATAATATCAAAAAAAAAAAAATATCCGTTACAGTTTTTATATAGATATATATATATATATATATATTACATCAATTGTATGCATTGATCGTCGTATTTATTATAAATATGTATATTTAATCTATTTGGCATTAATTGCATACATTGACTGTTGTATTTAATTTGAATGTACTCCGTAGGGAAGTGCGGGTTTTCAGCTAGTATATATATATATATATATAAACCCCCTTATGGCCGTTCTTACAAAGGGGGTATGAAATTTACCGTTCTGAAGAGAGAATCGGAAAAATGGGCCCCGTAAGCTGAAGGTTAATAGAATCCGCTACTTTGTTCAATAAGTGCGGACCCTCACGCCAACGTCACTCTCCTTTCAACTGCTCCGCCCTTTCCCGTGATAAGGAAGAAAATCTGATATTGCAGATAAAGACAGAAAGAGTCCTTAAGCCTTGTCAAGATATATTGAAAACTTATTATCAAAAGCCCCACAAACATCAATGGACTCTGATTTATATTGTGATAAGTTTAATGCAACGTCCGCTCAGTAGAAACGTAATTGTTTGTCACTGAACAAAACGGTGAGAATCAACTTTCATGGACTACTTTTTCTAGAGTCTTCTAATTTAAGTAACAAATCAAACAGGTTTGTTAGATTTAGGATTTTTCAAAATTTTTCAATTTTAGAAAAAGGGGGGGGAAGTGTCCAAGTTCCAAATACAGTGATACCTCGGCACAAGTACCGAGATTGTAATTGATGTACCGAAGTTAATTGGTACCAGAAGGCACGAGTACCAGAGAAAGTTATCCCTTACGGAGTAATGTAAATTGAATTAATTTGTTCCTGAAAACCAGAAATTTCCCATTTTACTGGGCAGCTTATGAATGGATGGGGATTTTTTTTATACAAAATCTTTAAATTTGACAGACATAATTTAAAGCAATAATTAGATAAAATTTGACAGACATAATTTAAAACAATAATTAGATAAAAAGAAAAATGAAATTTATCTTCACTCATCGTGCACTGAAAGAAGTTGATGGCATAGTAGCGAAGTAGGAGAGGAGAGAGGTTATTGCTTGGTAGGGGAGTCTCCTTCCAATAAAACATCAGGCTCTTGCACAGTTGAGTTTTTTCCTGTCGAAATGTGACGAGTACCGAGCAAACGCCGAGTACTGAAGCATTTTTTTGGTCGAAATGTTACTAGTACCAAGGAAATGACGAGTACCCAAGTAATTTTTTTCTTTTTTTTAAGCGGAGGCACGTGTCGTCAAACATTCGCCTATACTACGCTGCAGTTTACTGTTCATTTTATTATGGGGGCACCATATAGGCGGACAGCATGACCCCGTATAAAGGGACGACACAAACTGGGGCATTTTTTCGCGGCGCGATGCCGGGATTCGATCCGAGCACCCTCAGCATCGGAAACCAGCGTGCTGTACCACAGGGCCGCCACAAGCCCGTTACCGAAGTAATTTTAAACATCGAAATGCGAAGAGTAACGATGAAACAACTTGTACCGAAGCAAATTTACCAGTCGAAATGCGACGTGTACCGAAGCATATTTTTTGGTCGAAATGTTAAGAGTACGGAGGAAACGACGAGTACCGAAGTAATTTTTCCGTTCGAAAAGCTACGAGTAACGACGAATCGACGAGTGACGAAGCATTTTTCTGGTCGAAATGCGACGAGTACGAGAAAACCACGAGTACCGAAGTAATTTTTACGGTCGAAATGCGACAAGTACCGACGAAACGACGATTACCGAAGCGTTTTTTTCCGGTCGAAATGCGACGAGTACCGAGGAGACGAGAAATACCGAAGAAATTTTTACTGTCGAAATGCGACGAGTACCGAGGAGACGAGAAATACCGAAGAAATTTTTACTGTCGAAATGCGACGAGTACCGAGGAGACGAGAAATACCGAAGAAATTTTTACTGTCGAAATGCGACGAGTACTGAGGAAACTACGAGTACCGAAGCATTTTTTCCAGTCGAAATGCGACGAGTACCGAAGAAATCTTTTCGCTTCGAAATGTGGCGAATACCAAATACGACGAGTTCCCAGGCAGATGAGTACCGAGTATGACTGTACCGAGTATGACTGCATTTATTTTGCAATCTCTGTTGACAACTTAGGCTAGATGGAAAATTTTTCTTTGGTTACCTTTGATCATTTAAATCATGACGTGGGTTTTCAGATCAGCAGATTTATGTTATAATCATAGAATCACGAATGACGGACAATCTTCGAAGATGCAATGGCTTTGTTAACATATCAGGAACTTTAACATTAGTAGGAATATAATCTATTTTAATATTATTTGTGCTTACAACATTATGAACATAGTTCAATTTAATGTCAGTAGCGCCCTTTACACGTACGCTCTTGGAGTTCTTGGAGCGTACGGGATTGTGCGCGAGAAAACTTGCAGTACGCTCAACTGCAGCTTTCCCTTTCTCTCCAACACCTTCACACGTGCACTCAATCGCGCGGGATCGTGGTTTCACGCGGGAGAGAGCGCACGTGTAAAGGGCGCTAATGTGTTTCATCCTACCAAACTTTTCGTATGTAATTCACTTCATACATGACTTGTTATCTATATATATAAAACAGTTCCGTAACTGACTGACTGACAGACAACGCACAGACCAAACCGCTGGACCTAAAGAGCTGAAATTTTGCATGGC
Organism: Dolomedes plantarius; assembly: GCA_907164885.2. Taxonomy (NCBI): domain Eukaryota; kingdom Metazoa; phylum Arthropoda; class Arachnida; order Araneae; family Dolomedidae; genus Dolomedes; species Dolomedes plantarius. The sequence continues at coordinate 35,143,021 of OU015503.1, read as the reverse complement.
GATTCTTAGAAAGATTTTTGAAAAATTCTCAGATTTTTTCAAATTAAATTTTTAAGCTCTTTTAGTAACTTTAAGTTTGCATTTGAAATAATAACTTGAGGGTTAAGAAATTTATTCCTCGAGAAAGATCATAAAAATTCCTTTACAATGAAATCATTTTCGAATCTTTACCCCCATTTTCTGATTTTTGGTGAATTTTAAAAGATTAATTTTTAGAATTTAATTTATTAAATGCTGATCACGTAATTTCTTTTCCTGGTACTTTAAATTAATTTATCGTCACGTGCATAACAACGAAATAGACAAAAAAAAATTTTTGCTAATGCGGCAGACGATTGGACATTATCCAAAGAAATATTAAAATACAGTAAAAGATATGTTCCTCGAACTGTACTATATTAACTGTACTATATTCTTTAGTTTGTTCTATTAGATTTTATTTGAATATATTCTTCTACATTATTTTGTCTATAAAAATATCCGTTACGATTTTTTTATTAATATATTTTTTCGTTTTTTTACATCAATTGCATACATTGATCGTTGTATTTATTATAAATATATTTATACATATTTTTGGCATTAATTGCATACATTGACCGTTGTATTTAATTTAAATGTACTCCGTAGCGAAGTACGGGTTTTCAGCTAGTCATCATATACTACAAGATTCTCAACATTTGCAAGTTTTCAGGAAATTTCTTTTATCTATAAGAGATCTTGATTCTTTCTTCGAAGCTATTTTACTGCTTAAATACATTCCGTTTTATATATAGCCCTAGCCTTTTTACATGTTAAAAATAATTCTTAGATATTTTTGGGGAGTTTCATCTCTCCGTCTACTTAGAGCCGTCTACATAGAGCCTATACTTAATTCCTGATTGTAAGTAGAAAGGAAAACCACCAATTATGTAATCTTAAGGAATTTTTATCTTTATTAGAATAACTCTTGGAAGCCGAAGAAATATCCTGCCCGTAATTAAATTGGCCTCTTCTATTCTCTTGATAATAGTTCTACATATGGAGAAAATGTGTCCAAGGATTGCCGACTTGGATTGAACGATATTTTTTTAAATTTGTGCTCCATAATGGAGAAAGAAATTTTAAACCTCGGGGCATTTTCATTTAAAAAAATGCAAATAATATTTTTGAATTTAAATTATTCGGGGGAAAAATCTGGTATAGTATGTTTTAAACGCTTATAAATTCGTTTGGTGGACGAAATTTACAAAAAGAATCCTGTTGCAAGGTGCAGAAAAGTTCAGGCTATCTGAAAATACCATTTTTATTGGATTATCAGCATTTATGTAAATAGTAAAATATAATATATATATATATATATAAAATATAATTTAATATTTAAATAGTATTCCCATTTTTACGTAAGATTACGTTCCTCCATAACAGTCCTGCGGAAAGGAAAAATTTCAGACGCTAAAACCGTCCGTCCTTCCATCCTCGCGAGTTATAATTTTGGCAGCTTGCCAAACCCAGTCTATCGCTTGAACAAGCAGTAAACAGTTAAACAGAAAATTGCCAAAATGCACTAAAATTTTGACATACATACATACACACACATATATATATATATATATATATATATATATATATATATATATAATAAATTAAATATCTTGCCCTCCAATCTAGAATTTAAATTCCCTTCCCTCAATCCAATCCCCAGTAACATTAGTTTATCGCTACCAAACCCTTAGCAACAGAACTTCCCATAAATCGCATGCCTTGCATATCTACATGTGTATACGCCTGGAGAAAGGCGTGGGTTCGCATCGCGAGCCCCGATATATTGCTGACCCTGCAAATAAATTGTCACATGTACCTCGACTCTCGCGCGTAAGGTTGAAAGGTGATATTCGCTTCCAAGCCGTCTTCTGAAATGAACGGATGTAGGTGTCTCTCTAATAAACGATTCGGCCAGACTGCCCCAAAATTTTATTCCGTTCAGGCTGAGTCTAACTCCAGCCATGTAAATATGAGCTAGTTTCTCCTTTTCATGTTATATTTTAAGGACGTGGTGTAATGGATATATTATTGCATATACAGTGGACGCTTGTTAATTCGAACTCACAGGTTCTCGGAAAAAAGTTCGAATTATCCAAAGTTCAAATTATCCGATGTTAAGAGAAAATATATATCTTTAAAAGTGTATTACCGAAGAAGAAAAATCTCCTAGTATGTATAACCCCCGAAAATATATTGTACTATGTTATCTAAAATTAACATATTAAAAAGCAATACAGACTTGCCTTAATCATAAGATGAAGCAGAAGATATGCAGTAGAAAGTAAACTTTAATTACAAATACGAATTGCACTTTGGGGAAAAACTGTAAAATGGATGTTTGGTTTTGTTTATGATGCCTACATTGTTCAGCCAACTTCTCGATTTGAAGTAAACATTTCAATTCATTTTCAGAAGAAGGTTCCATCTGAATAAATGCTTTCAGAGTTTTAATAGAGTCCATTATGGCTTTGTCCATTATGGCCGCATTAAAAATATCTTTCGGCAGGTAAGTAGAGAAAAGCTCTGGCAGTTTCCTACTGAAATTAGTGCATACGTCTTCGTTTACATCAGAGCTTTAGCCACATACAGTTTGATAAGAAATATTGTGCCTTGACTTAAATCGAGAAAGCCATCCATCACTGCATTTAAAATCTTCAATATCCATTCGACTTGCCAATTCACTAGGGATGCGACATCGATAACAAAACATCGATGTTTTGAAACATCGATATTCAATATTAAAACATCGATGCTAATAAAACATCGCCCAAAAACCATCGATGTTTTTAAACATCGATGTTTTAGAACATCCATTTTTTAAAACTGGTTTAGTAATCTCTAACATTAATGTTACTTCGGTTAGTCGTTGGGGGTGATTTAATTTTACTCTCTGATTGGGCTGACACAAATGACAAAAATTTGGTTGCTTTTGCCTTGGGCTACACTGGTCAATCGAAATTCTCGTTGTAAATATCGCCATGTTTTGCCATCAAATGTCCCGATAAATTCGTGGTATTGCCAGAAGTTTTGAGGGACTTAGGCAAATATTGCATTTTGCCAATTTGTCAGAGGTTTTGCAAAAATATTTCCAAACGGTACTTTTGCGAGGCCTCTTACTAATAATATTAACGTGAACTTATATAAAACCAGAACAAAACAAAAACTTAAATGGCTGCTCTCGTGTATATACTATTTGTAAAATAAAACCCCATGGAAGGTTCTGGACTGTCAGGCACATTCCAAGCGCTCTGATTAGTTCATTGGTTGTTCACTGCCATTTGTCTGTTTGCTAAGGAATCGTTCCCCCTTATGTATTGGTCCTTTTCAGAATTCAGACTTACATTTACTGAGTGTGAAAATTATGCTACGTGGTAAACTTTTTTTATTATGGTACTTTTTCATTTAAAAAAAACATCGAGACAACGTAAAACATCGAGTACAAAACATCGATGCTAAAAAAACATCGGCTTCAATAAATCGATGTTTAAAACATCGACATCGATGTCGTATCCCTACAATTCACCAGCCTTCGTCAGCATTAGGGGTCCATTTATCAGAAAATTTCGAGATCTAACATCCTGGAACCATAGCAGTAGAGCTTTTTCTAGATATTCTTGGGATGCATTTCTCATGCGTTCCCTTCCTCTAGCAAATTTTGATTTTTCCCATGAATCTAAAATTGACTCCTTGTTTTTCAAATAAGTTGACAAGATTTTTTTTTAAAATTCCATAGTCAGCTGCTAACTTTGTTTTACATTCGCCATTCTCGACTCTCTTTAAAATTTCTACCTTTGTCTCCAAAATTAGGGTTTTGTACTTTCCACGCGTAGACATCCTGAATTTTTACACTTTCACATCACACACTGAGGAAGAAAAACTAGATCACATTAACTTGTCTGCACTGCAGGCATAACTGACGCAGCTCCCTAGAATCTGTAGTAAAGACCGGTTTTTCTGAAATTCTAAGAAAATTGATACAAATAACGGAAAATCGCTTTGTCCCTTAAGCACTGATAAGGACAATAGCCACTAACGTTTAGCGGAAATGCAATAGTCTAGGAATGCGGGCATGTGCCTCTTTACATAGAAAAAAAATACAGGTGATTTTGACACACAAAATAATAAATACAGCGTGTATTTTCTCCATTAAACGAGGAAAAAGACAATTTTTTTGTCCAATTTTTAGTTCGAATTAACCGAATTGATAAATATTTAGTTCGAATTAATGAGATATTTTTAACATTAACTCCAATACAAGTTTTTTTTTGGGCCTTTGGATTAGTTCGAATTAACCGAAAGTTCGAATTAACCGAGTTCGAATTAACGAGCGTCTACTATATATATATATATATATATATATACTCGTCAAAAGTGAAATTGCAACACCATGAAGGAATGCTCGTAGCAAGGTGAAAATAACAGGGTTGGTAGATGTCAGAGACATATGCAAATGAATAAATTCGCGTGCGCATCTGGTCACATGATACCCAATTTCTGGCTATAAAAGCCAGTAGCTGGCCCGCTCTGTATATGCTATCAATGACAGATTATTGTTGTAACGGAACGTGAAGAAGGGTAGAAAATGCCTCGGACACATCAGCAAGCTGAATATCAGCAGTTATCGTCTGAGGAAAGAGAACGTATTCTAGAACTGCATGAGCTCGGTTTGTCCATGCGCGCAATTGCCAGTCGTGTTGGGCGGAACGTCAGTACAATTCAGCGATACGTGGCACGATGGACGCAGGACCATCTGAGAACACGGCAAAGAGGCAGTGGATCATCCAGGTGCACGTCAGGTGGCACTTTTAGGCAATTTCGGCGAATGTTTAGTGTGGACCCGTTCAACCCGGCAAGTCATATTCAAACCTACCTACCATTATCAGATGGGGCATCTGTCTTCTGCCAAACCATCCGTAACAGGTTGCATGAGGCAGGGATGCGCGCACGAGGCAGGGATGCAGCCAGCCACTGCGGTTCCTTTAACCCCTCGATACAGGGCTGCCCGTCTGGCTTGGTGTCGACGTGATCGTTACTGGACGAACTAATGGCATCGGGTATTGTTTTCAGATGAATCTCGACATTGTTTATGGAGGATTGACGGTCGTGGGCGTGTGTGGCGGCTTCCCAGAGAACGTTTTATGCAAACCCATATTGTCGAACGTCACACCGGCCCCACACCGGGCTTCATGGTTTGGGGTGGCATCATGTTCGGACAGCGGACAACCCTTGTGTACATTTCTGGCAGTTTAACATCGGCCCGGTACGTAACACAAGTTGTTATGCCTGTGGTTCGGCCACTTGAGCAGGCCGCCCCCGGCACGATATTCCAGCAGGACAATGCCCGGTCTCATGTCGCACGTCACACTCTGAACAGCCCCAATGGAATTCACATCGTTGCCTGGCCGGCTTCCTCATCCAACCTCTCTCCCATCGAGCATGTGTGGGGTAACATCGGACTTGCGGTGCACAGAACACCACAGCCGCATACCGTAGAGGAACTAAGAGCTGCAGTGGACTCGGCTTGGCAAGGAATATCTCAGGAGACCATTAATATCCTCAGAGACAGTATGCCTCGCCGTTTAGTTGCCTGTATAGCTGCTGATGGTGGGTACATTAAATACTGAATAAACATTTTAATTTTTCATACCTTTGTTTGTTTCTTTAATCATCTGCATATGTGCCTTACCTCTACCGATCCTGTTATTTTCACATCGTTACTCGCATTCCTGCATGGTGTTACAATTTCACTTTTGACGAGTGTTTATATATATATATATATATATATATATATATATCATTTATCTAAAGTTTGCAAATACTATAATATATCTTAGATAAATGATGTATTCGTGCTTTGTGGTTAATGACTGCTTTAGCGCATGGCCACGAATGCTGTTTCTTTTTGTCCCGTTGTATATATATATATATATATATATATATATATATATATATATATATATATATATATTATATATATATAGATACATATATACATAACACATACATACATATATACATACAACAAAGGTAAGCAACGATAAGTAATCCTACATTAATAACACGCGGAAGTTTCGTTAGAAGAGACTACCTGAAATTTTTTTTCCATGGATTTACATTTAGGTGAGCGAATCCAATAGGGTTAGTACACAGCAGCCTTAACAAGCAAACACAGTCTCTGATTGAGTAAATAAATCCTAATTGTATTACACTTTTTATTGTTTCTTTTATGAAATATATATTAGGATAGTCCAGTGGGGCACCGGCCCCAAAGAAATAGAAATTGCATTATGAATACTGATTTTGTATTAGAAATATTTTTATCCGTTCATCTCAACCCCCCACAAAAAAAAATCCTGGGTGCACCACTGTGATAGTCAATGCATATGTTATTAGGGGTTTTGGTGTAAACTTTACATTCTAAGTGAGAAATACGCGTTCCGTTCAGCTTTCATTTATTTAAGGGATTTACATATACTGCCAAAAAAATTTCTGCTGAGTATCACGAATTTTTATTTCAACTTATTTCAAACTTGGAATTCTGTCTGGGTTGTCATATCTCAGTATCGTATGCCTGCAGGATTAACCAAAACTTTCATAGGTGAAGAAAATTATATGCATTCCTAGATTACACGTATACTAATTACATCAATAGAAAAAACATCAGGTGTTCACATTCTTTTTATCACGATATGTAGGCGTGTCTCCCTTTCTTTTACAGAGCACTTACGTATGATGACAATCATTTGTTAAGAGGTTTGAGAGGTAGCCAAGCCTGATCAGGGTGGAAACCTGACGTTTTATCTGCTGGAAACGTTATCTGTTATCAGTGAGTTTACTCAAACCAAAGAAGATATGACAATATCCTGGGAGTTTTGAGGAAAGCTCTCCTCTCGTGGTGGCTACCTTCCGTCTAATGTCTCTACAGTTCTGAGTATTAAGCATGTATCTCTAAAAGCAATATTTGATCTACATGACGATTAAGTCACACTGGAAGAGAAAGTATTAATTATTTGCCTTATACTCTCCATAAAAGCCTTTGGTTAGTTTTGGGACATCAGACCGTTTTTTCGTAAGGACATCAGTAGGTAAGGACATTCGCAAAGATTGTGACTGAATCTTTCGTTTGTTTTCTTTCAGTGATTTTTTTTACCTCGCAACAAGTCATTACAAAAAGAATGTTACATAGAAAAATTGCTCCACATTTTTAAAAAAAATTCTCTTTTAAAACAGTCAGAATTTTTGATTTTGATATGTCTACTAAAACAATAGCCTTGTTTCACTTGTGCGCTAAGTTAAGGTTTCGTAATAATTGGTCAAGATTTAGAAATATTTTATTCAGTAAATTTTCAATCGTTTTAAATACCAAAAAATTCATATTCATTCGGAGTGTTTTCTTTTTACTTGAATTTCGGGAATTTTTGTTTTACATAAAAAAAAATCCTAAATATAGTTTAATGAAAATAGATTAAAGGAACATCGTTCAAATGTTGATACATACATACGAAGTAATTTTAGATATTTTTTGCTTGGAGATTCCTTAAATCTGTTGTGTATAAACAAAAAAATTGAAACTGTGGATTGAGTTGAAGAAGCGTATCATTGAAGCAATTCGTGTAATAACTCCTGATATGCTACCAAACAATTGGAGAGAACTGGATTACCATTTAGACGTTTGTAGTGCTACAAAAGGTGCATACATCGAAATTATGATACTATGATCGAAATATATGATGGATATTAAAACTTGGTGACATGTTCTTTCTATTTAAATATATATTTTCTAAAATTATAATGAGTAGTTCCGAAAAATAAGCCATAACTTTTGGATACTTTTAGCCCGGACACCCTGTATTTTTAATAATATTAGTATAAATCACTATTAGTACAGTAATATAACTATCAATATGATATACGCAATTTGCATGGGGTAAAATCGGATTTTACTTTACATTAACACTACCTGTCAATATGACGAAGAATCAGTCACGGGCCGATCTTTCATTGCTACAATGTAAAATTACGGTCTTATCCGAGCGCAGACTTCCTCCAGTTGCTGACCATATATCTGCATTTATTATTTTCAAACACAGCTTTACATTAATTAATCATCTTAAAGTACTACAAAAGGGAGAAAAGAGGAAAATCAGGTTAAAAAGTAAACTATAATTGGTATGAAAACGTAAAACAACGTTTATTTCTGTTCTTTTCCTTATTTTTAATGCAGGACTGATGAATCGGAGCTGAAAATTTGGACTGTTAAGGCTGCTATGTACTAAGAAAAAAAAATCGTATTTCCCTTTTCCTCTTCTTGCAAACTCTTGTGGTGGGAGGAGTCCAGTTGATAGTTCGAGAATTCCACCCCCCTTAGGATTGACATTTTGAGGGATTGTAATGGCTCTCTCTCTCTCTAGGGGGGTTAAGCGCTGCCCCTAAATTTTTTATTTAAAAATATTTTTGTCAACTATTTACAGGTACAGAAATGCTGATAATCAAATAAAATTGGTATTGTCAGATAGCCTGAATTTTTCTGCAAAGCACTACAGGATTTATTTTATAAATTTCGTCCACCGAAGGAATTTATGAGCGTTTAAAACACACTATACCAGATTTTTCCCCTGAATAATTTAAATTTAAAAATATTAATTGCATTTTTTAAACAAAAAATGTACACAAATGTAAAATTTCTTTCTCTATGACGGAGTACAATTTAAAAAAAAAAATCTTTGAACCTTATTCGGCAATCCGTGGACAAATTTTCTCCATAGGTTAACATTGAGGTGAGCGAATCCAATGGGGTTGGTACATAGCAGCTTTAAAGTCTTACAGTTATGTGGAAAATCTGTTACAAAATGAAATATCTTACTGGCTGTGTTTTACGTGAAGTTACCTTGACTATTAAAAGAGGTTTTTTTCCAAAATCTCTAAAGGGGCTGTATAAGACGGTTCTTTCATTTACTTTTTAATCCCATTCCTCTACGAGGTCAGAGAGGGTTGGAGAGGGGCCCTGGGGTAACTTGGTCAAAATAGAGGTGTCAACTAGCTAAGACGGACTTCTACCCTTGTGGTGCATTATGAACCGGAGCTGCACAATTCAGCATGAAGTATATGTGGACCTGGTTTGGAACTCCCAGCCAGAGGGCATTAGAAACAAAAGCAGCAACTTTTTAATTCCAGATTTGAAACGATGTTCATTATTTCCCCATACGCTGCCATTTTGTATTTTCATAATATTGTTCCTTTTTACTGGGTTAATTAGGATCGAATAAATTCTCTTCAGAAACTGCAAGCAAAATAAAACTTATTATTCTGTAAATTCTTCAGGCGCATACACAGATTCAAACAAAAACACCTAACAACTGTGTTCTATACAGCAGAAAACTCTAAAAACACAAGTCAGGATACCACAGTCTTCAATACAATACATGCCTTTCAACACATTCAGTTCTCAGTAGAAAAGAACTGAGTTCCAATGCCAATGTCAGGTATATTTATATATTTCCAAAGCGCCCCCTATAAGTCAGCCAACGAGATATCTCTAGAAGCTTCTAGAAAGATCTAGACGGCAAGTTGGTGACCATTTGCACCATATCGCCAAACCTAGCAAAATATCGCCAAATGTGGCGACCGAAATAAATCCCCAAACCCATCGCCCATTGGGCGATAACTCTCATATTTGGCTAGATTACCGTAGAGTAATAAAATTCGTAACAGTATTGTATTTTCTTTAAAAACAGCCAGCCAAAAATTCAGACACACTTTTCATTTCTCTCTCGGAAGAAAGTAAATATAAAAAAAAAGTTGAAGCTGAAATTCAAAACATGAGACTACATAACATTTTTTAATTGAAGTCTGAATGAAAAATTCAAAATTAAGTGGGCCATGCAAAAACATTTTATTTTTGGACTCCAATCCTTTAATACTTAATCGCAATATATTTCTGAAAGGCATAAGTGTCTGATGTTCGACCCGTTTTGTTAGACTCTACAGGATGTCAGAGACATCGCGTATCAACGGCTATTTAAACTAGAAAACCTGACAGGAAAGGCAAACTCAAGGCTGCTGTGTACTAACCTTATTGGATTTGCTAACCTCAATGTTAACCGATGGAGAAAATGTGTTCAAGGATTGCCGACTTTGATTGAAGGATTTTTTTAAATTGTACTCCGTAATGGTGAAAGAAATTTTACACCTCGGGGTATTTTCGTTTTAAAGAAAAATGAATATAAAATTTAAAAATTTAAGGGGGTCCAGGACTTAAAATTCTTCAAATTTTCGAAAAAAATTATTGTATTAAAACATTTTATTTTTCGCTTAAATTGACGTTTAAATCATGTTTCTATCTTAATTGAAACAGGAGATATGAATTTTTTTTGTTTTGCAACATTCTAAGAGCAGCCAATCTTTGTTTAAACCTGTAAATGCGTTTTTCTGCATGAGGGTTTTTTTCAGTATTTCTCGTCTTTAAATTGTTATAAGTCAAGAACCGTCAAAGAGAAATGGTTCAAACTTGGAACATGCTTTTTTCAATTATTTTGCTTTAATTATGATTCCGAAAATTTGAAAAAAGTATTTACTTTTGAAAATAAGATTTTTTAAAAATAAATTACATAATTTTTTTTTAAATTTTTACTCTGAATAATTTTAATTTTTTTAAAATTAATATTTTAAAAATTGTTGAATGAAAATTAAAACATATATATTTCTGTTTAATTAGAGGGGAAAAAATTTAAATACGACACATAATGTTTCGAATTATAACGATTTTAAATTACCCCATATTTTTTTTTAAATTTTAAAACTTATGAGAAGTTTTATGATGCGATTTTGTTTCAAAATTATATGACTAACCATCACAAAAAAATTCTAAATTTTTACTCAATAAATAAAAAAAAAAATTTCAACGTGCCCTGGACCCTCTTAAATTTTTCGGGGGGAAAAATCTGATATAGTGTATTTTTAACGCTTATAAATTCCTTTGGTGGACGAAATTTGCAAAAAGAATCCTGTTGCAAGGTGCAGAAAAGTTCAGGCTACCTGAAAATAACCATTTTTATTGGATTATCAGCATTTATGAAGTTGTAAATAATATTCCCATTTTCTCCATAGGTTTGCATTGAGGTGAGCGCATCCAGTAGGGTTAGTACACAGCAGCCTTAACAATCTAAGGCAGTCTCTGACTGAGTAAAAAAAATCCATAATTGGAATACACTTTTTATCGTTTCTTTTATGAAACGATATGTGGCTGCTGTGATCAAAGCCAGAGGCGGCCCAACAACATATTAAATGCTTTTCGGTTCAATTGTGCTCATTTATTATCTTTTCTGCTCAGAAGAACTTGAAATTGTTATTTATTTCATTTTATTCCGGGGAACCAAAATAGGTGCCGATTTCTGATAACCTGTCTATTTTTTGTATGCTATTTTTTATACAATTAAGGGGATAGTAGACCTTCAAACCTAACTTTTTTTGTTTTGAATGGATTTGCTTGAAATTTGAATGTGATGAGTACCATAGGTATGTAAAAGTGGTTAAAATTTAAAGATGAAATATTGATAATTTATGAATAATTAATTATTAATTATATCAAAAATTTGCCTAATTAAAAATGTCCCAGGCGCATTTCTTTTGCATATAATATGGTAATTTTTATTTACAGGATACCTTATAGAACTAACAATGAAATTTATTGCTTATTATAAGCATTCATTAAAAATATAAACAGAAAAAAATAATAATAGTGAAAACACCCTTTTTATTACGCAAAATACATATAAATCATCTTTTCAAGTACAAAATTTAGAAATTCTGAGCTACAAAGCATAATTTTTTTCAATAAGATTTATTTGGTATACAGTTAAGTATATAAAAATTAAATTTCAAAGCAATACGATTATTAGAAATGCGCCTGGAGCAGTTTGAATATTCGTATGACATGAAAATTTTTATTTTGAGAAAAACATATTTAAAGTTATTGCTATTAGTAACCACATAATATTTAAATTAAATACAAATGCCTATAACTAGGAAAGTAATCACATAAATTAAAAATTCTTTTTGCAACACATTCCTACTCGTCCGTAGATTCACAATTCAATAAAATAAAAAAATCAAATTTTTGGACAAATTTCACAATTTTGAAAGTCTACTGTCCCCTTAAATTATTATTTTTGTTCAATAACATAATAATATCTTGTCTTCGGTAAACTAATTTAACATATTGACATTTAAAAATATCAGTTGCATTGAAAAAATATTATTTTGGGGCGCTTATTCTTGAAAAGATGTTAGATTTCTCAAACATTAAAGACTTTTGGCCAGTAGCGTATATGTTAAGACAGTCAGAGCATATGCAATTAGGGGTTTTGGGGTAAACTTTACATTTGAAGTGAGAAATACGCACTCCGTTCAGCTTTCATTTACATAAGGGATTTATATATATTGCCAAAAACTTTTCAGCTGAGTATGACGAATTTTTATTTCAGCTTATTACAGACTTTAAATTCTGTCTGGGTTATCATTTCTCTGTATTGTGTGCCCGCATGATTTATTCAAAACTTTCAAAGGGGAAGAAAATTCTATTCATTCCTACATTACACGTACTCTATAATAAAAAGAAACTTCAGGTGTTCACCACCTTTTTAATCACGTTATGTAGACATGTCTCATTTTCTTTTACTATAGAGTACTTACGTAAGCAGGAAATCTTTTGTTGAGAGGTTTGAGAGGTCGAAAAGCCTGATCAGGTTGGAAACCTGGCATTTTAACTATTAGCTTAATTAATGAAAACGTTATTTGTTATCAGTGAGTTTACTCAAACCAAAAATATCACAATAGCTTAGGATTTTTGAGGAAAGCTCTCCTCTCATGGTGGCTACCTTCCGTCTAATGTCTCTACAATTCTGAGTATTAAGAATGCATCTTTAAAAGCAATATTTGATCTCTAAGACGTTTTAGTCATTCTGGGAAAGGAAGTATTGACTACTTGCGTTATAGTCTCTATGAAAGCCTTTGGTTAGTTATGGGACTCAGATCTTTTTTCGTAAGGACATCAGTAGGTAAGGCCATTCGTAAAGATTGTGACTGAATCTTTCGTTTGTTATCTTTCACTGATTTTTCCCCCTCGCAACTTGTCTATACTCAAAGAGCATGTTACATAGAAAAATTGCTCAACATTTTTTTTAAAAATTCTATTTTAAAACAGTCAGAATTTTAGATTTTGACATGTCTACAAAACAATAGCCTTGTTTCACTTGTGCACTAAGGTAAGGTTTCGAAATAATTGGTCATCAAGATTTATAAATATTTTATTCGGTAAATTTTGAATCATTTAAAATATCAAACAATTCATATTCTTTCGAATTATTTTTTTTACTTAAATTTTAGAACTTTTTATTTTACATAAAAAATCCTAAACAGGGTTTAATGAAAATAGTTTAAAGGAACATCGTACAAATGTTGATACATACCTATGAAGGAATTTTAGATATGTCTATTTATCACTGACAGTTCATAAAACTTTCCATTTCGAAATGAACATTTTTAACGTACAGATGTACAGGAGGGCACACATAGAAATTATTGGCTAAAAATTCTGAAACTAGCATTGTAATCATCGCGGAAATATGCGGTTCGGATTAGTGTCATTTGGAAGTATTTACTTTGATTTTCCATTTCGTGAACCATGTTTCTAAATTATTAACGTGGTGCTGAATTAAAGAGGCATATAAGTTTACATGGTGGGCAGTGCAGAGGATAGCAGTGTCGTCCGCGTAGAACGCGAAAGAGCTGTGATTATCGCGAGGGATGTTATTTATATAGATGCTGAAAAGGGTAGGAGATAGAATGCTGCCTTGTGGCACGCCAGCCATGATGGGCCTTTTTGAAGAGAACAGACTGTTTGAAAAAGAACATCACATGCACGTATACAGTTATACAGGATCCAGAAAGAGCCAATCATAGCATTTAATAAGACACCCAATAGAAATCGTTGATACGAGAAAAAATCAGAGAAAAGGGAAAGAATTGAGATCGTCTGCGATTACATTGCTAACAGATTTATCAACTTTCAAGAAATAAGTCTTATTTTCCTTACCCTAGCGATAATTTTTACCTCATTTTGGGGCCATTAGTCTCGGGAAAAACGAATATATCACCAAACGAAAATGTGCAAACCATCAAAGGGGGCTGTGTAGACTGAAGCTCTCCCTCTCCAAACACAAATATATAGATTTGCTGTTGTTGGTTATGCACCTTGACCGACAGCAACGTCATATCAAGGCCATTTTAGGCTATTGTGCTGTGTGAGGCGGCTCCGGTTTTAAGTTAGCACCACAAGGGTTGGAGTCGAACTTGGCTAACGGACCTGTCCCGTAATTTTGAACCGAGTCAAGTGACGAGACCGGTACACTTGACCCCGCACCTCCAGGGGTAAATTTTGAGAACTTGAAGGGCATTGCAACCACGGCAGATTTTACGTGCACCAGCCGCCATTAGCGTACACGGCGGTGGCTTTGTCAGCGACGAGCATCCAACCAGAGACGCTCATATCACTGGCCCGTTGCTCTTGGCAACTGAGCCACTACCTCCTATTCTAGACTTGTTAAATGGACGGATAATGTCTGTTAGTGTCAAGGTATTACTCAAAAAAGAAAAAAATCGGATAATTTTTTTATTTCTAAAATATCTTCATCTTGAAAACTCACTTTATTTAGTTACTTGTATTGTCGTTTAATTGAAACTTGTGCATGGTTGAACAAACTTGCAAATGGGTACACTCTTACCCGAGGAGATTCCGAAGTTCTCGATTACTTCTGAAATCGCATCATATTTTGAGTTCACTTTCCATCACTGCATCCTGTTTATTTAAAGAGTTCTTTAATTTGTGTGCTTTAAAAGCGGCTGAAATTGGCTTTCAAATTCATTTTGCTTTCCAATTCATTCCAATTCTAATTTTTTTTTCAATTCATTGGAGATGGAGATCTATATCGGCGTGATGGGGATCTTCCTCGGCGTGGGATGGATGTCAATTCTCTGGCGTCTTGTCGGCTGGACTCATCCACGAAATTTCGTGATTGCGGCTGACTGTTGGTTACTTGTCGGTTTCGGTAGGCGTCAAAAATGACTTTTCGGTCTCGGCAGTAACGAATGGTAATGGCCAGGTCTACCACAATGGAAACAAACAGGTCTGTTATCGTCCGTCCTCCAAAGGTCTGTCTATCTGGGGGTAACTGCAAGTTCTGTAGGACGTCGGGGTCGCCGTACAGCTGAAGAGTACATCGAAGGATGTCTTTGTTTCAGAGTTCCTCCATTTCTTTCCACCGGCGGACGAGTGACTGGACATAGTGCACTCTGGACTTCTTCCCGAATCATTTCGTCAGGGGATGGGGGTTCAAGTGGAGGAGACTGTAGCGTTGATCCTGATAGACGCTGTACTTCTTCCCTCACAATTTGTCTAAATAATGTCACTAAGTCATCGTTTGTTCCTACTGGTGCCATGGGGACGACATTTGGCAGTCTAGCGAACCTGTTCTTCGTAATCCTTCGTTGATTCATCTGTTCAATACGCTGGAATTCCGAGATGAATGTTGACGTTGAGTCAATGTCCTTAACAAGTAGGGACTGGTACATGTCCTCCGCGATGCCTTTCATTAAATGAGAAACTTTGTCGCTTTCAGACATTTGAGGATTAATTTTATGACAGATTTCTAACACACTTTGAATGTAGGACTGTGTGCTCTCACCGATTTTCTGGGCTCGACTATTGAGTTATTGTTCGGCTTGTTTGATGAAGAGGTCCTTGGATCCAAAAGCAATCTTGAGCTGCTCTTGGAATTTTCCCCAAGAATTCAATTTTTCCTCGTTGTTTTCGTACCAAAGCCTGGCTGTACCATTAAAGAAGAAGTCGGCATTGGCAAGACACATCGTGTCGTCCCAGCGGTTGAATTTTGATATACGTTCGTATTCTTTGAGCCACGACGTAGGGTTTTCTCCAGCTTCCCCATGGAAGGTTGAAGGTGTTCTAAGTGGCTCCCTATCATCCGCAAATGGAAAATGCGCAAATGGACTGTGCAACGACTGTCTGATGTTACATATGAAGTCGAGAAGTTAGAACCATCACCTCGAAGACGGAAGAAGAAACAGGTTGTCCATGTCCTCCGTATGAAAAAGCACTATGTCCCGGCGGAACAAGTCGTAACTGACGACTGCCCGACACGACAAGATAGAGCCACTCCAGACATTGCCTATGAGTCTAAAAGGCACAATGAAGAAACTACTCCTGACGCTTCTGGAGAGAACACTTCCTACAAAGGCCCCATGACGAGATCCAGGACGAGGTGTTGAAGAAACTTTAGCTTGTCATCGAGACGATGTTTCTTTTTAAAGGAAGGGTAATGCCGCATTTTCCATATCTTGAGTGTGATCCGGTGGCTGTAAGGTAGCGATTTTGCCTTCGAAGCGCTTGGTCCTTCGTTCGAATCCCGCGGGTTGCGTTATATTTATTTAATTTAAATCTCCTTTCTGGAAATTTCCAGAATATTCCTGTACATGCAAATTGAATTAATTTGAATGTTCTGTTAGTATATACGTTGCTGCACTCCAGTTGAGAGGCAGTCCTGCTCTGTACTATCACTCCGATAGCACTTCATTGTTTCCAATAAATTTCTATACTCCACGTCTGTGTATTTAACCGTCTCGTCAGTTTTCACGTGACAATATAGGTTATAATTACCATTATATACTATGTGGTGATCTAGGACATAGGTAAAAGGATATCTTAAAATACTATTGGAGAGCTGAAGATTAATAAAGCCATATTTTACTCATATTGATTTGAGTTAATAATTCCTGTTTGCCTTTTAATGGTTTACTAACTGCATTTAAAACAGGTCGATTTTTAAGAACCTGTAAAAAATAGATAAAAAAATGGAAATATTTTGAAGTACTACTGGAAAGCAGAAGATTAATCAAGCCATATTTTGCTCATATCGGTTTGAGTTAATAATTCCTGTTTGCCCTTCAATGGTTTACTAACTGCATTTAAAACAGGTCGATTTTTCGACTCACTATAAAAGCCACGTAAAAAACCCACATTGTCGTCTTTGCCTGGTAACGGTACTACTAAGATGTGTAACGTTTCTTCACCTAGCCAAAATAAAGGAATGATACCGACGGTTTGTGCCGTGCGTACATTTGCTTAAAAAGGTATGATAATTTCAGAATTATAAAATGTAAAGATTGATAATATTTTGCTTATACATTTCGGCATGAAGTCCTGTTTCATTTTCTGAGATAAATAAATGGAATTTTTTCAGGACAAATGATCTTTTAATTCCACAGTTGGTAAAATGAGAAGTTTTTTTATATTCTAATGCGGAGGCATTGTCGTGAGACATTCACCTTTTGTTATTCACCGCTCAGTCTTGCTGGCTACGTTATTGTGGGAGCACTGTTTAGGTGAGCCAAAATTGCTCCCTATGAGGGGACAACACGTTAACGACCAAGACGTAGTCGGTATTTAAACCCAAGACCACTGTGGGGAAGCTCATGACAATAACCACTAAACTATGTAGGTGGAGATAAAATGAAATGTTGAAATACTATTCTACAGCGAAAGGTTTATAAAGCCATATTTTTGTACATAAATACTTTATTTTGGCGAGATTTTTCTTCATTCGAAGCCTTTAAATTTCATGATTTACGTTTAAATCAAGATCTGAAGTTGTTGTTGCTGTTGTTTCTAATCCCCCCCCCCCTGGCCGGTATTTATTCCAGACCAAGTACGTATAGGCTAGCAGGGTGAGAGGTGAGCCTCTGGTTTATAACGGTACCACAAGGGTAGGAGTCCGATTCAGTCAGGTGTCACCGCAATTTTGACCGAGCCTCCCCAGGGGCGGCATCTGTAGGGGGATCGTATCCTCTCTCAACCTCTCTGACCTCATAGCGAGGCTTTCGGGTCTACAGAAATAACATGCCTATATCCAGCCTAGACGTGGAGGTATTTAACGGTGCTTTTCGGAATTCGATCAGAGCACCCTCAGCACCGGAAGCCGACATGCTACCTCTAAGCCATCTCGAGCCCTAAATCAAGATCTGAATTGTAACGAGTCATTCATTATTCCTGTAAACAACAGTAGTTTCACAGTTTATAGCTGTCCACTTTTAGTCTGCAAACACGTTCTAATTTTTTCTTTTTGCTGAATTAGAATAAAAGTGACAGCTGACAAATTGGGAAAACGAGGTACTGCATCATTAATGTGGGTCCAACGACGGGTTAAGATTCAACTTTTGGGGTGCTGCTTGGTTCTGTGTGTGGTATCACTTGCATATCGGTTCACCAATATTTCCGACATCGTCTTCTATGTGATCCCAAGAGGTAAGTGTATAAGTTCTTAACACTTTTTATCCACAGATGTCGTAACTACTGCCAAAATTATTTTCAATGTCTATGTTACAAAGTGGTAGTGTTCTCTTTAAAGAAAGGGCATGTATGTTAGCACGTATGTTAGCTTTAATCCATTTTAAGGGGGTCCAGAATACCATACCATTACACGTTGACACTCATCCAAAAGTGTGTATTTCTAGTTAAGTGCCGATGTTCTCCAATGTTAAATCCATTCGGTCAGTTCTTTGTTTTCGATTTGAACGCATTATATTTGAATTGAACATACACATTTATTCAGATTATAAAATGTTACAATACATATTCACATACTGCGTGTCATACAAACATGTTCGCAACATTAACAAAAGGGGAAAACGTTTTTCGTTGACAGACTGAGTCATCGATCGTTCTCATTTCATTTCAGATGAAAGGCCAGAACATCCTCCCCATCCTGGTCAACCTCAAGGGGTATGATCAGCTGCATTGATCGAATCACATCTTTCCCACCAGCACGTAGTTACACATCATCAGCATTTTTCATCACGGTCTACGATAACCCATATAATAAATAACCTTTTTCCCTATATGACGTGGCCTGATGTCCTTCAACAGTAGCTCATGCTCATATTTCCGGACTTTTACTAACTTAGAGATATTGCTTATGTGGTGTTAACTGCGTTATTCCGAAATACATTCCTCGGAACACATTTTTTCCCCAAAATTATCCATTAAGTCCTGTTGCAACCTGTAGATCCGAGTCAGTTTAATACTTTCACATTCAGTTTTTAATGGCAATGTTGTCAGCTTCTGACCAGTTTGAAAATGAGCTGCAGTTAATAAATTAGATATTTTTCGTCACTTCTTCGGAGTCATCAATTCCCTGTTCGTATGCAAATGGCTTGCTCTTTACGGCGGATTCTTCTCCCACTATCGTTGCTGACTGCTCTGCCTCTCTCTGCAATGCGCAGCTAAATAATTTTCAGAGACATCGCTTAGTTTATCCTACTAACCTCTCCAATAAACCTCGTCACAGTGGGCCATAGGGAAGCCAAAACTTTATTTGTGACGTAGAAGGTGGTGGCGGTATCGGTATAGATGGTAAGAGGGAGCCCTCGTCAACAGATAAATCTTTGTAATGCCATGAGAAGTTCATCCATTGTCCCACCCAATTCCCCAAAGCCAATATTGTTAAGATAGGTGTTGATATTTAGTCATCCGACAAGGTCCAAGAGTATATCGAGTGCCAGAAGGCGAGAGATAGGGAGCTACTTTTTCCCCCACAAAATAGTTCCTTAAAAAGATTGTGTTACTGTGTTCTGATAGTTCCTTGACTGCCTACACCCCCACTTTGATAGGCCTTGGGAGCTTATCTTCAGTTAAATCACAAACTTAGGAGTCGTGGGGAAAACTATCGAATATATAGTCATGTCGAGAACAAGAAAGGAAACAGAGAGCGAGCGGAAAGAGCAATTTTAGGGTACGTATGCTGATAATGAGCAGATGGTTAAAGATAAGCTCACTAAGATCATGAAATTTCTGACAGTGCCTAAGATGTCAGCTGAGAAGGAAAAAAGTCGGAGAAGACATATCAACTATCGTTACGGCTTTTAGGAAACAACAAGGGTCTAAGAGGACAGATCAAAGTATCAGAGAAATGGCCAGAGTTTCTGGGAGCATCTCAGACATCCTACCTCTTTCGGTATTTTCGGGAGCAGACAGGCCGGCCTCAATCGCTTAGAACTTTGATTAGCAAATTGAACGTAATCCAGGGAGAGAATAATAATGACACGAATCATTCAAAGTACACCAAGATTATAAAAATTATTATTTCGATATACAGTCGCTTCCGGTTAATCGGACCACACCGGGACGCAATCATTTTGATACTAATAACCTGCTAGTCCGATTAAACGAACATGTCTTATGTTACAAGACGGGATTGGGTCCCAAACAGTGGCTGGTCCGATTAACCGGAATCGACTGTATAAAAAATTTACATAGTTAATATAGAACAGAAAGTAGTAGGTCCTTCCATCCCGGAAGGCGGAAGTCATTTGATGCACTCTTAGAATTGAGTGGTTCACAGGGTTGAGTGAGCAGAAGTAGCAGTTCTTTTTCAACTCTCCCTCCCCCTTTGAGGCTTAGTGAAAAATCCCTTAGACTCAACATTCACGACTGTCAGAAACGCTGGGTGGTTGAACAACACTTTCAACCACCCAGCTCGTGTAGTCACGGGCGGCGAAGACGGATTAGCGACCCTAGCAGAGTCTGAGTCGACAGGATCTCGAGTATAGTCATTGTTACTGATGACGTTCCCCTCATCGAGCTCTAAAGGGCCCAATTTCCGCATTGGTCGGATGAGTTTTCTAGATTTTATTTTTCCATTCTGATCAACCCATCTGTGCTAGGATAAATCACAAGATTTCTTCCCAATGGACAATTGATTCTTTTGGAATTTTCACTCCCCACTAGGACAATATCTCCTCTTTTGGAGAATGTATTTCGGTTTTCTGAACGTTTCTTTGACGAAATTGTCCTAAATATTCGAGGCGATATCTGGCATGAATATATTTTAGGAGTCTTTGTTTATAGGCCAAGCGTTTGTTCAGTCCTTTTCTATCTAACTGTTTCAAATTAATTAAATCTGAACCGTCGCTATTTCTATTTTCTTGCAGAAACATTGCTGGAGTTTTAGGATCGAAATCATTGATAATGTCAGATACATACGTTTACGGTCTTCAGTTAAGAAAACTTTCGCAATCACACAGAACAGTAGCCATTTCTTCGTAACTCAAGGAACATTTTCCAAGAACTTTTCTTAAAATTCGTTCCATAAAACCAATTAATCTTTTCAAAACCCCACCCTACCAGGGAGCAGCAGGTGGTATGAATAGCCGTACTTCATTAGCTGACCTTGAGAGTCTGAATTTCCTTTTCCGTTGACCACTTCATGCATGACCTAGAGTGGGCCAGATGATTTCCATTACAGTTTCAGCATTTAAAGTTTGCTGAGCAGCTGCTACTTTCGGGGCCTCCTTGCGAACAAGTACAAGTAAAGGAGCCACGACAAGCATCCTTAGAATGGCCGAATCGATGGCATTTGAAACAGCGCAGTGGGTTCAGTACACATGGCCTCACTGGACAGCGCAAGTAAGCAGCCTTGAGATGCGTAGGAAGATTCGAGCTGTCAAAAGTCAAAATGAGGTACTTTGTAGGTAGCACTTTACCATCTCGGCGAATTGATATGCGACGAATGTTTATTACAGTTTGATCTCCTAGATTTCCTAATATCTCAAGCTAAGAAACATTAAAAAGCTTTCATTCGGAGATCACTCCCCTCAAATAGTTCAGTGTTCTGTGTGGTGGGACAGTAAATGGGGATTTCCCAATTGAAACACATCTAGATAAGGTAGCAGAATGTTGAACCGAAGAAATCTCAATTATGAAATCCCCAGACAGCAGTGTGGATTGATGGTACATCTCCCACAGTTGATTGGACAGTTTCCTGTATGAGAAAAGGCGACACAGAAATAAAGGTGTTGTTGACGGTAGGTTTAACTATAAAAAATTTCAGAAATTTCATTGACAGGCATATTTGTTGCACCCTACAAGAGGGAGAAGAAGATGAACAGTTTGAAAAATCCATCTTGGATTCTTTGGGTATTAAAGACCGAAGTGATAAACGAACTAAAGCAGAAAAGCAAGAGCTCGCATTGAGACACTTTCATGAAACTGTAACCAAAGACCCTACTGGCAGATACAAAATATGTTTACCCTGGTTAGAGGGTCATGTACCATTTTCTGATCATAAAGATTAATCCCATAAAAGACATAAAAATACAGTAAAATTCCTTAAGTGGATCGATAAGTTAAAATATTATTAAAAAGTATTTAATGAATGGGAAAAGGAAGGTATAATTGAGCAGATCATTTCCGATAGTGAAATCGCTATGGAAAACTTGGGAAAACATTACTTTTTTTTACAGTCAAAATTAGACCTGTTTTCGATTGGTTCAGCAAAATTTCGTGATTCTCCATCCTAAAACGAATGTTTGGAAAAAGGACCAAATTTAATTACCATAATAAAAAGGACCATAATAAATTAGTCAGAAGGATTTCGAACTCTGACCCCAACACCCACCATGGAGCCAAACAAGGAGATATAGGATCCTGCGCCAGTGTTTGACGCTTCTATGCGCACATGAAACGACACTGAAGCAGCCTCCACCCTTAAAGGGATGCCCAGTATTCGAAAAGATTGCTTGGTTCCAAACCGATGACTCAACTGCCTGGACTTCCTTTTCAAGGGTCACGGGTCTCCATTAGCGGCAAACACGTAGATGATATACAGGCCATTTGAAGATAGAAGCAACAGAACGGCAACAGCTTTTAATGAGGAGTCCTCACCTTTGAAGAGGAACCACAACGAGGGAGAAAATGAAAAAAAGTAGAAGGAAGAAGAGGAGAAAAAGGAAAGGAGAGATAGTTGATTGGGGTACCTCGGGATTGCAGCACCCGTGTTTATCTGAAGCAGGTTTACCCCCTGGGGGGCAAATTTAGCTGATCATAGAATTTTCTGAGACATTGATCGAAAATATTCCAATTCTTCGGTTAAATCTTCACTTGCAATGCAATTGTCTACGTACATGGAATATTTCATTTTTTTTGCAAAATCTTTTAGAGCTTGCTGAAAATGATTCAGAAGATGCTTTAAAACCGCAGCTAGAAGAAAGGTCAGCGGGTAACACCGAAAACAACTCGGCAATGTCTATATGGGATAATTTGATGAAGGTCGCCGTCTTTCCACCATAAGAAACGTAAAAAGTTCCTGTCGTTTTCGCGTAAGCTGATTTGAAGGAATGATTTTTGAATATCGGCAATTACTCCTATTTTAGCTCATCTGAAGCGTTTTGGAATCGACAGTATCAGCTGAATTAAATTTGGTCCTTTTTCCAAACATTCGTTTTAGGATGGAGAATCACGAAATTTTGCTGAACCAATCGAAAACAGGTCTAATTTTGGCTGTAAAAAAAGTAATGTTTTCCCAAGTTTTCCATAGCGATTTCACTATCGGAAATGATCTGCTCAATTATACCTTCCTTTTCCCATTCATTAAATACTTTTTGATAATATTTTAACTTATCGATCCACTTAAGGAATTTTACTGTATTTTTATGTCTTTTATGGGATTAATCTTTATGATCAGAAAATGGTACATGACCCTCTAACCAGGGTAAACATATTTTGTATCTGCCAGTAGGGTCTTTGGTTACAGTTTCATGAAAGTGTCTCAATGCGAGCTCTTGCTTTTCTGCTTTAGTTCGTTTATCACTTCGGTCTTTAATACCCAAAAAATCCAAGTTCTAGATATCAGATATCTTAACATTATTCACAGGAAGGGATAGTACTAAAAAAGAGAACTGTCAATAGCGCTTTCTTTGCGAGCTTTGCCCATTACAATCCATCCTAAGTGAGTGTGTACGGCCAATATACCTTCAGAAAGGTGTTTCACATTCCCCGTAAATAACTTTCCTGCAAGGTCTGCGCCAATTACTAAATGAATTTCATTTGGACTATTCTAATACAAATTTTATCATTACTTCAATGTCACTCACATAAATACCAAGACCTTTTAGTTCCCTTATGCACTGTTCATCATCTATTTTAGAAATTGAGGCACAGATTTTAGCTTGATCTATCGCTTCAAGTTAACATCTATACTTTTCATGAACGCTTGTTAACTCGGTCCCATTTATTGTAACGAAGTTCTTTTACGCGGCTTACAGTAGAGTGAACTGGCAGGAATCGTCACGTAACGAAAAAGCGTTATGCCCCCTTCATAAGAGCTTTCTCTCAAGGACTCTGTGGCTGAATGGTTATCGCATCGGATGCAGAGGTCCCCGGTTCAAATCCCCGCACAAACGCTACTGGCAATTTTAAAACCCTTCACTGCACACTGTATCAAATTTGATACAGTATGCCCACTAAAGTCCCTTCCCACCCTCTTAACTTCGGAACGGCTGCTGCTATATTCATAAAAGTGGTGTCTAGGTATAGTAAAGTAGTCATGCGCTACTGAACGAAACCACCTACCACGCCACCTGGTGGAAAACTGCGGAGTTAGCATTCCTTTCTCGAAAATGGAACGAGATAGGGAAAAAAGTGATTTACAAAGTTGTAGAAAATCATCGATTTAGTACGAAAAGATACCTTGTGGATATTAATGAGAAGACTACAACGGTTAAAATGCGCATTTGTTTCTTTGTGATTTCCAACACTGTGACGTGACAAAAGGATCTGAGAAAGAAAAAAAAACTAATTTTAACAATACCTTTATTTGAGATGTTCAAACTTCTCACCGTCAGCTGCAACACACATTTGGATCCTCGTTTCAATCTCACGTTGCCCACGTTGGAGCATAGAGCGTGACACGTTGGCACAAGCGTCCGTAATGCGTCGTTTAAGGTCCTGCAATGTTTGTGGAGGGGTCGCATACACCTTCTGTTTCAGGTATCCCCACAGGAAAAAGTCCAGTGGAGTCAGATCAGGCGAACGTGGAGGCCACTCTTCGAAACCGCCATACCCAATTATTTGGTCCTCGAATTCCTTAACGAGATACTGCTTCACTGGAGATCTCAGTTTTGTTATACTCAGCCATGACCACGAGCATCAACATACTACAACCCCAAGAAGATGTCTCTTTTATACCTGTCTCAGGTGAACAGGCGTGACGTTTCTTACGTATTTGCATACTGCAAAAATTTCGAACAACAAGCGCAAGTTGCGTTGAGTTGATGCGACACTATTTTACACGATCTACGTATTGTCTACTCTGTTTATAAA
This sequence comes from Dolomedes plantarius, assembly GCA_907164885.2. Classification (NCBI taxonomy): domain Eukaryota; kingdom Metazoa; phylum Arthropoda; class Arachnida; order Araneae; family Dolomedidae; genus Dolomedes; species Dolomedes plantarius. The sequence continues at coordinate 35,117,772 of OU015503.1, read as the reverse complement.
AACAATCAGTACAAGGATGAAACCCTCGAGGTTTGAACCGCGGTTCTTTTGATTGGGGATCGAAAGCAATATACCACTGTGCACATTGCGGTGTCGTGTTTTGCCCGAAAGATAATCATTTCTCCTTTCGTTCAAGTTTCGTGACGTCACAGTGTAGGAAATCACGAAAAAACAAATGCGCGTTTTAACCGTTCTATTCTTTGCATTAATGTCCACAAGGTATCTTTTCGTAGTAATTCGATGATTTTCTACAACTTTGTAAATCACTTTTTTTCCCTATCTCGTTCCGTTTTCGAGATAGGAATGCTAACTCCGCAGTTTTCCACCAGGTGGCGCAGTAGGTGGTTTCATTCAGTAGCACATGGCTACTTTACTATACCTAGACACCACTTTTATGAATATAGCAGCAGCCGTTCCGAAGTTAAGAGGGTGGGAAGGCACTTTAGTGGGCATACTGTATATAAGTTATTTTTCCCTTTTACATTTAAAAGCAATATTTTTTATCCACTTGTGCACCTTGTATTAATTTTGAAACATCATACCAAAGCTTTTAATCACTGTTAGTTACATTTTCGTAGTATAGATGGCAGCAGGAATACAACTGCGATCTCAGTAAAAGATAGCCGTTCAATTCATACCAGACCTGCCTTAGTATTTGCTATATTTTCAGTATTTTAAAGTCAGTTTACATCTTTGAAAGTTTTATAAATATATTTTAGAGGTACGTAGCTTTTATAATTATTAATAAAATACTTCTTTAATCTTTTATAAAAAATTCAAGTATGATTTCAATTTTATGTATCAAAAATGATACATGGTGTGCTTACTGTCGTGTTGCTCCAACCAGTTTTTAGTTCAATTGGGCGCGTATCGTAAATTTATTTTTTTGTTAGTACAAATTATTTATTTTTCTTAGAATTTATTTGGGTGCATTGTGTTTTAATATTTATTTTATTGAATACAACCCAAAGCTCTGGATGTCGAACTTAGCAACCGAACAAAAACCAACACACTATTCTCAATTTTAGATTATGTAAATTAACATCAACAACTTTCAATTTAGACAAACTAAATAGTTTAACATAAGAAAACTTAGTTTATTTACACACTTAATATTTACAAGTAACAAAAAGAATCATGTCATTTCCCGAAAACAAATGCACAAAATTCTTAGATTTCACAAATTATATTTTATTATTACTTTGCCAAGGTTAGGGAGCGTCCCGAGCGCAACAACAAATAAACTTTACTAAACACCTTCTCACTAAAAAACTCCTTCCTTACGAAAAAAAACTAAATTACCTAGCCTGAACTGGAACTGAACAAATCAAATTTGAGATTTAACACTCACCCCAATTACTTTTCATCAACTCACGTTGCTATCTTGGCCTTCTCGCCTCGAAGAGGGTCAGGGGTCACGCTGCTACACCAGGCAGGGGGCTAACTCTATTTCTTTCACGATGAATGATCACTTTCTCTCAGTTGATAATTGTAGCCGGGCTTTCCTTGGCGCGTACCTTTACAAGTTTGCACTGGCGATGGTATCTCTTCACGTCGTAAAAACGGGGCGCTAGGCTCTCCTCGTCGTGTAACTTCTCGATTTCGTCCTCGATGGGGGTTGCTTCTCGGCTGTAACACGGGAGCTGGGTCTCTTGGTCTCGGCGGCAATCTGAGTGCGAACCTCTCTATTTCACTTAGTCAACGCAGGCTCGCAGTGGCCGTAACAGGTTTATGTGGAACCCCCCAGTCCACTTAAAGTATAACTTTTTAAGTCATTCTGGAGATGGGAACCTACAGCCTCCCCGATCCAGACTCTCTCTCTCTCTCTTTCCTCTAAACTTCTTCTATATATTTTATTTTAATCCCTTTTCACACCCATGACTCCACCTTCTCATAAACTTCAATCAGCCAATCCGGACACCGTAAACTTTTCATTCGCTGTACTCCCTTCACACTTTCTCATTGGCTTCTGAACTTAAACCTCACTTCCTCACTGCCTGCCCATTTCAGACCACCCAAGAATTGCACTTGGCGATGGGGATCTCTGTATACCATAAATTCCACATAAAAGACCTTTGTAACATTATGTCACTTTTTTGGCTCCGTCAACTAATCTATGTCTCCAATCTCAGATCTTCCCATCTTCAAATCTCATAAAGCTGTCTCGCACGGGCTACGTCCTAAATAACACTATTCAATAATTACTGTTGGCGTTAAGTTTGATTCCGGCCTTTTATCACCAACATGTAATAAAGCTCGCTTTTTATTTAAAAGCGCTTTACTACACTTACGCCATTGTTTTAAGGAAATGGCTGGAAGAAAGTTTTTAACACAGAAAGAAATTGAGAAACTTATGAACAGATCGTGGAGTGATCATAGTGAAGATGGATCTGATTCAGAAAGCGATGGCAGCACAGGTGATCCTAATTATAAACCAAACAAAGTTTGTGATGAAATTTTTGATGGTAGTAGTGATTCGGAAGATGAGGTATCATTATTTGATAATAGCGATGTTCTTGATCTGCCTAATGGTGGGAACATACCAAAAACTATTAGAAATAATACAGGAAGAACAAAGCCTGAAATCAACTGGAAGAAGACTAATTTACTTCTAAATGATGATCAAATTTTATTCCGAGGTGACGAGAATCTCGCTCCTGAAATTATGAAATTAAACACACCTCTAAATTTTTTTAGTTATCTTTTTACAGAAGATTTGATTGAGCATATAGTTCAAGGAACAAATTTATTCAGTGTGCAAAAAACCCAGAAAAGTGTGTCAATGTAACGAATTTAGAAATTAAACAATACATTGGTATTTGTATAATGATGTCTATTGTACATGTACCAAACACTAGGGCAAATTGGTCACTTGCCATAGGCAATGATGTAATAAAAGAATGTATGTCATTAAAACGCTTTGAAAAGATAAGAGAATTTCTACATTTTAATGACAACAGTAAACAACCAGCACATGATGTCCCTCAGCATGATCGTTTATATAAACTTCGACCAGTTGTAAATGCTTTACTTGAAAGACTTTATACCATCCCTATGGAATCGCGTCTTTCTGTTTAAACTTATTTATTGTTTGTTATTCTTTTAATTCACACGGGATTTATATTGTGTCATTAATTTATTTTTGTTGGTGATTAAATAATAAAATTAATCCGATTAAAAATTATGCTAGGTAACATCTAAATCAAAATAATTAATTTATATATTAAAATTTTTAATTTTAATAAAAATAATTAATTTATATATTAAAATTTTTTATTTTAATAAAATAGAGAGAGAGAGAGAGTTGGTTAATTAAAAGTGGGCTGCGCTTTTTGGCGTGACAAAAATACACTAATATAGTCAATAGAAATCTACATATTAAATCACGTTCAGAGTTGAAAAAATAACGTAAGGAACTTCGTTCCTGACGGGGGTCCCCCGACCGCACAATTTTTTTATGTTTTACAGAGTTTTCTATACCACCGAAAAGACCGCGAAGATAAGTTTTTTTCTCCTACAGATTTTAACCTAATTTTTCTAGCAAAAAAACTTACTGATATGAGACTCTTGACTAACAGTGTCAATTATTACTAATTTAAATGTCTTAAACCCTTTTCATTAATATAAACAATCAAGGTTTGCAAATACACTTCTTTTGAACAAGAATTAATAGCAAGAATAGTGTTTTCATTTACAGTTTCTTAATTCGTATTATGCTTAGAAATATCATCGTTCGCTTCAAAACACATATCCAAATGTCTTTTTCCACAAATACTGCAAGTTATTTTAGTTTTACAATCACGAGAAAAAAACTTCATTTTTAGAGACCGAAAGCTATTTTCACATTCCCCGTAAATAGCTTTCCCGCAAGGTCTGCGCCAATTAGTAAATGAATTTCATTTGGACTATTCTAATACAAACAAATTTTTTCATTACTTCAATGTCACTCACATAAATACCAAGACCTATTAGTTCCCTTATGCACTGTTCATCATCTATTTTAGGAACTGAGGCACAAATTTTAGTTTGTATCCATAGCTTCAAGTTAATAGCTATACTTTTCCTCAATGTTTGTTAAGTTAACTGGGTCTCATTTATGTTTTACAGAGTTTTCTATACCACCGAAAAGACCGTGAAAAAAAGTTTCTTCTACAGACTTAATCTCATTTTTCTAGCAATAAAATTACTGATATAAGACTTGACTCCCAGTGTCAATTATTACTCTTATTAAATGTTTTAAACCCTTTTCATTAATACAAACAATCAAGGTTTGCAAATACACTTCTTTTGAACAAGAATTAATAGCAAGAATAGTGTTTTCATTTACAGTTTCTTGATTCATATTATGCTTAGAAATATCACCATTCGCTTCAAAACACGTAATATACAAATGTCTTTTTCCACAAATACCACAAGTTATTTTAGTTTTACAATCACAAAAAAGAAGCTTCAATTTTAGAAACCGAAAGCAGGCACCATAATTTATTAATATAGTAGATTTTCATTTCTTTACAGTGTGAAACTACGCGCATAGTCACAGGTAGAACTGGTACGCGTTTTATTGCAAAACACGCAATTTTTATTATCTATATAATTAAGTTGCTAAGCCGACTTTTTGGGCAGTCCGTGAGAGAAAACTACTGCATCAATTTACTTCATTTTGGTCTTAAACGAAAGATTGTAATCTGTAGATTTGTCAAATTTGGTTTTTGTAACCGCAGTTTCTATTGATTAGCGATAATTTGCAATTAAAAATAGATTTCTGCGCATGCTCAGTGACATGTTTTAATAATAAACACGTTTATTCCGAGCAGTCTATCTAGATCTCTCTTTCCCATTTTTATTTATATGATAATTATGTTTATGAAATATAAGACTAAACCTGATGGAAATTGTTTATTTCGTGCTGTAAATTAGCGATAATTTACAACTCAAGAAAATTACTTTCTGTGCATGCTCAGTGACATTTTTAAATCTGGCTTTAGATACTCACTAAGCACGAGGCCGTTTAAACACATTAATTTGTTTCTGCACATTATTATGATTTTCAACATTTGGCAATGATTTGTTGAGTATAATTTGTGAATTAATTCATTTATTTACTATCTAGCTGTCATGTTTTGACGGGTACCAACTAATTTTCCTTAATCTCCGAGCTTAACATATCCGCAGCAGTTAAGTGGTTTATTTTTTGCGAATGATTATGTGATTTCTCTAAACCGTCTCTCAGTCTGTTTTGGGCAAATTCAATTCTCCTGTGGGAGGGGGGAGGAGAAAAGCGCTCTGTTTTTTTATTTCCTTTTGTAAAACGTAAGTCAGCCCTTTCACGAGCATTCAACTGCTTCGGCATGAAATCTATTAAGTTATCGATATTGTAGTTAGCGCTATCGAATTCTTTGTTTAAATCAAATATCATGTCACGAAGCAACAATTTCAAAATCATGGGGCATAGAAGATAGCCGTAAATATCTGAATATACTACCATAAAGTCCAAACTCCTGATTTAGGTCATTTATCAAATAATTTCCGTATACAATAAATGTCACTCGATCGCTTCAACTGGTGAATTTGGAGTAGGTTATTCAAGTGCATGCTAATTAAAACTTCTTTTCGGCTGAAATCTATCATCTAATATTTTTATTGCTTTATCGTAATTTTCAGGTGATATCGAAAATCATTCCACTGTTTCTAAAGCAGTTCTTTCTAAATTCGACTTAAGGAAATTGAATTTGTTAACATTGTTTAGTGATTAATTTTTGCCACGTTTTTATTAACTCGCTTTCTTGTTTGTGTGTTTGTCCAGTACAAATCTTGCAATCGATTTTTAACTAACTTCCCGACTAGCTAGACATTTGAAACTTTTAGAATAGCTCAGAACACGATGACAATGCATTCTTTTAATACCTTTAGCTATCTTTAAGCAGATTTCAATTCCTTTTCAGTTAATTTTGTTGTTTGAAAATTTCTTATAATTGCTCTCTTTATTACGCATTTGATCACTTTCTTTCAAGTTGATGGGATGATTTATCAAAAAAAAATTTTTTTTGAGTATTTTTTAATACATAGAATTGTCAAGTTCATATGATTCAACAGAAAATTTAAAAACGTGGTATATAAAAAGTTCTTTTTATCTTGTAATTATTATGTATTGAAACTTCTGTGTACTAAACCTATTGGATTCGCTCACCTCGGTGTTAAGCTATGGAGAAAATGTGTCTAGTATTAACCACTACATGAACGCTGATAATCAAATAGAAAGGAAATTTTCAGATAGCCTGAACTTTTCCGCACCTTGCAACGGGATTCATTTTATAAATTTCGTTACATTTTATAAATTTCGTTAACTAAAGGAATTTAGGAGCGTTTAAAACACACTCTAACAGATTTTTTACCGAATAATTCAAATTTTAAAATATTATTTGCATTTTTTTTAAAAACAAAAAATGCTCCAAGTTGTAAAATTTTTTTTCTCTATTATGGAGTACAATTTAAAAAAAAATCTTTCAATCGGAGGCGGGAATCCTTGGACACATTTTCACCATTAGTTAATATTGAGGTGAGTGAATCCATAGAATTAGTACACAGCAGCCTTAATGTTTCGATTGGAAAGTAGATGATAGTTACCAGCGAACGGACCATAATGCGGTAACATTTGGTATCCGTACTCATAGTAGAAGGATTGATACAAGGAAAAGATGGGACATGAACCAAATAAATTGTATCTACTTCCGAGTGGAGCTAAAAAGTTTAATTGAAAAGTGGAAAATATATCTAAAGTGATCAAGTGTAAATGAATTATATAAAAAACTAGCTGAAAACCCGAACTTCGCTACGGAGTACATTCAAATTAAATACAACGGTCAATGTATGCAACTGATGTTGCATACATTGATACGACAAAAAAAAAATTTAATCGTAACGGATATTTTTATAGACAGAATAATGTAGAAGAAAATATTCAAGTTAAATCTAATAGAACATACTAAAGAATATAGTACAGTTTGAGGAACATATCTTTTACTGTATTTTAATTTTTCTTTTTTTCATAATGTCCAATCGTCTGCAGCATTAGCAAGAAAAAAATTTTTTTTCGTCAATTTCGTTGTTATGCACGTGACGCAAAATTATCTTAAAGTATCACTAAAAGAAAAGAAACAACGTGATCAGCATTTAATAAATTGAGTTCTAAAAATTAATCTTTAAAAATTCACCAAAAATCAGGAGATGGAGGTAAAGATTCGAAAAGATTTCATTTTTAAGGAATTTTTAGGATCTTTCTCGTGATATAAATTTTATAAACCTCGGATTATTATTTTAAATGCAAACTTTAAAGAATGTTGTAAAACAGCTTAAAAAATCTAAGAAGAATCTAATTTTAAAAAATCTAAGAAGAATTTTTCAAAAATTTTTCTTAGTGCACTCCTACATTATAAGAAGAATCGCCATGCAAAATTTCAGGCCTTTAGGTCCAGCGGTTTGGTCTGTGCATTATATGTCAGTCAGTCAGTCAGTCAGTCAATTATGGTACTGTTTTTTATATATATAGATAAATAAAAAACTAGAAAACTTATATGCTACGCACAAGAAAAAGGGATGCGTAACTAAACTAATAGATACTTGTAGAACACATTGTTGATGATTCAAAGAAGGTAAAGTAGGCACCTGTAGAAGATGGTTTCAAGAGGAAAGAGATCCGGATCAGAGGAAGCTATACGAAATAAAATATAAAGAAGAGAAAGCGAAATATAAAAGAGAGATGCTACAGGCTAAAAGATCAAAATTCAGATACTTCATATTCAAAATAACAGTTAAATATATCATCGGAAAGGATTATTATAATATCAATGACAGGAAAACAGGAAAATCAACAGCAGAAAGATCAAGGGATGATAATGGCGAAATTAAAAACATTCAAGATATGCAGAGAATCTAAACAACTCAACACTTTAGGAAAGACGATAGAGAGTTAACTAGAGACACTTTAAGAAGTCATAATATACAATGTTAGAGGAAATCGAAATAGAAAAGATAATAGGATACATAAAAAGATATAAAGCACCGGGACATGACGGCAGGGTGTTCAGCATCACTGAAGAAGTACATAACTGCGACAAAAATTATTTAAGAGATCTATTCAATAAATGTTGCCTAGAAGCTGAATTTCCAACTAATTGGTAAAGAACGATAGTGGTTCATTTCCCAAAGAAGGGGAAAGACCTTAGTTTGCCGACCTCTTATAGATCGATTTGTCCATTGCCTGCAATGGGCAAATTATTAGATCGATTAATTACCAACGGGTTGGAGTAATTCTTAGAAACAAATAAAGAATTTTTCACTGTAACATACATACAAGCACTACAAAAAGAAATTTTATAACATTAAAATAAATAACAGGTGAAAGATATGAACGTAATTAATACCAGAGATTTGACTGAACCCTTGTGCCACCAATCCTACCTTGTGTCGTTTAAGATTATTTTCCTCGACTGTTTTTATGTCATGCACCCACCTACATCCAATAATTTTTGCATTCGGAGATGGTTCTGTTACCGTATTTGCCGGCGTATAGGACGCACCTACGTATATGACACACCCCCTTTTTATATACATTTTTATAGAAAAAAAATGTTCTACATTTTCCCATGAATTTCCATAATAATTTACTGTACTAATTTTATAGTTATTTATGTGCTTAAAAAATGTAACTACGAAACATTGTAATTGGTAACTTTTAATGAAAATTCTCAAAAGCCCAATATTCATTTCCAGAGCTGAATGAAGAACCACTTAGAGCCTATTCTCCTTCAGAATCTGAGTCTTCGCATGACAAATCATCCTCTGTTCCAACAAGTGAGTTACTAATTCCACATTACTTAAACGACTTTACAACTGCCTCATGTTTCACAGCATTCCATAAAGTTTTGACCCATTCATCAACTCTATTTTAATGGAATGATCCCTCTTTGAGAAGTGAAACAAAAAATATATCACAACTTTATTTCGACTGAACAAAAAAAATATGGCAACGATTTTACTAATTTTTTTAGTTATTTATGTCCATAAAATATGTAACTAGGGAATATTGTAATTAGGTACCTTTTAATCAGAATTATCAAAATCCGAAAATTCATTTCCAGAGCTAAATGAAGAACCACTTAGAGCCTACTCTCCTTCAGAAATCGAGTTTTGGTACGACAAATCATCCCCTGTTCCAACAAGTGAATTACTAATTCCACGTTTCTTAAACGACTGTACAACTGCCTCATGTTTCACAGCATTCCATGAAGTTTTGACCCATTCATCAACTCTGTTTTAGTGGACTGATCCCTCTTTCAGTAATGAAACAAAAAATATATCACACAACTTTTTTTTTACAGAACAGAAATAATTTATGGGAATAATATATTGGAAACCCCTTTTTTGCGGAAAAGCAAAATGCAACACAATACTTATATACGTATATTAATATAAACCAAAAGTTTTAGATAGATTGAAATTTCAACTGAAAATTTTGGTTACTAGTGCACAAGACGCAAACCATATTTTGGAGTATTTCGGCCGGCAAGTACGGTAGTTCCCATACTTTTCGGTTACTGATCATTTTCAATTCTTCTTTCATGGCTCTATTCTAATCTTCTTTATCTGGACTGCTTTGCATATCTCCGAAAGATTTGGCCAATTCAGTATTACAAGATTCATGTTGGAATATGTCATAATCGCAGTTACTCAGGCTATTACACTCGCTGTAATTTTCCATTGTTTATGAAGGGCAATATCCATGCTGTTAGACCAGGGATTTCCAACGGGGTCCAGGTGGACCCTTGGTGTCGATGGAAGTTTAAAATGGGTCTATAGTATTCCAGGGGTCTATTGGGCGTCGATGATAAATTTTTCTGTTTTGAAATTTAATTTAATTATTTAGGAATGTAATTATTAGATAATAATATCCGTTTTAATATGTATAAATATATATTTATATTTGTTATGTTAGTTATTGTGGCTATACATGATAAGACTATATTATGATAAGAAATTTCAGGCCAAACATTAAAAAATTGCATTACTGCATCAAGCATAACCATCACATTAATTGAAATCGAACTTTTGTGCAATTTCAATCTGTGTTTCTGAAATCTTGTTTATATTGGTGAAATTAAAAATGAAATTAGTACAAAAATAATAAAACATAAACCTAATGAACCACCTATTCTTTTTTTTTGTTCCTATTCTTAGTCGAATTGTTATCTTTAACCTTTTACACGCCAATGTTCCCAAAAGTGAACATCAACTTCAAAATTCTGTGAAAAATACAATTTTATTCATATTGCTCTATAAAAATTATTACTTAGGAAGAAAATATGGATTGATTTTTTGGCATCGAGGTTACGTTAATAAAATAAATAGTGTCTAGGGGGAAAAATCGTAACTTTGGCTTTTTTCTAACTTTTAGTCGAACAAAATTAAAAAATTCGTATACAATTCAAAATTCAACAAATGATTTTGAAATTAAGAGGGCGTAATTAAAAATGATCATTTTCTTGCTAGAACATAAGTTATAACAATAAAGATTAAATTTTTTTGTTACTATTAGATGAAAAATTTGCATGTACCCAAAAGGGAACATTGGAGTGTAAAGGTTAGTTCTTCAACATAATTAAGTTCTTTTGATTACAGTGCATAGGAGTATTGATAAAATTTTTCGAATACGAGAGCTATTACTACGTATCAAGGAAAGATGTTTACGACTGCGATCTACTTTCATTACCCCTGTTCACCCCTCCCCCTCTCTCCCCCACGTGACGTGGGGGAGAGGGGGAGGGGGACTCCGATGGGTCTGAAGTGGATTACTCATAAATGCCTCTGATAAACGCGTGTTTGTTGATAGCTAGACGTTGTTTATGACTATTGGAGGGGCACATAATATGTTGGAAAACACGTGATTATGAGTTCTCATTATTTTCCTTTAGTGCGATTTTCTTCAGTTGAGAGAGGATATGTCATTTCCATTCTAAATTGAGTATAGATGAATCCATAGTGCCCTGTTACGGTCATCATTCGGCTAAATTGTGTATACGGGGTAAACCAGTTTGGGTAATACGGGGTAATACAGTTTGGTTTTAAAATATGGATGTTTTGTTCCAGCAGTGGCTATCCATATGCTATGAGAATCTGTAGTGGAAAAAGATCAGAAATAGAAAACTCTCCTCTTGGATCTAGAGTTGTGTGGGAGCTTCTATACAGTGTTGAAAATCCAGAGATGCATGAAATTTTCATTGACAACTTTTTTTCATCACACAAGCTGTTTACTGAGTTGTCTGAAAAGGGTTTCAAAGCAACTGGAACGATTCGGGAATTTCGGACAGGAAGATGCTTTCTCATATCACCAAAGGAAGCCTCAAAATGGCAAAGAGGAAATTTTGAGTACCGAAGTGATGGTCAAACTTATATTAGTCGCTGGACAATGCTGTAATAACTATAGCATCCAATTATTCGACTCATGAGCCTACGGTAAAACCAAGCGATTTTGTCAAGCACCAAAAAAAAATTGATGTTTCTCAGCCACATCTGATAAAAATGTATAATGAGGGATGGGAGGTGTCGATTTACTAGACAGACTTCTTGGATCATATCGACCTATGTTTAGAAACAAAAAATGGTATTGGAATCTATTTAGCAATGCGCTAAACATGGCTGTTGCTGCTGGATGGATCTTGCATTTACATTTGCACAAAGGTACAACAGCAGAACTATCGCATCTCAATTTCAGGAGAGAAGCAACTTTGTGTTTGCTTGGCATGAAATTGAAAATCCACTTTGTTCCTGGACCTCACGCACATTGCTATGAATCTTTGAGACAATCAGATACACATTTTATTGTGCCATCAGCACAAGGATGTTGTGTTGTATGCCAAACGAATCTCTCTATTCTAAAAGAAAGTAACTGCCGCTGCCGCCGCCGCCGCTGTCAAAAGCTTGTCACGCTATCTCCTCCGAAACCGCTGGGGGTATGGGGTCGAGACCAATACCAATCGATGCAGAACAATGTGGGGAAGAAAGTAAGACATGTCTCATATTCGTCGGACATTAAGTTTTTTTTTATTTTATGTTTTGTGGGAAAATATTGACTTTTTCATGTTTAGATTACGATAACTCGCCAAAAAAGGATCGTAGATGTTGTGAAGCCGAGAATCACGACTCCAAAATGGGAAACCGTATCGGAACAAGTGGTAGCAAATGAGCGAATAGTTAAGCCAGTCAAAAAAAAGTGAAACATGAAATGCGTTGTGTATTAAATTAAGTTACAGAATTAACTTCAAGTAACAAAGCGACATGAAAGATAACCCAGATAGGTTGTCTCAGGTAACATGGATTAAGTAGAGTAGCTACTTTAGGTTAACAGCACTTAGCTTAGCAAGAAAATACTTAACCCTACATATAGCCTGACCCACGTGCTAAGCATATTACAATACTCAAATTATTCATACCTAGGAAACATTATCTACAACAGTAAATTAAACTACAGACAAGGGGTTTAAGGAGCAAATAAGAAGTTTATTTTAACTAAACATAATGAAAAAAAGTAAATACTTATACTAGGCCATGCCACGCACCCCCACTCTCGATCCTCAACATACGTTCCCAAAGGTCACCAACCTCCTACACGTCCAAGGGCTCTCTCCCGCTACTTTTCGAAGCTAGCCTGACATGCGCCAAGCTGTACTTCGCGCCTGCGCAATACAGGCTCAATACACCAGATTTGGCGTGCATCGCCTTTTTTGGCAATAAATCATTTTTCCTTTCTGCCAATATATGGCAGTTATGAGAGACAGTTATAAAGACCTGAATATTAATGGATATACTCCATGAGTCTTTATAACACTCTCCCCCTTCACCAAGTGAAGAAAAAAAAAACACATGAGGGAAAATTTCCCAAAGAGAGTTGAGTTCAATGTGCTAGGAGTGGGAGTTGGCAGGCTTACAAAGAGTTACATTGAAGATCCTTTGGAAAAATTTGATCACACCAGTGCATTACAATGTATTACATTGAAGACCCTAGATGAGGGAAAAAGTTCAAGAATGCTCATATTGAGTCTAGTTTACAATAGTATACATTGGAGATCCTAAATGAGGAAAAAATTTTTTTGCTCCTAATTTTGATTATATGAACATAAAAGTACAAGTTACACAGGGTATGTATATTATACAAAAGAACATTAAACACTTCACGTCGGCTGGCCAGCCATTGAAAAAACAAAGAAAAAAACAAAAAACAACCCTGTAAAAATTCACTTAGAAAAAATTAAAGTTACATTGAAAAGCAATGAATGTCACTTGCAAAAATTATGTGTCCTAGATAGACAAAGTGTCATGGATAGACAAAGTGGAAGCACTAATAACAGTCAACACTGTGACAGAGAGCATGGTGTCATACACAAGAGTGTCATTACTATGAGAAAAGTTTCAAGATACCTTGGATGAAGAAAATAACTTGTAACACAGTGTATCACACTGTACCATGCATATTACAAACAGCAAAAACAAATGTGCATAAAAACTTAAAAAAACAAGTGCAAAATTTGTGTTGGGATATATATTATGGTGAGTATATACCCTAAAATCATAAATTGTAGGACACTATAATAACATTATTCACAAACAAATAAAACAATATAACACAAAAATACATGATTATATACAAGAAACAGTTGATGCATTACCCACTTCACAAAGCTAACAGGTGAGTTCATTCAATATGGAAACTTATAAAAACTTCACCTATATGCAGCAGGTGATGTACAACTGCAGGGGATAGTGACCATGTTGAGGTCGAGAACCTTCAAACCTGTATACAGTACATAACAGGGTTCGATACTTTTCTGGAAAGCTGGTCACCCATAAAAAATATACCAAAAGAATAAGTTAATACAATACATATATTTACAAAAATGTGAGGACTTATTCCTGAGAAATGAAGAAAAAAAAATTGCCTTGTACAATAAAAAAACAACTTCATTTCTCAAATGACAAAATCGAGAATCTTTTGGCTGATTAAAATATCATAGGTTGCTCATAAGGTACAAAAAAATATATTCAAGGAAACTCACCAATGAAAAAAAGAAAGACTGATAGATGATATCAGATGATGTTTCCTGCAATTCAGGCAAAGTGTGAAACAAAACTTAATATTAACTATTGCTAGGTTATTTACTATGGTATATGGGAGAACCAAATGATTTTGATTGCATATTATTATATTTTATATCAACAAAGTGGTTAATTTAGCATTTTACTTTACTATTGGTAGACTCAATAACAACAGAACTGTAGAATTAAAAGTTAATACTATTATCAGCTTATAGAGGTTAAAGACAAGGTTGTGCATAATTAACAGATATATTATGAATGGAGTAACTTCACAGATATTAAAACTTTAAAAAGATACAGAGGTATACCATATGCAGCAAGAGTCCTAGTCCACACAGGAAGACAGGCAGAAGAAGAGTTGGACGTGCCAATCGCTGGGTTGTCCATCAACTGGAGAAGACGTGCGCGCAAACATCTTTACCAGAACCTCATCTTCTCGGCCTGAGGTTGTAGGGGCAGGGCTTCTTCACTGCAGTAGGAATTTCTGGCATCTTGGGGTCTGTTGTTTCTGGCGGTGGAGGACTGGCATGGGAGAGACCAACTGGATCCTGGATTTCAGTCGATTCTATCTGGAGCTGAGGAGTTTCAAGAAGCATTGATGGCTGGTGGAATGACAACTGCTCGTCTGCTAGACTTGCTTCTGGGACCTGGAACTCATCATCTGGAGCAGGAGGAAACAGTTCTCCATCAGGAAAGTACCCCTCAGTGGCATCCATGGAATGGTCATCCTCTGGAACCCTTGAACAACTGGAGTCCAGCACTGGATCTGAAGGATTGGACACTGGAACAGGCATCTGGGCAACTGGATGAAAAGAACTAGCGCACACAGAATCATTAGTAGTGGGAGATGGATTCGTCTGCTTCTCTAATAAATGCCCTTTACGAGCTGGGGCCTTTATCAGCCTGTTCACATGGATGAGCGAAGCCTGTGATATTCTATCTTCCAGTGGTCGAATGACCACAGTCACATTTGAGCGGAATTTCTCAATGGCGAATGGTCCCTTGAGAAATTGGTTGAAGTGAGTTTTATATTTTACATACACAATGTCACCCTCCTTTAGCCTTGTGTCTCTTCTTGCTCTATTGAGCTTCCTGTGAGAGTTTGCTTGACTTATGGATGTATTGTTGAAGCACAGTGACCAAATGGCTTTAGTTTGTGCCATAATATTATCAATGAGGGACCCTTTGTCAAGATGATGAAAGTCATCAAAGAATCTCTCCGAATCAGTCAACAGGGCTAAAGCTCTTCCAAAATGGACGACTGCAGGGGAGTGACCTGTGGTAGAGTGGATGGTAGAGTTGTATAGTGAGGCATGTATTAGGATGGCTGTGTCAAATGGTACACCTTGGGCTTGCAAAGTTGAGATCGAAGACTTGATAGAGGCATTAATCCTTTCAGAGACTCCATTTGCCTCATGATGGCCAGGTGATGAGTGTGCCAATCTGATTCCAGCCATATCCAATAGCCTTTTGAATACCACAGAGGTAAAATGTGGGCCAAGATCAGTAAGAATATGGCTTGGTCTGCCAAACATGGCAATGTACCTAAATATAGCCTTGGTTACTCTGTCAGCTGTGGTTGACGGCATGTCCTCTAGGACCAAAAAGCGACTGAAGTGGTCAATTATGGTGAGGACCGAGTGACCATTGCGGAAG
The DNA here is from genome assembly GCA_907164885.2 of Dolomedes plantarius. Classification (NCBI taxonomy): domain Eukaryota; kingdom Metazoa; phylum Arthropoda; class Arachnida; order Araneae; family Dolomedidae; genus Dolomedes; species Dolomedes plantarius. The sequence continues at coordinate 35,101,971 of OU015503.1, read as the reverse complement.
GGACCAGCAAGATCAAGTGATACAAGTTGGCCTGGTGCAGTAGGAAGTGGTGCAGACTGGACTGGAGCAACCGCCACTCTTCTTTTTTTGTGAAGAATACATTGTGTACATGAGGCAACATAATTAGCGCAATCCATGTATGCGCCTCGCCACCAATACTTTTTGGCGAGAGCCTCGTACGTCTTTGCAAGTCCAAAGTGGGACAAATGGGCCAAGCGAAGTGCCTTTGGCCTGAGAGCTGACGGTAACACAATGTACTCTTCTCTCGACAATCCCTTCTTTCCTGCATAAAACAATAGGTTTGATTGTGGGTGCACAAAAAAGTTCTTGGGCACATCCTTCGCCCTGTTGATTACTTTGTTGAAAAGCTGGGACAAATCCTCATCCCTGAGCAGTTCCTTCAGGATTGTTGCAGAAGAGATTTCATTCTCTGGGTCAGCAACTTCTGACGTTATGATGGTGAATATCTTTTGTAGCTGCTTTGCAGCTTCACACTTAGAGATTGAACTGTGTGTGTTTACATCCTGAGGAGTGGTGGAGGAGTGGGAGGAGGCAGCAAAGGGAGGCAAATTAGGTTTAATATGAACATTACTATTGTGGGTCAGAGCAGAAGTACAATTAATTATCTTAGCATGGGTATTATCAGGTACAGAAAAATATGAGTTAGAGCAAGAACTAGGCTTTACAACATGAGTAGAAATACAAGTGTTATTGCTATTGACATTATTTATAGCATTTACATGAGATACCTTATGAGGTGAATTATCTACCTCTATAGAATCACTATTATCATACAACATATTACTATTATTATTATTAAGTACTTTATCATACTGAGCAGGTTCCTCAGAATCCAAAGTAACTACAGGTAAAATTTGCTTTGAATTAATTAAATTAGCATTGGTATTAAGGTCTTGGGTTATAACATTAGGTGTGCGAGAAAAATAATCTGGTAACACATTAGAA